>KV908406.1:142500-165000 GCA_002005505.1 Botryococcus braunii
AAGAGTACGCTTGCGAATCAATCATGTAACACTCTTTTGTTGCACACCACGAACATCTCACTGTCTCCTTCTAAACCTCTTCCGCTAAGCTATAGTCTACAGTGGTATCGGCGACAAGGATTAGTTCCTTGTCGTTCGTTCGTGGTGCGTTTCTTTCGTGATTGTGATGTCTCGGCATCCTTGTTCGAGTTCGAGGGTCCGTGCACCGAGTCCTGGCATCGCAGAGCCAGATCCATCCATAGATCTTCTTGCTTATGTAATTGTAGATCGTTCATGGGTAGATCTTCGTTGTATGCTTAGGCGTGTGGTAGATATCGGTGCCCTGCTCGAAGGAGCCGTTGCATTAGGATCTAGTGTTCCGTCGCATTCCCCTCCAGTTGATACCGCTCAGAGCATTTCAAAGGGACTTGAGATGTTAATTCAGTGCTCTCTCGCGCAACCTGCATCTGTGGTCGTGCCGCAGCCCATACCAACGGCGATTCCGGCATCGGCTACAGCCTCGTCAGGTTCAGGGAAGCCCTCGCTCAAGTTGCCATACCCATCTGTATTCGAGGGAGATCCAATGAAGTTGGATCCATGGCTTATGCAGACTGAAATGTGTTTGGGGACCTACGATGTAGGCTTGGCATCCGCTCGGTGGAGGTGGCTACGACGTTCTAGCGTTGGATTGGTGGACTGGGCAGTTTAAGTTAATTGCTTCAGGGAGTCTTGCTGCTTATGGGACGTGGGAAGCTTTTGTGACTGCACTTACTGCTGCTTTTAGGCCTGTAGAGCTGCATAAGAGGCATTTAGAGCAGTTGCTGAGTCTCTCACAGGGAAAGACTGACATGCGAAGCTATATTGCAACATTTAATGCATTGAGGTCAAAGGTTCCAAAGGCATTTGCAGAAGAGACTTTGTGTCACTTATTTTTGGCTGGCTGCAGGGCTGATCTTCAGAAAAGCATCTCCCTACAGTATCCCCAGACCTTGGAAGACTACTTCAAGCATGCTGTGACAATATCAGACCTCCCAGGACCGTCTAAGCCTGTGAACCCTGCTCCAAAGTACTCCCCTGACTCCAAGTCACCAGGCCCGACAAAAACTTCTGCGCAGCCCTGCGCACATTGTGGCAAGGCAGGACACGCAGCAGAGCGTTGCTGGAAATTGCATCCAGAGCTCAGACAACCCAAGCGCAAGTCAAGTACTACTTGATTTGTTGGTCTTCTTTGGTAAAACAGCAGTGTGAGTCCTGTTTATGATGCCAGCCAACTGTTCAGAGCCCCAGTATGGTATTCCTGTTTTGTATGAGCTTGGTCATCTGCAGAATTATTTCCACAGTTGTTACCATAATTTCATGACCCATATTGTAGGTGGGCATGGTTTGTGTAGAGAGTTTCAGACATCCCCCTCTGCCAGTGACCTGATCAGTCCTGAGAGTATGTTTAAGAGAGATGCAGCTCCTCACCTTATTGATAGTGATGCTCATGTTGTTTTGTTTGTTGATAGTAGTGATAGAGAGGATTCTGTCAGCCAGCTTGTGTCACAGCTACTGCCAGGTACTAGATTGACTGTGCTCTCTTGCCTGAGCCACTGTGAACAGGTGCTGGAAGGGACTACACAACAACAGTCTCATGATGTACTACTCTCGGCTTCTGTTTTGGCTGCATTGGGTTTATCTTCCACCACTATGTGCACACCCCATTGCAATTCCCATACAGGCTTGCCCTTGTTAGTTGTTTGGTACAGTCTGGCTGTCTCGGTGAGAAGAAGAAGCCACTGCCTGCAACCTGTTTTGACTCTTTTGTTCAGCTTGACAGTAGACACATTGTGGATGGTCTTGATCTTTCTGGTACTTGTATTGAGTTTGAGGGAACTCTTGCTGGTAGGACTGTCAGGATTTTGTTAGACAGTGGAGCTTCTGCAAATTTTATTGATGATAAACTTGTGCATGAGCTTGCCCTTCCCACTGAATCTATGAGTTCACATGTTACTGTGAGAGTAGCTGATGGCAGAACATCTATGGTAGGACATAGTGTGTCAACTGACCTGACTGTTGGGACATTGGGTTTTAGAGTCACCTGCCTCCCTACTGAGTTGACTTATTATGATCTTGTCTTGGGCAAACCTTGGCTTACTGCTTTTAACCCAGTTGTAAATTGGAAATTGAATGCTGTGTCCTTGGTTCATGCTGATCAAACACATGTACTTTTGGGGTGTCAGAGGTCAGGCATGCCAGAATATGTGATTTCTTCTATGGAAGTAGAAGAGATGGTGAAGTTGGGTGAATCAATCTATGTTGTTCAATTAAATGCAGTGACTGACAGTCCAGATACCGATGCATATAATGTGCCAGAGTTGGAGGAGCTTTTGCAGGAGTTTCAAGATGTTTTATCTGGACTTCCTGAAGGCCTACCCCCTACTCGTGCTGGAGACCACCATATCAGATTGGAGCCGGAGGCAACTCCTCCAGTCTCTCGTATTTACCCACTGTCCGGAGCTCAGCTGGCTGAACTTCGTGCGCAGTTACAAGAGCTCCTGGAGCGAGGCTTCATCCGCCCATCAACATCCCCTTTTGGTGCACCTATCTTATTTGTCCCAAAGAAAGATGGTGGCTGGCGTTTGTGCATTGACTATAGAGCCTTGAATAGGATTACTGTTAGGAACCAGCACCCATTGCCTAGAATTGATGAGATGTTTGAACAACTTCATGGCAGTTGTATCTTTTCTAAACTTGATCTGGCTTCTGGGTATCATCAGATACGTATGCATGAAGACAGTATAGAAAAGACTGCATTTAAAACTCGTTATGGTCATTATGAATTTACTGTGATGCCTTTTGGGTTGACTAATGCTCCTGCCACCTTTCAGGCTGTAATGAACTCTGTCTTGGCTCCCTTTCTTGACAGATTTGTGCTAGTGTACCTAGACGATATCCTCATTTATTTTAAATCTGTTGCAGAACATATGGAGCATCTAAGAACTGTCTTGTCAGTGTTACGGGAACATAAATTTTATTGTAAAAGGTCTAAGTGTGAATTTGCTGCCAAGCAGGTGGAATACCTTGGGCACCTGTTGACACCGGATGGGATCAAGGTGGATCCTAGGAAGGTTGCTGCCATTCAGGATTGGCCCACTCCTTGTAATGTGTCACAGTTGAGAGGGTTCCTTGGGTTGACACAATATTATGACACTTTTATTGACCATTTTGCAGATGTTGCTTATCCTATGACTGAGTTGCTTAAGAAGGATATGCCTTGGACCTGGGAGGGACCCCAGAGGGAAGCCTTTGTTGCACTGAAAGATGTTGTTTCTACTCCTCCTTGCCTGTTGATGCCTGATTTAGACAAACCTTTTGTTGTACATGTAGACGCCTCAGGATTTGCTGTTGGAGCTGTACTACAGCAGGATCAAGGGAAGGGACTGCAGCCCGTGGCCTTCGAATCCAGGAAATTCCAACCCCCTGAAAGGAAGTTAGCACCCTATGATAGAGAATTGCTTGCCCTGGTACATGCATTACTGAAGTGGAAGCATTTGTTGCTAGGGGCTAAGTTTACTGTGCACACTGACCAGCAAGCACTTAAGTATTTACTTACTGCTCCTGTTAGGACTAGTAGACAAGAACGTTGGCTTACTGAGATCATGAGGCTTCATGCCTGACATCAAATATGTTAAAGGGACTGACAACGTTGTTGCAGATGCTTTATCCAGGCGTGTTGATTTAGCAGTAATGCATGTCTCCTCTGTTTCTGTCTCGTCCCTCCTACCAGAAATTGCTTTGCTGTGTACTAATGACCCCACAGTTACTAAACTGGTGGAAGAAGGTGTTTTGGTGATGAGAGACACTATACCTTATTATGTGCAGTCAGGTCGAGTATTTGTCCCTGATGCAATGAGAGAGAAGGTATTGAGAGAGTGTCATTCCACCCCCTTTTCTGGACATCTTGGGATTAACAAGATGCATGACTTAGTTTGCAGGAACTTTTGGTGGCCACGGCTCAACTCGTCAGTCAGGGACTTTTGCAGGTCTTGTGACACCTGCCAGCGCACTAAAGGGACGCGAACTGTACCTTATGGACTGCTCCAGCCACTACCTATTCCGGATGGACCTTGGCAGAGCGTTTCCCTGGACTTAGTGACTGATTTACCTGTCTGTTGTGGGTTTGATTCTATTGTGGTATTTGTTGATAGGTTTTCTAAGTTGTGTGTATTGGCTGCATGCAATAAAACTATCACTGCACCCCAGCTTGCACAACTATTTATTGACAGGGTCTTTGTGAGATTTGGAATGCCTACCTCAATTGTGAGTGATAGAGATCCTAGGTTCACTAGCCATTTTTGGCAGGCCTTTATGAATATATTAGACTGCCTTAAAGAGTGCCAAATCTAACCTTGCCTCTGCACAGCAACGGCCGAAGACTTACGCGGATAAGAAGAGACGGGACCATCCTTTTAAGGTGGGGGACCAGGTCTTGCTGGCTGCGAGGAAGAACTAGCTTGAACCTGGGCTCTCGTCCAAGTTATCAGCTAAGTATTTTGGGCCCTTTGTGATTGCTGCAGCAGTTGGTTCTCGAGCTTTTAGGCTTGTGTTGCCTGAGACTGTTAACATTCATCCTGTATTTCATGTTTCCCAGTTGAAGCCATATGTATCTTCATCTGTACCAGTGACCGTTACTTCACCACCTCCTTTGTATGCAGACAGGCGTGGCGGCGTGTACGAAGTGGAGGCCATCATAGCTAAGAAGAGAGTTGGAAAGTCTTGGCGCTACTTAGTCAAATGGAAAGGCTACGATGAGACTGAGAATACTTGGGAGCCTCTTGCCCATGTTCGCCATCTGGCTGATGACGTGGCAGCTGCCCCTGTCTTCTCTTAAGTCCCACTTGCGGGCATCCCTTGATTAAGCCATTTGCGGCTTGAGCCTTTTCCAGCCACTTGCGGCTGATGACCCTTGAAGCTTCAATGCCAGCCAGCTTGGGTTTGGGAGGGAGGGAGGGTGGAAGGGTCTGGGAGGGGGATTCGTGATTGGGGATTTGCATGCATGTCTCTTGGTTATATGTTTTGCATGGGTTATGTTTCCTTGACCCACGGCTCCACTTTGTGATGCACTTGCTGTTGCAGTGTAGCTGCAAATTGTAGTTCCGTGCTTGAATAACTTGCTTTGGTATCTTACCCATGAGATACAACATGTGGCAGTTAGTGTGTCTAGCTTGCTGCTCTAGACAATATGCCTTATGCCCGTTGTTGGAAAGCCACCTCAAGCGAAGGTTGCACTGCGTAGCAGGGTAACTGGACCTAAGGTTTGGACAAGTGCTAGTCTAATGACTCAACCTTATTGTTTCATCACTGGTGTGAGTGCTGTCTAGGGAGTTCGTCCCCTAAGTTAGAGGATCCGCCTTGCAGACGATAGTCCTTAGAATGTTAAGGTATTCGAGCATTGAGCAGATGAGTCCCTCGTCTGTGTCGTGCTAAACTTGCTTGTGGATTTCATCCTCTAACTTGCGTTATGTAGTAACTATAGGAGGTGTGATTGTCTATAGTTACAGTAAGCAGGGTTCGTGATACTCCTGTCTTACGTTTGTGGCCCCAATTGCCATAAACATCCTCTCATAGCTTATGCCAAGGGGGAGGGCATGTAGCATTTCCTAGGGTATAATGCTCTAGTAGGGTCCTTGGCATAGTGCATGACTTGCCTTGTGATCTAGTTCGCAGTACAACCTCGCTCAGGTACTTCGCTCGGTTGCCCGATCACGCGTCTGTGGCAGTACGATATAATTCAATCCACCCTGGGTTTAAGAGTACGCTTGCGAATCAATCATGTAACACTCTTTTGTTGCACACCACGAACATCTCACTGTCTCCTTCTAAACCTCTTCCGCTAAGCTATAGTCTACAGCTATAAAGTGTTTTTTAAGTAAGGTGCGCACCAGAGCCAGGTTATCGTAAAGTTGCATCGCCAGGCCAGTGTACGTGGGGTTTCCAGAGTTGACGTGGCTTGGCACACCCCGCCAAAGGGAACCGCTTTTTCGCAAGGAGCCAAGACACCTCGAAAAACTGCTATTAAAATTTAAATAGTTTAAGGAGTTGAAACCCTAGTTGCAGTGTGGTGAAGAACAGCCGGAGTAGGTGGGTAGAAGCAAATGTTAGAACTCGGCGCTCTAATGAAACGTCAAGAGAGCATAAAAGAACAAAATGGTCCGTAACCTTGACTCCTGGGCCAAAGAAACCCCGATTTGATTACACGGATCGAACAGCAACGCGTTTTGAGCATTTGGAACCGTGTTTGAATTTTCCGGTGCACCACGTGGTTCGCACTATGTTATATAGCGTACATAAACCCAGTTCTGAGGTGTAGATCTATATCTTATCTTGTGCGGGACTGTACCGGATTGTACATGTGCAATCCGCTTCTTAGGCATCTGTTAGCAAGGAAACGAGTCCACCGCCCTGGGACAGATCAATTGATGGTAGTTTGGTCGCACATGCCCCCGTATGTGCACGGAGAGAGGATTCGAACTGGGCGCCACATGCAGGAGTTCTGGCATCGAACTAGATCTTAAAAGTTCAGATCTGAACTTGAAGATCTTGATTTAAGATCTAGATCGATGCGAAACACCCCCTCCCCCCCTCCGTCCCTAACCCCCTCCCCTGCCTTCTACCTCGTGGATCCATCTCCGGAGCAACTTGTGGCGGGAAGAGAAAGGACTAGAAAGGGGAGATAGAAACCCCCGTGGAGCAAATTGTGGCAGGAAGGGAAAAGGCTGAAAAAGGGAGATGGAACCCATCATGGAGCAATTTTGTGGCGGGAAGGGAAAGGACTTAAAAAGGGGAGATGGAAACCCTCGTGTTGGGTGCCTGCCTGACAGCAAATGCAAGATCGTGCAAGATACCTCAGAAGGACGGAAGGAAGGAAGATTACATCCAAAGATGATATCAGAGCTTGCAAGATATCCCTCCTTGCGAGACCACCTCGTTTTGAGGGTTCCAACCGCCATAACGACTGTGCCTGTTACGTTATACCTTATCGTGTCTTAATTAAGATACGCTTTAAGCTTCAGGAATCGCGGAAGCTTGTAAGCACGCACGATGTGCATCCCTGGAGCTAAAGCGTCACTTCACCTTTGACCACTCAAATATGGACATCAGGCTTCTGCGCCTTCATCATAAACATTTTGCAGATATTGGCCAGAAACGACTTTTACTGTGGACGTGTTTAAACTAGGACCCCCCGCCCCCACCAGGGCCCCCTCTCCATCTTCCTCCTCCCTTCCCTACCTCTCTCGCGCGCGTCCGGACCCCACCCGCCCCGCCCCCTCCTTTCACAACACATGCACGCCCCCGCCCCCCCCCCACACACACACACACACGCACGCACGCACACATTTTCCCCTCCACCTCTCAAGTCTGCACAAGGGTGTGCAGCAAGAGCAGCAGGCGGTCTCGGATCGCCCGAATGGCGGCGTCCCGGATCCTGGTACCGTTGAACGCATTCAGGGCGGGCCGCTGACTTATCAGCGAAACCAGGCGAGCCTGTACCGCAGCGGGCCACTGGAATCGTGACGCGGTGCAGATCACGTGCTCCAGAAGAGGGCTCGCCCACAGGCAGTCCGCAAAGTGCAGATCCAGGGGGATTGATAGACTCAACGCCAGCTGCTGCGACTTCAGCACTTGCAGGGCGCCTGAAACCAGAAAAAATGTATCTGTTCAACATTCAAACAAGGATACTCTTTCAGGGAGAATCGAACCCTTGTCGCATTCGGCTGCTGCTCCACAGCACGCCAACGAGCTGCATGTCGGAGGGTGGTGGCTGAACGGCGGAGGGTCATATAATCACAAGCTTATGACGGAATGAGCAGACCAATGGCGAAAAGATCCGTCCCCCTCCCCCCCCCCCCCGGGGGAGGAGAGCGGGAAGAAGGTCATGGGGGGTAGCGGGAACACAAACAGAACGATGGCAAGGAACGGGAGCACAAACGATGAGCGATGGTAGGAGAACGCGAAGAGAGGAAGGGGGGCAGAGGGCTCCGTGAGGTCGAGAACAGTTGAGGAAAAAGAGGGGGATGAAGATGTCAACATGTTTAAGGAAACTGGAATAGGGAAGACCTGAGGTGGTGATGGTGGTGCAGGAGAGATGGCGGGGGTTTGGGGTGGGGGTGGGGCGGTGGGGGGGAGCTTGCAGACGTGTGAGCAGACTGACAAAGTGTTGGCGAGGGCTTGTGTACTGCAGATGGGCACACACCATCAATGTCGGGAGGGCTTGTGTACTGCAGAAGGGCCGCAGCAGGCAGTACCCGTCCCTCTGCTATTAGGGAATCGCACATCAAGCGGATCCTTCTTCCCTCCAATGCTGCATCTCCGCCACATGTTCCTATGGCCTGTACACGTACCCCGACAGCAGTACACGTACTGCCTCAATCTCTTCCACGTCGCTCCTTTGTCACACCATCCCTCAGCGTCTCCCTCAGCGTCTATCATTTTGATCAATGCATATGAGAAAAAGGTGTAGTTGGCAAGGGAGACTGTGTGCCTGTGCCTGATGGGGGGTGGGAGGATAGAGAGTGAGTGAGAGAGAGAGAGAGAGAGAGAGAGAGAGAGAGAGAGAGAGAGAGAGAGAGAGAGAGAGAGAGAGAGAGAGAGAGAGAGAGAGAGAGAGAGAGAGAATGTGTGTGTGTGTGTGTGTGTGTGTGTGTGTGTGCGTGTGTGTGTGTGTGTGTGTGTGTGTGTGTGTGTGTGCGCGTGCGCCGGGCGCACGCGCGCGCGCGCGCGTGCAGGCATGCGTGCGTGCGTAATTTTTTTGGGGGCGGGGGGGTGGCGGGGGGGGGGGGGGCGGGGGCGCCATACAATGGCAGCACCAGGGATAGAACCCAAGCGACCTCAGAAGAGCAGAACCCAAGCGAACCGCTTTTCCAGCAGGAAGGTAGAACAGGCATTTCCTGAGAGAGTCCTCTAAAGATCTGTCCTAAACTGTAAAGAATTTACCCAGCAGGGATGCACACACAACCATCCGGTCAGTGGGAGGAACAACCTTATTTTTAATAGAAAGGGCTGATTAACGCTGTGGAACCCATGGGAGACCATTTGGTCACGTGGGGGTACCAAGCACTTCCAGGGAGAGGCCTACAGCATTCACGGGGCATGCACAGGAGACGGCTTCGTCGTCAGGGGCTGGCTACCTCAAGGGAGAGGATCAAGGCATGTCGGTGGGATCCCCGGGAGACCGCCATCTGAGCAAGAGACCAGCAGGCCTCCTGAGCGAGCCTCCCCTCTCCATCCTTGCGGATCCTGTTCAGGCAATGCCATGCCACATTCCGCAGCTGTCCCAGCGACGCTTCCGTAAGCCCCTGGAGTGGTACCCCCAGCTTCTGATCAGGCTCTCCTGGTACTGTACTGCTCAAAGGCTCCCACAGTCCTTCGCACCACGCCCATCCACACACTCACGCATAGACACACACACACACACACACACACACACAGAGAGAGAGAGAGAGAGAGAGAGAGAGAGAGAGAGAGAGAGAGAGAGAGAGAGAGAGAGAGAGAGAGAGAGAGAGAGAGAGAGACCTGTGTGTGTGTGCGTGTGTGTGCGTGTGTGTGTGTGTGTGTGTGTGTGTGTGTGTGTGTGTGTGTGTGTGTGTGTCGGCCCACCTTCCACCTACCTCCCTCCCTCTCACACCCGCTCTCTGTTCACCCCTCTCAATCCCTACCCCTCCCTCACATCTTTGCTACGCACCAACCCTCATTCTAAGAAGGGCTCACATCAATGACCTCAGGGGATCGGACGAACACCGCACAGAAGGAAAGTTAAGGAGCCCCACCAGCGAGGAATCCACAGCTCTTGCGAGATCCTGCAGAAGGCCTAAACAGGCAACCCTGCCTTTGTCTGCGGGATCCCGTCCGCACACAGGGTTCACGTCCGCATTTGTCACAGCTGCCAGCTCAGCAAGTCGATCGGGACTCGTCATCAGGCCGACCAGGGTCTGCAAGCCCCAGGTGGGGAGCCCGGGGCCTCGCTCCCCCTGCGGTACGAGTGTACTGCAATGTGCTCGCGTCAGTTCCCGCATGGAGGTGACGAGTGCGGCTTGGAGCGGCTTGGAGTGGGCATCCTGCACGCCCATGTGAGTCACATGGGCCACCTGTGAACCGACCAACGCCGTTATTGGTCCCCGTACACCCGCGACAGAGGAGAGCGGGAATGGGGGTGAGCTTTCTCCACATTGCTTCGAGCGAGGGGGAGCGGGCTGGGCAGGACGGAAAATAGCCGAGGATGGGGGCAAGGGGAGAGGGGGGAGGGGTAGGGGAGGGGACCGAGGGGCTGGGGAGGGGGCAATGGGAGGGGGAACGGAGACAGAGGGAGGAAAGGGCGATAGGTCAGGACGAGGAGGAGGAGGAGGAGGAGGTGGAGGAGGAGGCAATGGGGGTGGGGGGAGGGGAAGGAAGGGAAGAAGAGGGGGAGGAGGAGGAGGAAAAGGTGGAGGGGAAAGGTCATGAAGAAAACAAGAGAGGGGGAGAGGAGGAAAGGGGTAAGCAGTGGGCCCAGAAGGTGGCTGAGAGGAATTAATGACTGGCGGGAACGAGGCGAGAAACTTGCGAGAAATCCGGAGTTGGTCGGGAAGGGGGAAGGAGGCAGAGGCAGCAGGGAAATGTCCAGGCCGAATTGGAGGGAGGGAAGACAGGAGGAGGAGGAGGAGGAGGAGGAGGGGGAGGGGAGGAGGAGGGGAGGAGGGGGAGGAGGAGGAGGAGGAGGAGGAGGAGGAGGAGGAGGAGGAGGAGGAGGAGGAGGAGGAGGAGGGAAAGAGAAGGGACGGGGAGGAAAGAGAGGTCGGGATGGAGGAGGTGGGAAGGAGGGGGGGGAGGAAGTGGAGGGGAAGGAGGTAAAGCAAGGGAGGATACCTGGTCTTCTTGCTCCAGACCTTCCGCACAGATTTTTGCCTGTATGGTTCCCACGGCCTCCCAGAAATCACTTAAAAACACAGCCAGGTCCAAGAGGCGTGTGCCAGAGGGAGAGGGTTGGGTAGTGTGGCTATCTGGGAGCCTTGAGGTGCAAGAGGTCCCAGGTTCGAGTCCCTGAGAAAGCCGTGACAGGAAACCACTACTTTTCACTTCCCCGTGAACCCCAACATGCTGTGGGGGCCCCAGCTTCAATGCTGCAGCCTGATCAGGCCCGACCCGGGTCCCCCCGCTGTGCAGGCGGTCCCCCAGGCTCCCCGAATGGCCTCCCACGTTCGGCTGGCCGTCTCCTGAATTAATCAACGGGTCTTGGAGGCTTTGATGAGACTCGACTTGGTCTCCTTCCTTAGACGTCCCTAAGGGCTCCATGTCCTCATCAGGCCCACGGTCTCTGGGGATTGCCTGTTCAGACAACGCGCTTGCAGCGGCCCTTAGCTCCCGCACAGCGCCCCACTGCCCCTCGTCCAACAGCCGCGCGAGCGTTTGAGCCAAGAGCCCTAGCAAGGGCAGGCCATAATCCCGGATGGAAGCCGCCAGCGCTTTGATCGCACCACTTGAAAAAAGGGATCCCGCCCCGGGCTTTCCTTCCCCAACTACGGGATCGGGGCTCGTGGTACCCAACGGTGCCCTGGTGGCCTGCGGGAGCGAGGATCCCAGGCTGCCGCCCTCCGCAGCTTTGCCCGGTATGGGTGGCTGGAGAGCACACAGCCAAGCCGTAAAGGCGTCATCGGGCCCATCAGCGGCGGCTGATCCTGAGAACGATCCCCTGTGGGGGCCCAAGCCTAGACCGATCCCCTCTGAGGTACTGGGTGCCGCAGGCGGTCTCCTATCGTGGGAAACTCGACGGCCGGCCTCCACAAAGGTATCTGGGCCCGCAGACGCATGAACAGTGGGGTGCAAGGTACCAGCGGGAGGGCCTGCGGATGTGGCAAGTGCTGGTCCCTCAGGAGGGGTCCCGCCCGTTCCAAAGTCCCGCAAGACCGTTGCCAGGTGTGCTGCGCAACCTGCATACCGCATTGGCAACGAGCCCGGACGTGCGGATGCCTCCTCCGCATGAGCGAATATCCTCGCGGCAGCCCAGTTTCTAATTCTTCCAGCCGAGAGAGCTTGCGCGGCTGGGAGAGGTATCCCTGCAAGTGAAGTTCCCATCTTTCAGGCATTATGCGGGCCGGAAACAAGGCCTTACTTGAACCAACCGGGCGCAGGGGGAGGGAGTAACTGTACAGATTCCTCTCCTTTTTCCACAGAGGTAGGGTTTAGGGTTTATGGTTTTAGGGTTTAGGGTTCCCATAGAAAGAAGTGAACAATGCGCCCTGAGAGGGGGTGAGGGCCTGGGTTCGGATGGCCAAGCGGTGCAGGAAGTGGACTGGGAAGTGAGTCATGTCGTGTGGACAAGGCAGGGAGGGGCCAGAAGGACACAGAAACCAACAGGGATTCGGACATGTGGCGAGAGGCTGAGAGTGGTGGGGTGGAGGAATGCAGAAAGGGGCAGGAAGGTGGACATAGGAGAGGCCAGGAGAGTGCAGAGGTCAGAACAAGGGGTGGGGGCAAAAACATGGCTATGGAGGTCTTGCCTCCAACATCTAAAGCGACATCCAACAACCCTCCTTTTCCGCCGCCCCCCCTCCCTTTTGCTGCATTCTGCTGCTGTTGCAGGTACTCCTCACCTATATGGGGGGGCTCGAGCGACGAGAAATGTGCACACACGCACACACACACACACACACACACACACACACACACACACACACACACACACACACACACACACACACACACACACACATGCGTGCGCCCGTTACACAGCACAGAACATACAGAGGAAGAGCCAAGAGACGGCTAAGGGGAAGCCATATGGGAAGCCATGTATTGCCTCAACAAGGCAAGAGGAGAAAGTGCAGCGTTCCCTCCTTTACTCCTACTTTACACGTACGATCGGGGAAGCCGTCTGCCGCACACAGCAATGACAGCGTTTGCCGCAGCGCATTCTCCTTCTGGCCGCTTGCCTGTTTAGGCTCCAGGTTCCGGTCGGGAAGGCGCTCGGCCGCCGTCCACGTCCGAGGGTTGCCTGTGTTGGCACGGAGGAAGTCCTCCAGGTGCTTGACCTGCTTCTGGACCTGTCTTCTGTGTCGAGTGGCCTCCTTCACCTTCTCGAGCAGCGTCCAGCAGTACGTCAGCTGTACCTGCGGGTGCTGTGGGTCCCCCGGCCTGTCGGGGGGCTGTGGGTCCCCCGGCGCGTTGGGGTCGGGAGCCAGCCCCCGCATACCGGGGGGAGGCAGGCCCTGCAGCAGCAGGAGGGGGGACCTCCCCTGGCACAAGATGAGGTGCAGCGTGTTGAGGAGGCCCAGCCTCTGCCTGTCGTCCGCAGGAAGCTGGGCGTCCAGCTCCAGCGCCTGGCAGAAGCTGGGTGGCAGCTGCCCGGCACCTTCCGCCGCCTCTTCTGCAGGTGCCCGCCCCATCCCGCGCCCGGTACCTGATGCTTGGGCCATGCAATGGGCATGCGCACATGGGCGCATGCTACACGAATGCATGTGCGCGCAGTCAGGGGGGGGGGGAGGAAGGGGGGCCAGCGAGAGAGAGGGGGGAGGGGGCCCGAGAAAGAGGGGGTGGGGAGAGAGAGAGGGGGGGAGGAGAGGGGAGGCACATGGGAGGAAGAGAGGGGAAAAACGCACGGCCTCACCCCCATCCAATTTCTCACCGCCCCCCCCCCCCCCCAAAAAAAAAAAAGAGAAAAAAAAAAAAAAAAAGGACCCACCCCTCTCCAGACAGAAGGCTAACACTACACAGAGATGAGAGGAGAGATGTTGGGGGAAAAGGGGGGGGGGGGGGATTCCATGTCCTTCCATAACAAAGGTCTTCGACTGGCTCTCTTTTTTTTTTTTTTTTTTTTTTTTTTTTTTTTTTTTTTTTGGGGGGGGGGGGGTTTCTTCCCTTTTTGAAGGAGAGTTTCTAACATATAAAGGGGAAATTTTGAGGGGGAAGGATTCTTTTGAGAGGTGGTCAGGAGATTTTTGGGGCTTTTGGGAGGGGGGATTTTGTCGTCGGGAGGGGAGGTGCAAGACGATGGGTGCCCCCGAGCGGGGGGGGGGGGGGGGAAGAAGTTACATCTGTCCAGCCACGAGGGCATGATGAGATGTCCACAATACATGAGCAAGGGAGCAAGGGGGATGGGGCAATGGAGCTGTATCAAAAGGTTTTGAAGCAAAGGAATAGTGTCAAAAGGTATTGAAGCAAAGGAGTAGTGTCAAAAGGTATTGGAGCAAGGGAGTAATGTCAAAGGGTAGTGGAGCAAGAGAGCACTGGCAAATGGTTTTGGAGCAAGGGAGTAATGTCACAAGGTATTGGAGCAAGGAGTAATGTCAAAAGGTATTTGAGAAAGAGAGCACTGTCACATGGTTTTGGAACAAGGAAGCACTGACAAAAGGAATTGGAGCAAGGGAGTAACGTCAAAAGGTATTGCACCAAGGGAGAACTGTCAAAAGGTATTGTAGCAAGGGAGTAATGTCAAAGGGTATTGTAGCAAGCGAGCACTGTCCAAATAGATGTTGAGAGGTGGGGGTGCAAGATGGTTTGCTTTTTTTTTTCTTCTGATGATGAGATTTTTCTTAGTTCTCTTTTAAATTCATTAAATGTTTTTGTCTTTATTAAGCACGAACAGCCTCTTTAGCGCCATGGCTTTCCTTTCTTGAAGATGTGGTGGTTCCTAAAAAGGCGGGGGCCCCCACCAGAAAGCTGGCCAATCAGATTCCTCTCAACGAGCGAGACCACAGCGGCCCAGTCCCCAGCCCTCCTGAGGGACTCGATCACGGCAATCGTCACCTGGTCCCCATGGGTACCGGGTCCCTCTGTCACAGTCGGGGAGCGCGGTGCCGGGACCTCCAAGGCCTCCTGGAGGCAGCTCAGCACGGCTGCTTTGATGCCGGCCAGCCGCTGCCCCAGCTCCCTTGCCTCCTCAGGCAACACTGCAAGTCTCGCCTGATGAGGCAAGCCCTTGGATGCTGCCTCCAAGACCTCCAAAGCCTGGTCCGCATACCTGAACCAAACCCGCAGCCCCCACACACAACTCACCCAGTTGCCTTTAAACTAATAAAAAAATAAAAAAAAAAAAAAAAAAAAAAAAAAAAAACTGGTAAACCAAAATGCTTTGGGAGAAAACCAGGGTGCTTATTCTCCTTTATAATCCTTGCTATGAAGGGAGTTATATACTCTATTCTCATCATGAAGGGAGTGAGATACTCTACAGTGGCTCACACCAAAGGGTCTCCCTGCGAGAGAAAAGGGTATTTTGAGTTTACAGATGCTTTGGGAGAAAACCAGGGTGCTTATTCTCCTTTATAATTCTCGCTATGAAGGGAGTTATATACTCTGTTCTCGCCATGAAGGGAGTTGGATACTCTACAGTGGCACACACCAAAGGGTCTCCCAGCGAGAGCAAAGGGTATTTTGTAACTCAAAATACCCTTGCTTTGGGACAAAACCAGGGTGCTTATTCTTGCCATGAAAGGAGTTATCTACCCTACAGGGGCCCACCGAAGGGTCTCCCTGGGCAAACAAAAAGACCAAAAAAGGGGGGGGGGGGAGAAAAGGACAAAAAAAGTGTTTGAGGTCTACAAAGGCTTTGAGACCAAACCAGGGCGTTTGTTCTTGCCCTTGGAGGAGCGATAATATTACTAATACATTACTAATGTATTCTCCAGGGGCACAGTGAACGGCCTTTCTACCCCTTCAAAACCCTTACCCCCCCCCCCTCCACCCCAAAAGAAAGAGGGCATTTGGGGTTTACAAATGCTTTGAGACACATCTGGGGCAGTTAGCAATGCCACGGGAAATGCGAGTTCACGTACAGGGGCACACCGAAGAGCGTCCTTGGGCAGGCTACGCGCGAGAAGGTACTGTGCCAGCTCAGCCAGGGCAGCCACGCGCTCTGGGAGGGGCAAAGCCCACATCCCCTGGGCTGGCTGAGGGGGAGCATGGGTTGGATCCTGATCAGGCAAGGTGTCCAGGCTCCGTGCTGCGGTACACAGGTAGTCAACCGCCCACTCCTCGTCGGGCGCCGCCGCATTTCCCCGCACCGCTGTGCCCACCTGACCCACGTCCCCCCCCCCCCCAAAAAAAACACCCATCATTATCACTAACAGCACGTCGTGCTTGAGATTCCTTACGTATGGGATTGGATGCATGTGTGTGTGTGTGTGTGTGTGTGTGTGTGTGTGTGTGTGTGTGTGTGTGTGTGTGTGTGTGTGTGTGTGTGTGTGTGTGTGTGTCTGTATTGTGTGTGTGGGGGGGGAGGGGGCGAGAGAGGGGGAGGGGGGGGAGAGAGAGAGAGAGAGAGAGAGAGAGAGAGAGAGAGAGAGAGAGAGAGAGAGAGAGAGAGAGAGAGAGAGAGAGAGAGAGAGAGAGAGAGAGAGAGAGAGAGAGAGAGAGAGTAGAGAGAGAGGGGGGGGGGCATGGGTGCGTGCTTGTGTAGGGGGGGCGGAGGGGGAGGGGTTGAAAGCGTTCTGCTGTACATCCTTAATTGACAACGATGAGGTACTCATTTTCCACACACCTCCACATGAAAGCCCACACGCGCGCGCGCACGCACGCACGCACACACACACACACACACACACACACACACACACACACACACACACACACACACACACACACACACACACACAACCCCTACCTACCCCCGTAAAACCGTTAGACAAACACAAGCACACAGCAGGAGGTAGGGCATGAGGGACAGAGAGCTTGAGAGAAAAGCTAAACACATCTCAGCAGAAAAGCTTAAAGATATCTTAAGGGAAAAGCTGAACACACCTTTAGGACAAATGCTTAACACATATGCCCTGTGCCATACACGAGGGCAGGGGCAGGCTCACCGGCAAGCACTCAGGCGGGTCCCCCTTTGAGGAGGGGGGAGGACCCGATGGGTGGGCCGTCGGGGCTGCTCCCTCAGGACCAGGTGGCAGAGGGACCCGGTCCCCGGTGTCCACGGAAGCCCGGAGGGACCGCCGAAGCACCCACCTACGCAGATTTATGGCTGCTTTTGCCTGATCAGGCAAGCCCCTTCTTTCTGCTGTGGCCGCCATTCCTCCCAGCAGCAGGGCCGGGGCCCTCCCCACCCCCTCCACCTGCGTGCCCTTGCAAAGAGGCCAGCCTCAAAATCAACAGCAACAAGGCAGCAACAGTGTGTGTGTGTGTGTGTGTGTGTGTGTGTGTGTGTGTGTGTGTGTGTGTGTGTGTGTGTTCATATGTGTCAGCGCATATTTGCAGGCGTGCATATGTGAGCGTGAGTGTATGCATGCATGCAGGCATGTGTGTGTGTGTGTGTGTGTGTGTGTGTGTGTGTGGGCGCGCGCGCGCGCGTGTGTGTGTGTGTGTGTGTGGTGTGTGTGTGTGTGTGTGTGTGTGTGTGTGTGTGTGTGTGTACGCGCGCGCGTGCGGCGTGTGCGTACGCATGCATGTTGTCTCAACGCGTGTTTTGGAGAACGTAGGGCATGCATCATCCAGCAAGCATCCACACATGCATGCGCAAGCGCTGAGGGCGTACATCACGCAAAGAGAGCCCGAAGTCGAGGGCCAGCTCCGAGGCCATGTGCAGCAGGGCAGAGGAGCGCTTGTTTAGGCTCGAGCCAGGTTGGGAAGGGGCAGCTTCCTGGCAGCTGCTTGACAGAGCTTCCTCTGCCAGAGCCAATGCCTGGGACCCACTGCGGTCCCCCCCCCCGCATCCTCCCTCAACAACATCTATAGGAACACTGCTTGCGTTGGAAGCTCTAGAAGGGCAGGCTCTTGTGACTGCCCCATATTCCAAATAAGGATCCCGCCATTCCTCTCGCGGAGTTCCCCGAGCTTTCCTTCCGTCTGATTGGCTGGGGTAGATGTGCACAGGGCAGCCCCCGCAAGAAAGGAGGAGGAACGAAAAGTAGAGGAGGACAGAGGGAGGGTGTGGATGAGGGGAATGGTGATGGTGATGATTGGGAAGAGGGGGGGGGGGAGGAGGAGGGGGAGGTGGGGGACAAGGAAGAGGAAATGGTGGAGGAGGAAATGGAGGAGGAGGAGGAGGGGGACAAAAACTCGGAGTGGTCATTCCCTGAGGGAAGTCGGGTTTGTGGTGGTTTAGGTATTCGGCCACAAGGAGTCCCTCTGTGTGTGCCTCTAAAAAACATGGCGAGGGAGTTGCTGCTCTTATGAGCATATGGGGGTGAGGACGAGGCGCGAGTCGGATTGTGTGGCCAAGCTTGACCCCGGCGGTGCAAGACGGCCGATCTCCCAAGGGGAAGGTTCTCAACCCTTTTTGAGGACGCAGATCGTTTCCGACCGGGATAAGGGGGTTATGGTTTAGGGTTAGGGGTTGAATCCACCAGCTGAAATATTTCTGGATGGAAAAGGTCGACAGGTCCCCACCCAACTCAGTAAAGAATCACTCGGCTTCCCGCCTGCTTTCCTGTTGGCTAACGGATGATGACTTATCCCCTCCAGAGAGGAATTAAATAGACTCATTCGATTAAGGGCCAGTTTTTCATGCTTAAGGGTTCAGCTGACTGAGACTGGATGCGAGGAGGAAGGCAGAGGAAGGAGTATGCGAGGGAAAATTGGCCAAGGGACGGGGAGAGGGTTAGGAACAATTTCAAATCTTTTTCTCCTATGGTTGCCCCAATGACTTCCTCACGGCATATTCAATTTCCGCTGCCCCATAAAGGCAGTCGTATCAACAAAGGCTCAACACAGGAACCAGATCTGAAGGGACCAGCTGGGAAAATGGACTTGCAGATTGTAAACCGGCAATGAAAGGCTTTAACAATTCCCTTCAAAGTACCAGATTTAATGGTCATGGGTACCTGCAATGCAGGCCTGCGGCTGGGTGGCTGTTCACAATGAGATCGAGAAGGGTGCACAATAGGTCTCCGACGGTCGGTTTGACATCCTCTCCAGCTTTGATGGCTGCAACATGTTCTTTGAGTAGCTCCGGTTTTAACAAGAAATCGAACCAGGTGAGCTGATTGTCGGGAATAGAAAGACTCGCAACAGTCGTGATCCCGAAGAAGGACGCCAATGTAGCCATGATAGTCCCGACTTAGACTTATACTGTAACTTGAATACTACATAGTACCCTTAAAATCTCCTCATTGTACAAAAATCAGAAGAGGCAACAACATCGGGGCAATCAGATCGATTGTACTACATCGCCGAGTACAGTCTCGGCGCGACTTGATGAAAAAGAGCAGTTCACATACTCTCCTGAGTTCTGCAGATGGGAATGAGTGCCCAACAAAGCGTGTACATTGACATATAAAGTACAAAGTGATCGTGCACAGTAAAGAACGAAGGCGCTCGTTCCAATTCCAACTTTTTCGTTGGACGACGAAACTGCCGTACAGTGATTCGCCATGTACCTCCATCCCTCCCTCGCGCGCGCGCGCGCGCGCGCGCGCGCGCGCGTGTGTGTGTGTGTGTGTGTGTGTGTGTGTGTGTGTGTGTGTGTGTGTGTGTGTGTGTGTGTGTGTGTGTGTGTGTGTAGACTTCTAGTACTCATGACAACTGTAAGACCAGCAGTCATGATAACTCAAGATTCACATCAGATTTATTCATATAAGTCCCTTTCTGTAACTCCGTCAGAGTCTTCCCGCCTCACATGAGATTGCAAAAGGGTTCTTGCTTGGGGTCAACCTCGGTCGCCCCACCATTAAACCTGATGATAAGCGCAACTTCGCAAAGCGCAAGAGCACGAGGAAAAGGAAGAGGAGCTGCTACATGTATGCAAGTACCCAGCAGCCTAGGAGATGAGAAACAATGCACGGCTGAGAACACCAAAACAAATGCAGGCATGCGGGTAGGACAGGCTTCACTCTTTATATTAAATGCAGGCAAAGCGATGGGGACGGAACAAAGAACAAGGAAAAAGGAACAACGACAGCCTTACGGCGCCATGCCAGCGATTTTAACCAGACCCCCGACAGGGAAGAGTGGTACAATCCATTCGGAAGGCAGTATGCAGTGCTCACGGCATCAGAATTGAAGGAGACCTTCCCGTCAGATTTGTTTCATGTCAATTGTCAACCATGCGTGTTCATTTCAATCAGCTCTGACCTCATGGTTGAGATCAACACGCGTTCTCACTGTCAAACGCCACAGCGTTCCCTCAGAGAACCATGGTTCCCTGGACCCACTAGCGCTGTAGTCCTCGAGAACCAATGGGAGACCGCGTAACGTTACCTTGTAACGCTACCGAGACCATGTAACGCTGCCGAGACCATGTACCGCTGCCGAGGTCTCCGGACCATATAACGTTACCGAGACATTGTACCAGTAGTGAGACCTTGTTACATTACTGAGACCTTGCAACATCACCGAGACCTTGTAACATCACGGAGACCGGCCATGCACCTCGAGCTCACTGATGTTGCTTGCCGCTACACACCCTGCGCCCTGCGCGAAATTCTCTGTACGCAACTAGATCCTAACAGGCTAGGCTGCGGCATTGCGCCTCGCCTTCCGCCTTATGTCAAACCCCCTTTTGCCGAAGGCGCGGTCAAGCCTTCCCTCTCTCGAGGCTTCTTATAATGGTTTAAACAACATTTGACCTCCGGCAAAGATTCGGCATCTCTCGGAGCGCCCCGGGCCCACAGCGGGTCCCTCAAGGGCGCACTCCCACCCCCACCAACCAGGCCCGAGGGGCCGAGAGGCCAAAATTGCGGCTAAATCCGGCCGTGATGATGGCGACACCTGACTGTCAGGGCACCCCCGGGGGGGGGGGGGGGGCTGAGACCTGCGGCATATTTCACTGTCTCACGCTTCTAAGAAACAGCTTTCATAAAGAATACTTGTGAAATCCTTCCAGCTCGTCATAGGCCCAGCCTGGGACATGTATGCCCTTGCGTATGCAAACCCCACCACGTATGTGTAGAGAATTTTCAGCGGCAGATGTGCCGACGCGGTGAGACGCGTCCCACCACGTTACCTCATCAGCAGCATACGCCACTCCTCTACGAATGCCAGTCACCCCTCACCCATGACTGAACAACGCGTCCCTCACCCTCTATGTCTGCAAGCCATCCCTCACCCATGCCTGAACAACCCGTCCCTCATTCTCTATGACTGCAAGCAACTCATCCACGACTGTAACCCTCCTCAATGCCCACCCTCATCCATGACTGCAAACCCACCCTCATCAATGACCGAACAACCCATCCTTCTTGCCCTCCCCCACGACTACTCATTCATGACTGTACTTCCCTGAGCTACGGTTGGCGTGTGCACGAGCACCGCCATCGCAGAGGACCCCTCAAGGCTGGTCACATGCCCCTTCCGACTGTTCCTGCACCTTTTCCTGCACCTTTTCGTGCACATTCTTTGATCGGCCGTTTAGCCACTGAAGGGCCAATCTATTTCGAGCGGGTGGGGCCTGCGGACGGGGCCAGATCCAAATAGTATTTCAAATACGGTCATGTGCGGAGGGCTACCCGCACCTCCTCACTTCCCGGGACGGTTTCGAAGAGCCAATGTACTCCACCCCCCCCCCCCCCCAACCCCCCTCGCAGGAGAGGTACAAGCCAACCACGTCTTCTTCCCTATTCCCTCCCTGCTTCCCTGTTCATGCCCTGTTGGGCGTACAAGCCAACAACTTTCTTTTTCCCTGTTGCTTCCCTGTTTCTGTTAACCTCTCCTGCAACAAAACTTTGTGTACGGGTCCCATCATTCTCACCCCTGTTCTCGGCTGGTACTCCCCAGGCTGCACTCCAGCACACCGGTCTGTATTGCCGCCCGATTGTCCCGAACCAAGGCCAATGAGCTGCACGAACATCCGCCCTCAGCTTCTGTTATATCAACCAGAGAAGGCTCTCCCGATGGCTAGGGCATCCGGGGACTCCCCAAGGTAGACCCTGAAGACTTGACTAAGCCCTGACGGAAAAACCCTGAAGACTGAAGACTAAGCCCCCTGACGGAAATGCTCTGAAGGTAAAATCTGTCACAAACCCCTGAGCTTCAGGGGATCAACATCTCGCCTGGACAATCCTCCCCTTTCTGAGAAGCAGGTCCCGCTTGCTGTTAACCCCAGGGACCATGCAAGGACCAGGTCCCCACAGCCCAGGCCCCTGGATACCTTGGCAAGTAACAGGTCCGCACTGTGGGCCCCTCCAAGTACCTTGCAAAGTAGCAGGTCCTCAGCCGTGGTGCCCCAGGGTACCTTGCAAGTAGGTCCCCAAAGGTGCTCCCCACTTGGGAGTACCCTGCAAGTTACGGTCCCCGCGGCCAACACCGCTGGGTACCGTGCAAGTAACAGGGTACCACTACTGGCGACCCTAGGGCTTTTCCAGCAAGAATCTACTAATCCCCACCACCCCCTTTTTTCCCCTGGGGTGCCGCCGCCACAAGCCGCCCTTTGCTGCAGAAGACAGCAGTACACCGACGTGCGCTTGGCGGGACACTACGCACAAGCCACTCTTTGCTGCTCCCAGCGGACGCAGGCCAGGCGCAGTACACATCAGCAGCGCGGCGACGGGCAATCAGCGGGGCACTGCGCACGAGCAACCCCTTGTGCCACTCCCATCAGACGTAGCCCAGGCGCGGTAGACAGCAGCAGCAGGACGA
>KV908406.1:177500-189394 GCA_002005505.1 Botryococcus braunii
GCTTCTGCAACGTCGAGCGAAGCACACAGCCCTGGTGTAGTAAACCACAATGCCGGCATGCCAATTCTGGTATATCGTAATAGGTAGTAGGCTTGTTCGGCAATGACTGCATCCTTGACATTTTCGGGGTTGTCCCAACCAGGGTGCCGTGATCAAGATCCAAATTCGCACCTCAGCAAAGGTTGCTTGCAGCGCCAAAAGAAGACAGGAAATCAGTATTAACTTCATTCTTAGATCGGACGGTCGCAATCTCAGTGCTAAATTAGCAGGCGTGCAAGCAGCTGCGGCATGGCGCCACTAGCCCGGCTCCCAATGCAGTGACGGCTGCACGAGATGCGACTACCAAAGTAGAAGCAATGCAATAAAGGTTGTTTATTGCGTCCAAATATGCTGATGAGAGAGGTGTGAATGGCCGCACTTGGCAGTGATCCAATTTGCCTTGGCGCGCGAAACGGCATACGCCTAAGCGTG
Source organism: Botryococcus braunii (assembly GCA_002005505.1). NCBI lineage: Eukaryota > Viridiplantae > Chlorophyta > Trebouxiophyceae > Botryococcus > Botryococcus braunii. Next base: position 177,972 of record KV908406.1, read on the forward strand.
CAATAGCGTGTAGACCATCCCGTACAGTCGCTTGTCCTTTCTACATGTTCGTGCCGCTTTGGCAGCAACCCATGGGGTTGAGCCGCAACAGCAACTACCACAACACACAAAGCACTTCACAAACTTTTAGGATTAGGCCGTGAATGTCCGATGCGTATTCATACTTTGTCGTTTTCGCATGGTGGATTTGCAGTTGACAACCCTTACCACATGAGACGTAGACTCTGACCCACCAACTCCAAATGCCTTCCAGAACGGTCTTGCCAATATGATTTTAGAAACACTAAAGATACATTTGCCAACATGTACACGGGACGCCCTGATTTAGGATGCTGGCCACATCTAACACCAGTATTTGCAACGAAACTAATAGCCACAGGTACCCTGCGGGGGCAGAACGCCTGGCTGAAAACCCTGGTGCGCATAAGGCGCAAGGCAATCCGCTTTGCTGCTGGCCACCCCGTATTCTGCCTGTTTACCAACGATACGTGTGATTCTATCGCAGGTTCCCTTGCTCACAACCTCTTATACCTGGTTTGCATGCATAGATTCTGTGAGCCCCAGATTCTGTGAGCCCACGCTTTATAGGCCTACATGAATGCTTCAGGGACATCCAACTCTTAGTGGTGGATCTAGCTTTTAGACATTTCTATCGTCATCCCTTCAGCCATAATGGCTGGTCCTGGATGTAATGTTTCCTTCCTTCCTTCCTTCTTAGCCATGCTCCAAGTCAAGGTCTTGCTGGGTGGACTGCAGGTCTGTGTAAGGAAGGTGGACTAAGGGCATTGGTGTAAGTCTGAGACATCCTTTTTCTCCGTGTGTGCCGGGTCATGTACACATTATACGTATTTTTAAGTTAGGCGGGGCGGCATGCCCTGCCATCATTCAATTGATAACGGTCCCCTCAATGGTCAAGCCGAGCAGGCGGGCGTTGGGAAGACGACGCTAGAAGACCTTTTGCCGCTTTTGCCTTAGTTGGTGCGACCGAGTTTTCCGAAGCAGTACTTTCCTGAATACCCCTTGCTTTTGCGTGGTTGCTCACAATCTCCTCACCGTTTCTTGCGGTCATGCTCTCCAGGTCTTGCCAATACCCGAGGGCTATGTCATTGGTAACGATATGAGCTTGAGCGCTCATCCTGTGGCGGCCAAGGATGTGGCGTAATACACGTCAGGAATCATAATTCAGGATGTGATGGTTTGTAGTCAGCATCCCGCTGCCTCATGTTTACATCCTTTCACCCGCTTGAGTTTAGCAGGCATGCTTTGCAGCTCCCTTCTATGGCCGTGACGGAAAGCGGGGCAACGCCCGGAGCAATCTGTGTGCAAGCTTCTTAGTCATGTCAGACCACATGTGCTAGTTGAAAAAGCACGTGAAATTTGGGGCGGAAAATAAAAATTACGTAGAAGATGGAGGGCAAGGCAATTTTATATTATTTTCACGATGTCACTCAAAACATTAACAAGGAAGTATATGTGCATCACGAGGTACAAAGTAAGCCTGGTGAGTAAGCTTGGTTCATAAAAGGCCTAGAAAGGCCGGTAGGTTTTAAACACCCAAAGTGTGCACCAGCCTATGTGCATTCCTACATTATGCATCTCTGAACAATCTGCAGCAGCCTTGCCACATGGCAGTAAATGAAGATCATTTGCTGGTGGGTTCATAGCAAGACACTGATACAAAAGGTGACTGATCCCCGGCTGTCGTACAGCGCAAACTAATCTTTAACTTCATAAGGCAGATTCTCCTCAGTCCAGTTTACAAGCAGTAAAGTCATGTGTACATCCCAGGACTGCACATCTCACAACGCTCTGAGCCTCATTGTATGCCATTCTCATACGTGGCAGGTTTGGGTACATAGTATGGGCAGGTTTGGCCCATACTTTGAAAGTGGAAGGATCCCACCCAGATCTAGATCACAAGCCGACGCTCCATTCAAAATTAAATTTGCCAGCCTGAGAACACACGCTGAAACTTTCCAAATTTTCCATGTGCACTTCAATCCAGAAGGATTCGGGCAAGGTAAGGGAACCAAGTAAATTTTGGTTGCAAATACCTGCCTTTTGTACCAAGAACTGCAAATTTTTGACTACGGTTGTCTGAACCGTGTTCTCACACCTGTCCTGCACTGGACGCCCCTCTTGACAAATACATCCGATGGGTCTATTGGCACACACTGGAAATCCCTCTCTCAACCAGTATCTTGGGAAGTTTCGCATCCATAGCGTCATTCATCATACAAAGATGAAATACAATACATGTACATGTGGTCTCAAAGATTGCAAGCTAACCATACTGTGGTCTCAAATAATGCAAGCTAACCATGTGTGGTCTCAAATATTGCAAGCTAACCATCATGTGACACAGCAGAACTATATTAAGGACGTCTCTCATTCACCCGAGCCCAGCAACGACATCTCATTTACCAAAGCGCATGACCAGCATTGGCAGCCAACATTAAAACTTAGGGGTGTCAGAACAGGAGATGCCAAGTCTAGCCCAGACACCCGTCCGTCCATGCGCCTCATTAACTCACTATAGTTACACTAAAATTTGGCAGGTAGGTGGGCAGTCAGCTCGACATTACCAAGACTTTCTGACTTAACACAGTTCCAAGTTCCTATACCGGCGGCTTGAGAACGTGTCCGCGCTGGCGTTCGTGATGACCAGTCACGGTGTACGCAGTAGGCGAAACAAGTGCAGGCTACTTGTTAGAGCAGGACATTCAGCGGGCTCATGTTCACTTGAGCACTACTGCCGACACGCTCTAAGGACGGGGTGTCCACCAGCATGAACGCAACCATGTTTTCCAGAGCTGACATATTTTTAGAGGGCATCCGCATTTGTCCTTGCGCAATCCCGAGCACACTGAAATTGCTGCTCGTACTCGTACTCGAGTGCTCGTTTCCTGTACTTCGCGCCCCGCGATTACTCGGCCGAGCAGCAACGCGGTTGCCCTCTTGGATGCACTGTGGGCCATATCATCCTTGGGACCCACGCTCCTTGCCAGATAATTCAGAGTCACATATGATGGGCAGACATTAGTGTTTGAGAACAGGCAATCTTGGGCCCCCTTGCATCAAGTCAAAGCACTTCCTACACTGCTTGTGTGTTAGTGAGGCCTGCATGTACACAGAAAGCGAATTCTGCAGGAATTTCTATTGTTAACAGCAACTCCATGAGACTTGCTAAATCATGGTCAGCATGCCCCCGATGAGGGTATCATTGTACATGCACCACACGAAACTCACCGTTTCTAAGGAGAGAATTTAGAATGCGCTCCAACCTCACATGACTTCACACTGGCCCATTCCCAGGGTCTCTGCTCTGGAGATGCAATCTGACACTACTGCAGGCACATTTGGCACACTGGCAAAGCCGGAACTCAAACTGCAGTTGCAACAATTACTGAGGAGCGTACACACTGAAAATGTTGTGAAGGATCCGATCCAAAAAGTAGCACCAGTAAATTCCGTTTTTCACAACCCATATTGGACGCACTGGAATATGGGACGCACGTCAGTGACCCCGTGAGCTCCTGTGGACCCTCCACCTAAAGTCGAACCTTGAATTTGGCTGCTGACTCCACTCCAAGGACATTTGACCATGGAAAGGACACCTAAAACAAAAAAGCGAATGGGATTTCCCGGTGATGCATTCACAGGGCACGCGACGAATGTTTGAGAACACACATTCAACGCCAATCTCTCTCTTCTGCGTCCGCCCCAGCCCCTCCATCTAAGGTAAAGAACATCCGGAAAACCGTAGAACAGCATGCATGAGAGGGCCGCCAAGCCATCATTGGGTGGCAGGCGTGATGGCCTCTTCCTTGGGTTGAATTGTTGTATTGGCAGGGGACGGGGTCATAAAGCTAGGGACCTTCCCTTGTGACCCCGTGGGAGTGCCAGCCACAGGGGAAGGGAGGGGTTGGCCCACATCAACCTGCAGCGGCATGCCCACCACAGGAGGGGAGGCCCCAGGCGGCATAGATCCTGCCATGATTGGCGGGGAGACCGTCGGCGGTGTCCCACTGCTTGCGCTGTTGCCCATAGACCCACCATGGAGGCTAGACGTCATAGGAGGAGTTTGATGCATGCCCATCTGTTGTTGATACGTGCCATAACCTCCCATCTGCTGTGGGTGTGCCAACTGCGGCTGCAGATGCATGTGGCTTCCGTGCATACCAGCTGCAGATCCGACCATGTGGCCGGGCATCAGGGAGTTGCCAGTGCCTGGCCGGGGGGGTCCCATGGTTTGACTTGCCCCTTGCTGAGGTGCCATCATGTTATGACCTTGCAGCTGCTGAGACTGCCCCATATTGTGGTTTGGCCCCTGTTGTGAAGATACCATGCCCTGCGCAACACCCTGTGGGGACACCACCAGGCCTTGAGGGGCTCCAGGCTGAGCCATCATGACATGAGCCCCACCCTGCATCGAGTGCACCAGGGAATGGCTTCCTGCCTGCTGGGGAGACATCATGTGGCCAGAACCTTGCTGAGGCAGACCCATACCATAGTTGTGGCCTTGCTGTGGGTGCACCATACCATGGCCAGATGTCTGCTGGGCAGGGATCATGCTGTGCGATTGCTGGCTTTGCACCATGGTGTGGCCTGAAGACTGCTGCGACTGTACCATGCTCTGTCCTGTGTGCATGTTGGAAGGCTGCATTGACATCATAGCCTGAGGAGGTCCAGCCTGCTGAGGATGTTGCAGGAGCTGACCCTGGTGGGTCCAAGTTGACGCCATGCTGTGATGGGAGATACCTGGCTGCGGTACCCCTCCCATCGTTTGCTGCTGGTACATTCCTTGGGGTGCTTGCTGCGAGAGAACATTGCCATACACGAGCCGCTGAGCCTGAGGAGCTTGATTACTCGCATACGTTGGACCTGACACCATCTGCTGCACCCCAGGCCCAGAAGGCTGCTGCTGCGAGGGAGAGTTTCCGATCACTGCCTGTTGATCGCCCCCACTCAAAATTCTGTAATCCCCCCCGGTCTGAGCATTATTGCTCGGAGCCATGCTATAATGTTGATGCGGGGGCGCGCTTGGAGATGGAGTACCCATGCTATATTGCTGCGGTACCACAAGCTGGTGCATACTCTGCACTGCCAAAGTGGGTGCTTGATTTTGTGTTGGATGCTGCAACGGACCCTGTTGCTGCTGGTGTGCCATCACTTGTGGGGAAGGTCCTGCTTGGGGCTGCCGGGGAATCATACCCTGCATCTGCACGGTTTGCATGCCTCCGGGCATCTGTTGCATAGCGTGCTGCGGTTGGTGGCCTGCCTGGGGCATTGAGCCAGCAGGGTTCCGCACCGGAACCATCCCAGACGGTACATTCAAGCCCATTGAAGGCATACGATGCCCCATATCAAACGGCCTTGGAGCACCAGGACGGCCTGCAAGGCAGAACACACAGAAAAAGCATTCAAAAAGGCTATCCTTGGACCACCCCACACAGGTTTGACGATTACAGGAGGCCTCTGTCCCCGATCCAAGGCGGCACGCCTTTGATCTGGAAGCCCATCTGTTTCACGCAGGCACTGGAAGATTTTGAGCATCAAAGTTTTTGTTTTTCACCACTTATCAAAGCCTTACCCGGGAAGACAGATGAGGTTCCACTGAAAACAGCCTGGACGTTTCCAGGAGTCAGAAAGCACTGTTGGCATGCCATGTGCATTTGAGGAATATCTCTGAAAAATGAGCATGCCTGGTGTCACATTTGGGCACCATACACGCCAACACATTTGCACAGTTGATCTTCAGGCATGACCTCATCTAATCGGAAGCCAGCACTTACCCCAGATGCGAGACTTCCAAAAAGCTTAATTAAAAAAGTTAACTACGCAGAGTGACTTGTTTTGTCAGGTAAATTGTAGCATCGGTAACCGGTAACTGAGGAACACAACTTGGCATATGGCCTGGGAAATAAGGGAGTGTAAGGATGTGTCAAGCATATACATGGACATGCAGCACTTACGGTTTTTCTGTCGAAAGCCAGGGAGAAGATTGTCAGCACAAGCCAATGCCACATATCTAGCCATAACACACCAGAGTTTATCCACCGGCCTCGACAGACCTTGTCCGCATGCATCGAACAGTGGGTGTCCTACCAGATGCTGTTGTTACTCCATTTGGGGGCATCTGATAGCGCACATCAACTTGAGTACCCTGCGGCAGCAGGTTGATTGGCACACCCACGTTAGAGTGGGTCTGCACAGTATGGTTGCTGGAGCCTGTGGCACGGGCATCTGTCCGTACATTGCTTGACACCACCTGTCGATATGAACGAATCCTCAAGTCAGTTGTGTTGTAGCACCTCCATTTACCAAAAAACAGTTCACCATGAGGAAAGCCCGGACGCTAGGTACCAATAAGCATAACGGGGAAAACCAGTTTAACCCTTTCTCTGAAATCATGACAGTTGATCTTTGTGGTCCAGCAAGATGCACCCCATGGCAGCCCATCACATATCGCCAAATAGTGTTTCTGTCTGAACTGACACCTCTGAGATGCTTTTTTGACCCATATCGACCTTGAATAAAAATTTAGCAATGAGCAAAGACTCGGTAGCTGATTCGAATGTCACCGCTTACCTTTTAGTGGCCCTAAATGTGACTCTATCCAACATACACCTACTGCAGTTCCCTCTTGTGGCACACTCGCGCGCGCGCGTGTGTGTGTGCAAAACCTTCACATGACCACGTTAATCCATCCCACTCTAGACCAGAAGTTCCCCTTCCTTCCATCCACGGATCTTCCATGCAGACAATCACCATCACCTTGAAAAATACAGCAGACATGAGAGGGGCTTTTGCTCTTTACTCAGCAATCGCAACACCAGTGCCCTGATTACCACTTGCTGTCCTCTCCCATGAAACTTATCACCAAACTCAAAAGGGTTAATTTACAAATGCAAGTGGGAACACAGCCTTGCACCGCACCTTCCCATTAGTCTCAGACTCATTTTGCTTTATTTTTTGATATAACGCATCAAACTGTCTTGAAATGTGCTGAAAAGCATTTTCGCTCTTTGGTGACAGAGGATACCGCCCTTCATCGTCACATAGTCCATAAGAGCGCAGAACCTCTCCACCAGCAGTTTGGCCCAAGCTCCTGTAGCACAAACGATAGAAACTAGATAAGACGTGTTTCTGTTCCCCAGCCATGTTACTTTCATGCCAGTTGTTGGCTGACACTTCCTGTGAATAGTCACAGTTTATTGGTACCAGTTCTCAAAAGTTTGCTGCTCGAAAATACTTTTTTTTTTTTTTTTTTTGAGGATGATGACCATGGAGGGGAGACGCTTCCCACTGGGGCTCCTGGGACCTCTGGACACCGTGCTGTGGATAAGTCTGGAGAGGGGACCACAGCTTAGCTTCAATAGACCGGTACTGCTCACTTGAAGCGCCACTATGGGAAAGCAAGATAAGAAAACCACATGGAAGGCGGAACGAACATTTGTCCACAGGTTACAGAGAGGTTCAAGGATGAGGACTTCTTTGCCTCTTCAACGGGGCAACACTTGACAAGAGTCACCCCCCCTTAACCACTTCACAAGACCGTCCGTTAAGCCACCGACCCAGCCATTCCACCCCTCCTCTTGTTGCACCCACTGATTCTCCCATCAGCAACTTGCAATCTCGACACTGCATTAGCGCTCTGATGTTCCTGGCAGCCACGCACAGAATGCTCCACCCCACCCAACAACAACAACGGTGTCGAGCAGCATGGCTTATCTGCTTGCGAAACACAATCGCATGGTACAGCATTAACCAGCACAACAGTCCATAGCCTGAGTTTATCACTGTTACACCCTCTGAGTCAAAAAGGACCAGCATATAAGCGCTGTTGCTTACCTGCTGTCGCCACCATACAGGTTAAAAGCTGCATTTTCCTCCGGTACACTTTGTACATTTACGCTGAAGCCACCTTCAGCGTTAGCTCCATCAGAAGCAACTCTCTGTTTGCCAGCATTGAAAGGCCGGGTCAATCAATGGCTAGGAGATTCCAACCTTTTCCCTCTATCTCATTCATTGGTCTAGTGCTCTATCACCAAAATGTTTGGATAGCGCTGATGTAGCGGCATATGCGATCAAGAACCCTGTCTTATATCTTCTTTGGTCCAGCTTCACATGTGCAGAGTAGGCTCAAGGCCAGCAACATTCTTACACATCCACCCTCTGACTCCTTCATGACGTTTGAACTCTTCCAACGTCACAAACAAGTCAGCACCTAACATTGGTCGTGCCACTTTAAAGAACAACAGAAAATGGCCTAGATGATCAGTCCATACAAGAACGGCGCATCTCTTCCCCCCCTGCAGAGATGGGGCAGACCTGACGTTTCCCGCAACCCTCGTGTCCATCGTCATCATCATCATCCTCATCATCGTCCTTCCCACCATCACCTGCTGCAGCTGCAAAGTGCTGCTTGTAAAGCTGCATTCCCAGCACAGGTGTTTTTAAGACACGAATAAGACTGAAAGCTCTTCCTATGGGAAAATCGTACCTTCAGTGCTTGATAATCGATCCACTGTCCAACAGGACAGGGCAAGGTTCAGGTGAAGTCAACGCGATCACCATTTGACAAGATTTTTTTTCCAGCAGACAATAGATGAGGAGCCTACGTCTTGGTTATTCCTCGTCTCGTGCGGTTCGTGGCAACAACGCGAGTAACGCTGGAGTATGGCGTCCATGTCAGTACTGGAGTACTGGAATAGTCGTCCTTGAGAGTTAAATATGACCATGGCGATTTCGCACTCACAAAGAACGCTGAGCTCCATTGCTTTTTTCATAAGACCATTCTTTCTTTTTGTGAACGTGACCTGCAAGAACGGGGCGCATAAGCCAGAGACCTCCGGTACGTGATAGCAAAACAAACTACTCCGTGAACAAACCTGTCGGTTTCTTTCGTCAGTAATTTTCTCAATACGAATCTTCTTCCGACCCACTGCAAGTCCCAATTGCATGCCATTTAGTAGGTGACTGCCAGATAAGGAAAGGCTGGCTCGCAAAGGGCCTACGTGACGGATATGCTGAACAGCAAGTCCCGCAGTACCCCGAGCGCAGAATAACCAGACAGCTAGTCCATAAGGTACTTACTTGCTCACTTTGGTAACCGCTATGTTCCCAGTTACGAGCCCACTCCTTGTGCGAGACGCAAAGTTTAGCACGTCACACAGCGGCTACAAACACGATTCAAGGCTTTAAGCTCCTTGACAAGAGCGGTGCTCGTCTTGCCTGCCATGTAGTAACCCCAATCCACCGCTTTCTCCGTTCGTTGCAATCAATAGCCTTGAGCAGGGGGTTCGGAACAACCCTTCATCCGCTGCCTCCCTTGGCCCTCCAGCCCTCAACAGACAACGACTGAATTGCCACCCTTTCTCAAAGTACTACGGATGCACTAATGCTATTGTTCATGCGTGGAAACCCACTAAAGGAAATGCTGCCTACTTATAGAATGGAGGGAACGCTGGGCGTGGCGACTGGCGACAGTATTTTCTACATGGGCCCCCCAACAATAGGAGAAATCTGCTAATTTCGATCTTCTAGGTTTCTGCCCAGATGTCGGCGCCGCAGGGAAAACCCTATTTTATCCGTTGGTTCCACAGAAGACATCGCTACATTCAGGGGGTAAGTATTAAAATTATTTCACGGTACAACCGTAATTAACCTTTCATCGGGTCTCGTTTGGCCGATCGATCATGGGTGAGATTTTGGGGATTTACAAGGACACTGACAACTCGCGCAGCGGCAGCGTAGATGCACGCACGCACGCATCCAGAACCACAGCCTATGGGCCAAGTTATGGCGTGAAGATTGAAGTTACGATACAATTGTCTAGGATCTACATCCTCTGCTAAGAGCTGGATGTCCCTGAAGCATTCATGCAGGCTTTAAAAGCGATCACATATATGAATGCTATGCGATACATGAATGCTTCAGGTAGGCCTTAAAAGCGATCACCACGAACCTTGCAACCTTGTAAGCCGACTATGAGGACGACAACAACTGTCCAGCCCTTTAAAAGAACTTAACATAGCCAATGCCAGGCAATGCATTGCCTGACATATGATTACTCGAATGGCAATGGATGCGATTCCAAAATGCTGAACCACGAAAGAGCCTACGAAAGAGCCTAAGTCAACATGCGACCTTCTAGAACTACAAGCATGGCAAGAGGCTAAACATGCGATTATTTACGATCTCAGGTGAGTCCAAACCCAATATCGGCAATGGTAATCCTGGGCTGTCAGCCGCGTTGCTGCAGATCATAGTGCACTTGTAGACAGATATCTATGAAATGTATGGTCCTGCCAAGCCAGTCGGTGTGCTAGTAGCGATACTTGCATGTTTCAAACCATGGTCATGCCCAGCGGGGCTTGAAGAGGCGTAAAGGGGACACGATTGCAGTAATAGCAAGTCACTGCCTTGCCACAGAATTCCTTCGAAGCATTCCTTTATCCAGCTTTCAGCCTTCCTGCCGCTAGCAAATAGTCCTGTAAAAACAAATCTAGATACCCAGAAAAGACCTTGTCGACGATCTGCGGTGCCTCCAGGTTGTTCTGCACGCTTATGTGTACGCTTACCTAAGGAATCATTACCTCTACACTGCAACTTGTACCGCCATATGACATCTCTTTCCCTGTCCTCGTTCTCCCCCTCCCCCCCCCCCCCTTCTCCCCGCCAGCCCGAGTATATACCTCATTCCACCAGATGTATCTTACTCACTTCACGGTACATCGGCAGTACCCGGAGACAGTCACCAAACACAGGGACATCAGTCTCCACCATTTCATGGCCCGCGATAAGGTTTTGCACGTACGGAAGCACATCGATGATCATTCAATATTTCCTTAGTATTTAGGCTGCTGAGGGAAATTTCCTCGGTTACGCTGGACGCCACAGAACGGAAAACAAAGTTAAATAAGAAAAATTCCTGGGTCTTTGGTTGGTTTAGGGTGAATGTGGTTGAGCTGAATACATACAGCGGATGAGCGCATTCCGCGTACCGGAACATGAACGAGTCTCCGGCTTCTTCTCCCCCACCCCCCCCCCCCCCCCCGCCCCGCCTTCTCTACCTCCCACTCTCCCTCCTCCCCTTTCTCTCTCTTCCCCTACCCCCCGCCCCCTTCCTTCCCCCAGGGTCCCGAGTCCCCCCCCCCTCTCTCTCATTCTCCTCTCTCTCTCTCTCTCCTCTCTCTCTTCCTCTCTCTCTCTCTCTCTCTCCTCTCTCTCTCTCCTCTCTCCCTCTCCTCTCTCCTCTCTCCCTCTCTCTCTTCTTCTCTCCTCTCTCTCTCTCTCTCTCTCTCTTCCTCTCCTCCCCCCTCTTCTCTCTCTCTCTCTCTCTCCTCCTCCTCTCTCTCCTCTCTCTCCTCCCCTTCCCTTCCTCCTCCTCTCCTCTCCTCTCTCTTCTCCTTCTCTCT
>KV908406.1:193758-213758 GCA_002005505.1 Botryococcus braunii
CCTTTCGCAAGTACATGCTCATTACAGTGTCCCGGATCTATTTGAAAGCCTTCATGGCATATGTGCAGATGTGGTGCAAAAGCAAGTCTCATTAGTGCTTCAAGCCATCCATATTGCCCGAGGACTCCAAGCTGGTCAATCCGTTGTGGATGCTTTGGAAGTGATAGAAGATGAGTCATCAGGTTATCCAGATGTTTCTGGTGCCTCTGGAGGACAAGGGGCTCAGGTGTTGGCCAAGCATCCTTGTGTTTGTGCACCCTCCTGTATGCATCCCATGTTTGTGCATGTTTTCGCGCGAGTATGCAGAGGTGAATTTGCGTACACATGCTGTGTTTACTTGCAAGGGTGAATCTCTTAAATATTGCATTTGGCTTTTGTATCAAAACTTGCAGACTGTGATGTGACATGCCTTGCAACTTGTGGCTGTGATTTCAGAAATGCAAGAAGCGCTTGTAGTACATGCACTCCCGTGTGCCTCGCCTTCAGACCTGCATGGTTGAAGATCTCATGATCTCAGCAAAAGTTTATATTCACAAAATCCCCCTGCGGGTCACTGCTTGAAGGCCTCTTGTGGGACATACTAACACTGTTCATCACCTGCCTTCAAAGATTCGTACCCCTCAAATGTATACTGAAGTTGATGTGAAGATCCAGAAAATATTCAGCCTGACTGTCTTCTTTGCAAATGACCAGCTATCTCTGCAGGTTGGCAAAGGGTTTAGCCCTAGCACATCGCAATCACCCGTGGCCACAGCAGCAACAGCAGGGGAGTCTGGTCCCAGAATTGTTGGAACCAGTGCATCAGGGCCCATTGCTGGTCGGCTGTATTCAGCTGTAGTGCTGAATCCAGACTCCCGTCTTGCTGGGGCTGCAGCCCTAGTGGCTACTCGCTCTGCTGCACGCCGGGGAGCATTCGCTGTCTCTCCAGCTGCTATGGGCCCAACTGTCTCCAATGATAAGGCTTTGCCTTCCGCTGTCTATCCGCTTACCTTGCAGGTATCAAGTGGTTTCATGGTGGAAAGACCAGATGCGAAGTCATCTTGTTTCTTTGCTAACAGACCAGATGGGCGGAATGTGGTTGCTGGGTTATCATCCTGCTATTTATAGTAGTTTAGAACACAGATTTGCACAGTTTGAAATCTGTAGATTCTAATAACGGGTGGTTTTCTGTATTGCTCGTGATAGCAATGCTCTGCGTTTGCAACTCCGTATGACCGGTGAATTTTTCTGTCTTTGGTAGGATGTGCTTTCCATCTGGATGGATCACAGTGACATGGCTCTGCCTTATCAGGCATACTAAGTGGTTCGTCCTGCAATGGAATATATCACTCATAAGCTTCATTGTCGTCAAGCTGTGGCTCAATGCAAGCGGGCAACCAGTCTTTCGTCCCTTTCTTAATGGATACTCTGGGACTTGTACGGTTTGCTAGTGTATTTCCCTCTTTTAATTTGTCAAAGTTCATTCCATCAATTCTAAGTGCATGGCCACCAGAGGACTCTTCCAGCTGCCCAAGCATATATCGTTGTACTCATAGTGTGTCCTGGGACGCAGCAATCCAACGGCTTATCAGAGCTCATCCACAGAAGAGCTGCCTGCCGGAGGACAACCATGGGGGTTGTTAGCCCAGTTCCGATGTCTGCTTCTCGAGGAACCTTGACACGCACCGCTGGGGGAGAGTCTCCACCTGCTGACCTGCATCACGGACTTGCAGCGCTATTGGTTGCTAAAGGAAAAGTCAAACGCCACATCGGGGAGAAGAGCCCAGAAATTCTGGAATCCGCCGACAGGATGGAAGCCCGTGTGGCAGCAATTGCAGATATTTTAGTGCAGCGAGAGAGGCTGCAGGGTATTGCATCTGCCAAATCTGGAGGGGAAGGCCTTCGTTTGGAGCATGCTAGCTCTTCAGCCTCCATCATCAGCTCTCGTCAGGTATGCTGGTTGTTGATCCCACGTCATCCGACCCCACTTGCTCTTTCTCGGTCTCACGCACAGTAACTCACGCCCACATACAGTCATACTCCTCACACGCGCACGAACGTGTTGTGTTGCCACCCACCCACCCACCCACCCACACACACACACACACACACACACACACACACACACACACACACACACACACACACACGCGCGCGCGCGCGCGCGCGCGCGTTGAAATAGGGGGCTGCACGCGTGCTGTTCCCCGCACATGGTGTGTGTGTATGTGGGGGGGGGGGGGGTGGGTAAGTGTGCGTGTGCACCCAAAGTCATAAGTCCATGCGTCCGGTGCAAGCTTATAGGTGGACGTATACTAGGGTTAGCGTTCAGCTTGTCGTTGGGCTAACCACAAACTTGGCATGACTGCGTGCTTGTGTGCAAGCGCACAAACCAGTGCCCTAACGCGGACAGATTTGCTTACCAATAGCTTTAAGCAACAAGGAATAAGGACGTGGCAACTGCAGGTATGGTTCCTGATGAGGGCAAGCTGTTCCTTAGTGGATGCCGCCATTTTGTTCTAGGATGGACCTTTCCCCGGAGGTGTCTGTACATCCAGAATTCTGTCCCAGAGTCTTTAATGAATAGGCTCAGAACATTTGTTCTGCTGCATCGCCCCACTCCCCCTCCCCGGTTTTGCAGTAGCATGGTGTCATCTCATCCATGTGTCTTGTTGTACACAGGTACAACGGCAAGTTGGGGACGGGATCGACCCTGTTCTTGGCGACACGCTGCGTAGCGTGTTTGACGATTTTCAGAGTCAGCTCCTAGCCCAGAATCCCACAGCTCTTTCGGACATTGTGAAGGGTCTCACCGCAGCTGGCAGGCATTTGAAGGCGGACCCCGCCGCAGGTGAAGCTCTTGCAGCTTTACGAGATATTGCCGCCGCTCATCTTACAATACAGACTTCTGCAGATCGCAGTGTTGTTGATGTCCCAGGGCGCGTAGTTGAGGACGTAGTTTCGGCCCCAGCTCCTTCTGGCAAGTCAGTGGGTCAAGCACAGCAGACAAGGAATGCCGCCAGAGTTCTATCAGCACTATCCTTTTTGAAAGAACGGATCGCTGATGGTCAGCCTGAGGTCATTGTTGCAGTTCAGCAAGTCTTGAAGCAAGCGAAAGCTGCTATCTTGGAGACAGACCCCCAGCTTGCGTCCAAACTGTCGAGTGTAAGTCCCTAACTGCTTTGTTCAGTGAAGGTGCTAACATGCATGACCTCGGGCATCTGTCCCACATATAACAGCTTTTGTTGTTAAGTCCTCGAAAGCAAGAGAGTGGCACTTTACTTTCATTTCTGTGATAACTTGATGTGAGTGTGCTTGTGCGTGTGAGTGTTGGAATGGGAACGGGCTCTGAGGGACCTCTGGCCTCGTGAACAACCAGTCTGATATGTTGTTGTCTATAATGTCTTGGCCTCTGTCAGAGTTCGAATTATTGAAGTGGCTGTCCATTGGCTTTTTAGGAAGGGAGCAGCATTGGTACATACTATGTGCAACTTTCTGAAACTCATAAAACATTGAGCAAACACTGGCTCGTGAGGGGTCGCAGGGAATTGAACGAATACAAGAGCGACTGCAGAAGCTAGATCCCGAGACGGCAACAGCTGTCAGTGACTTTATAGGCACCCTCCACAGAGGTGTATCTGAGAGAACATCACCCTCCTCATCAGCCGTCATTCTGCGCCAGGCAGTGACAGAGATCAAATCCCATGTGCTCAAGGCTAATCCTGTCACAGCAGAAGCCCTGAAGAGGGGCTTGGATGGTCTGCGGGACCGTATTTCGATGGGGAACCCTGATGTGCTGGCTGCAGCAGCCTCCCAGCTGGCTTTGCTGCGGAGCCGGGTTGCTGCAGGAGATATGGGTGCAGTTTTGGCAAGCCTGAAGACTCTTCAGACTGCAGGCATAGGACAGTTGCCCAACCAAAACCATGAAGCAACTGATCTTGTGGCGTCCCGGCTAGCCGCTCGACATGGGCTGAGTCCAGATGAAACAGTCCTTGTGTCAAGTGCTCTTCGGGTATGTTCTGTAAGGCCTCCCTGAACGGAGCTCTCCCTCACCCCTCTCCGGCTCTCATCCCCCTTTCCCTTCCCCTCTTTCCTGGGGTGTTAGTGTGGGGGAGGGAAAATAGAGGGGGGGGGGGGGGAAGAGGCAGAGGGGTTGCGTGCACGCAGGGACGCTTCGCGCGCGCGCGAGAGAGAGAGAGAACTCCGGGGCCTGCTGACATTGCTCCCCGCTGGATGTTGTTTTGAATCCCTCCACATTTTTTTGCTTATTACTGCCACCCCCACTCCTCTCCCTCTCCCTCTTCTCCACCCTCTCTCTCTCCCTCCCTCCCCCCCTTCCCCCCTGTCTGCGCGCGCGCGCGAGCGTGTGTGTGTGTGTGTGTGTGTGTGTGTGTGTGTGTGTGTGTGTGTGTGTGTGTGTGTGTTGTTGGAGGGTGTATCCGAGTGAGTTTCTATACATGAAGTCAGGAGTTGCTACATGCACGAGCCTGCGCGCAGGTGCGTGCACACGCATACCCACACCTCCCCGCCCCCCAACATACACACACACACACACACACACACACACACACACACACACACACACACACACACACACACACACACACACACACACGCCCGCGCGCGCGCGCCCGCCCGCGCATTTTCGCTCGCTCCAGCACATGTGTAGAGGTGGTGCAACCCGTTCAGTTGACGTTGTTAACTTGAGAATTATGGGCTGACAGGCTATTGAAGTGGAAGGAAGTTATCGTCGGTAGCTCTTGGTTATGGCTTGCCGAAGCTGGAGTTCGTTCAGATGCTGGTGGGGTGATGTTTGACAGTTAGGCAAGCTAGAAGGATTGAACAAGCCTGGCGTCCTTGTCTAAAGCCATCATCTGGCATTCCTGCATAAGCCAGAGCCCAAGAGGCGCTCTTGAGGTCTTGCTTTGACACATGAAGGCAATGGGCAACAGGGCGCCATCTCCGCTGTCCCAGATACTGTTCTGGCAGCTGCCGACATCCCAACAATGGCACGGGCTGCTGCTTCATCCCTTAAGGGCCTTTCACCCTTGCTGGCTGCTCGGTTATCTTCTAGATCTGCTTCACCCACAAATGGAGCTTCACCGGAAGCATCACCCATGCCAGCTTTTGCTGGGGACCACAGTCCCTCTGAACCACCAGTAGAGACACTCCCTAGCATTCCTGATCAAGATTGCCCTGTGCCCCTGGACTCGGCCAGCCACTTTCTTGCAACTCGGCTGGCCCATCTGCGCACGCCGAGCCTTGGGGGACCTGTAGCGGCATCCCCTCTGACAATAGCAGGGGCCGCTGGCGGTACACCAAGTCGGTCCTGGGGGCACCTCCGTTCTGTCGTTAAACTGGGCCAGCAATCAGTTCCTTCCCACCTGGAAGGCTTGGCTGCTGTTCTGGATCAGCGTGCCTCTGCTCGGCGACCTTCTTCCGGCGACAGTAGGCGCTTGGCTTCACCCGCCGAAGCACTAGCGCCCAGCACAGCTTCTGGAGGCGTTACCAGCATTGGGCCACCGCCTGGCTCACTCATGGCGGGTGCAGGAAGAGGTTATTCCGTCTCCGATCTCATCTTGACACGTGTGGCTGTCCGCCGCCATCCGTCGGCCTTGGGGCCCAGGGGGGAGCCTGTGGGCGCCCCAACGCCTTTTGATGACTACCTGGACACGCAGTTTGCTTCACCAGGTGGAGGCCCAGCCATGCCCCGCACAATTGGCCCCAAATACCCGTCAACCGTTGAACGGGCAGCCTCCCCTGGGGACACTTCTGTGCCACCAGCCTCCTATTATGATACCCGCTTTGCAGCACCCCGCCGCTCCGGTACCCCGGTGACCACCTCGGAAGATGTGGCTGGTGCCGACAGCCCCAATGGCCTTGGTGCTGGCGATGGAGATTCTCCTGCACGGAGTGGGGCTCCTGGAGCGGGGCAGGCCAAAAGTCTCATCATGCAGCGGTTCGCATCGGGCGCTGCATACACCGTCTCCTGGGTAGCAAGCGCATTTCCAGTCCAAGCAAGTGCCACTGCGGGTGCTCCCCCCCGTGGGGCTCCACGTGGGAACGGCTCCCTGTCCGCTGGCCCCAAGAGCCAGCCCATTCGCGGGGCGGATGCTGCAGCACTGGATGGTGCTGTCAACTCAGATCAGGCAAAAAGGCTCCTCATGGAGCGTTCCGCCATCGGTGCCGCATACACTGTGTCTTGGAACGTGTCCACACGAGGTAGCACTGCTGCCACAGCTGGGGCTCCCAGTGCATCTCCCCGTGGTGTCGTCAAATCTACAGGGCCAGGAGCTGTGCTTCAGGCTGGGAAGCCCTCACCACTGGAGGCACCTGTGCAGGACACCACTCGGCCCGACGAGCTATCCGTGCCGCTACTGCCTGCACTTGTGGGCCCAGACCGTGCAAAGTGCCTGCAGACCTCACGCTCTGTGAGAGGTTCCTCCTACATTGCATCTTGGGGGTCAATCTCCGGCCCTGTCCCTCCTAAAGCGACACCCTCAGAGCCTCTTGTTGCTCTGTATCCCATGTCCCAGATGGCTGGCCTGCCTGCACTGGTAGGGCCCGACCGTGCTAAGAGTCTGCAGACCATGCGCTCTACGGTCGGGGCTTCCTACATTGCATCCTGGGCAGTCCACTCTGGACCTGTACCTCCCAGGGCCACTCCATATGCTCAGCTCTCCACCTCTGTGCAACTGCCTTCAACCCCATCTCTTCCGCGTACCGGCCTTGCACCAGCTGCGGTGCCGATGCAGGCAACAGGATTTGCAGCGGGGCCGCTCACAAGCCTGGACCCGCATCCTTCAAAGGTGCTAGTCAACCGCCGTGTGGGTCGGGGTGAGGCATACCTAGCATCCTGGTCTGCTCTGGACGATAGGGCACCTGCTGCTGGCCAAGCACGACCTGCAGGCGTGGCTGATGTGCCGAGCGAGGAAGTCAGCGCACCAGCCATCTCAACATCGCCAGGGGAAGCTTCCGCCCAGGCTGTGGCCCAAATGGGGGCTGGCAAGGATGTCCCAGTGACAGTCATTCCTCTGGATGATGGGACCCTCCTCTTCAGATTTTGAGCACTCCCCTGGTGTGTGAGGCTGGTCAAGGTGTGTTTGGGCGGGCGGTGTTGGTGTTGGGTAAGTTGTGCTTCTACCTCGCTCTGCTGCAGGCGTTGTGAGTCCTTCAAGGCCCTGATGAGACGCATGTAGACTTACGCTTGGTTATTAGATTACAGGGCTGGCACCGGGGGTCCAGGCGCCCCGGACGCTGTTGGTAGGTATTAGCATGAAAGGTCCTCGTAAACCATGGAGGATGTCCGGTGTGACATTTGCAGTCTTTACCCAACCATCTAGGGTTTGGCCATCGAGAATTCAAATCTGGCAGGTTCAAAATGTTGGAGGAGCTTGATGATAGATGGGGCCCCAATGGTATCTGCAAGAGGCCAGTCAGGAAAAGAAAGTCTCAGTCAGACTTGAACAGGCATTCATGTCAGAATGGTGATACTGAGAGGAAGCTGGGGGTTGGTTTGCTGCCGTAAATCTGGCTTGAGGGACCGTGAACATCGTGGTATATGGATCTTTACGTGAGAATGCAGCTCCAAAGTGAGTTTAGAACATAATTGGTTTCTCGTGCTCCGCAAAAGCGCGAAGTCTTGTGGGTAGATCCCCCCTCAACATATGCTTTGTATTTTATAGAGAAAGATGTGGATGTGGGTGCGCCCCTCCATCCACATCCACATCTGTTAGTTTTGTATTTGCTTGAATGACATCATCCAACCAAAGACGCCCCCATCACGAGGTTTCCTGCTGTTATGGGGCATTTGCTGTTTTTGATATTGGAATAGGAAGTAAGTAGACAGAGGCACAGTCTTATGTAGTGTTGGGCCAACTGGGACATGAGCCTTATGAGCGACATGAGCCCTTGCTAAATGGCAAAAAGTGCTTTTTTCGCCCTCTATGTACATACCTTGGTAATCCATCTGCAAAATTTGAAGCAGTTGGAGTCAAGTGCTCTTGTATTAAAGAATTGTAGCAAGCAATAGCTGCTGAGACACTCCAAGCCTTTTGTGGCAGGTAGAAGCGTATCATTTTGCTGAGTTTTGAGTGTTTTCCCATCTGGTCTGCCACTAATGCACTTTCTCAAACCCCATTTTGGACGTATTTAAACCCAAGACATTTCGTGCAGGCTATGTGTCAGCTACTAGTAGACTACCCGATCGGAGCCTAAGGCTCTATTTTGACGCTGTAAAAGTTTGTCGGGATCCCCTACATGGAGCCCAATGCTAGTTGGGCGTTACTGTCATGTGGTTGAGCTGCTTCTGGTTCATCTTGTCGCATAGTTATTACTGCAGCTAAAGGTTTCCAAGTCGGTCATCCAGCCATGTTTTTTTATGTTTTGAGAGTATTAGGTCCCTGAGTGACGGAATTGTCGGGCCCAAGATTCAGCACGTTTAGTTCCTGGGGGCAGCCCTCTGTTATGAAGACCCATGTGGTAATGAAGACCTGAGTGGACATTGAACGCAGACCACAAAGTCTGACAAGAAGCACCGTACTCAAGCATGAAAAGTTGTCATATATTTTAAGTCCTTTACGCACTCCGAACGTCCCGAGCGTCACAGTCAGTACTGTGGGATCTTTTTAACATGTTCAGCCATGTGGCGAGAGGAAGTCAGCTCAGAAGTCCTGCAAGACAAGCACGGTGGCAGAGCGGGACAGGGTGTGGATGTCCTTCTCAATGACGTTGAGCTGGCGTTCGTATGCCTCCTTGCGCTTTTTCTTTGCAGGTGTGTCCAAGCTGAAGGGAAGCCGCTGATAAGCTGAGTTCACGGCACCCCATTTGCTTTTCAATGCCCTCAGCAACTCCTGCCTCTCCTCCTCCGGCATTTGCACCACGTGCGCCTCCTTCTCCTGCGCGGCAACTTGGTGTTATGTTCCTGAGCTCGTCTGACATAAATCGACTCTGATGTGTTTTTTTTTGGGGGGGGGGGGGGGGGCTGAAACCTAATGAAAGCGAGGAAAACGGTAAGAACTCTACTGGTTGAGCGAAAAGAAGAAAGAAAACCCCCAAAGGATGATGAAACATACAAGCACTTCTTCCTCGATGCGCTTAATATACTTCCACCTTCCGAAAAAGTGCTCCTGGCATAGATTTTTTAAAATAATCTGGGGAGTCGGAGTATGCGCGTAGGAGATCTTCAAGGAGTGCGGGGAGTGCATGCATTGTTTCCAGCTCAGCTTCGGAACCCTTGGTGCATTCTTTGCAGGTGCCTTGCAACCCAGGCGGAGGCTTGCGAATTTTTACGGAACCGGTCTTTTCGGCCTCTTGGGACAGTCCGAAGAGAAGAGTCTCGCCCACTCAACGGGTTGTTGAATGTGACCTCCCTCCCCCCCCCCCCCCCCCGGCCAGGCTGCGGGTCCCTGCTCTCGTGATCATTGGCGCTAGCTGGCGCTGGCTTTCCTGGCTTGGTGCCGACTCGGCACTGCCGAGTCCACATCCACACACACACACACACACACACGCACACACAACACACACACACACACACACACACACACACACACACACACACACACACACACACACACAACAGAAGGTCCCGCCTGACACGTGGCTGGCTTTGGAACACAGACCGGCAAGCCAGCCTCTCCCGCTATCGACTAGTTCCAGAGAAGACGTTACCCCCAGGCCGGCGTACCTCACTCCCGGATCAAGCAGACAATGACATTCTTATAAAGGGAGCAAGGATTGTCCGTCAGCGAGGGGGAGGGAAGAGGTGGGGGAGCTGAGGTTGAGGAAGGGGGGGGGGGCGGGGAAGGGGAAGCCAAGATTGCAGAGGGAGTTGGGAGTAGTCGAGGGCAGGGAGGGAGAGATGGGGGAGCCGAGGTTGGGAAGGGAGGGGGGGGGGGGACCCGCCCGGGGGGGCATGGGGCTCCGGGGTTGGGAAAGGTAGAAGGCGGGGTAATGGAGGGGAGCCGGGACAGAGAGGGGGAGGGGATTAAAGTAGAAATGAGAGAAAAAGGTAGAGAAATGTAGATGACAGATCCGGACTGCAATTGTAGACAGACACACCTGCTGATGCTGAATTTGCAGGAAGGCGGCCAACTGCTCTTTTTCCTTCCGGATCCTTTCCTTCGCACCCGCCAGATACTTGGGCACTTCTCCCATGCCCGGCTTTGCCGTCCAGCTCGTCTGTACAGCCCTCCCAGAGTCAGTCAGGCTGATGGCACCCACACTGGCTGGCCTCGCAACTTGCATCCACACCCATGTGTGCAATTTCCCCCCCCCCCCCCCCAACACACACACACACACACACACACACACACACACACACACACACACACACACACACACACACACACACACACACACACACACACACACACACATGCGACGGTTCCCAAGCACAAAGAGACACCTCACGGTCGCTTGCCCCCTAGCAACCTACCCATACACCCATTCTTCTGTGCGCATGCACACCCTTTGCGCCACTTGTGTTGCCAAAAGTCGGGAGTGTCGAGTAAATGTATCTACCCAAAGCTTGGGTACAGTTACTTACCAAAGTGTCGAGTACATTGATTTTACTCAACACTTCGGCAAATAAAGTGTAAGTATATGTACTATATTTCACATGGGCAACTCAAGCTGTTGTGCGAGGGCGACAAGTTACTGAACCACGATAGAGTGCCCCTTACTTGCCATTACAAAGCATACAGCCTCTCCTGGTCCTCTTAAGAGCTACTGTACTGTACTGTACTGTACTGTACTGTACTCTTCCGGTCACTTACTGGCCATTACAAGCGCTACATAAAGCCTCTCCCGGTCCTCTTAAGAGCTACTGTAGACGTTCGTCTGTACTGTATCGCAAATGCGCACATGCATTTGCACATGCCACTATACACTACAGACTAGCCACTGTAGACCTCACCTACAATCCGTATTTATAATGGATTAGAAATTTGAACACAACTTTATGTCCTCCACATGCCATACACCCCCATGGTAGGCCGCTCCTATTCCATTTCCATGTCCGACGGGTGCCATATCTGATCTGAATGGACAGACCGGTGCGGAGCTGCAAGAAGCCATGCTGGAAGGTCCTGCTAACATGTCATGGAGCGCTCGTGCAGCGCTCCAATCTTGGCTACGCGGGTAACCGAGTGCGTGCTGGTTGGACACCGTACAACTGCTACACACGTGTGCAGAAATTGTGGTACGCGTCAAAGAACTGCTGCTAGAGTTCGTAGAAGAGAGAAGGGGTGGAGACCTGCTGGTAGAGGTCGTAGAAGAGAGTGAAAGGGTGAACGAGTGGAGAACTGCTAGTAGAGATCGTAGAAGAGAGAATTGGTGGAGTAGTTACCGGAGGTGGTGGCGGCTTCTTTGGGTCAGCCCTGATGACATTGACTGCGTTGGCCACGACGTAGTTGCAACCCTTGCTCTGCCCCAAAAGCGGGGGCTGCTTCCTGTCGGGGATCGGCGCCTTCCGCCGCACCTTCTCCACGCTGGGGGGGCTGGCTGCTCCCACGTGCCGCCCATGTTCGAGGTAAGGCATTTTTCGTCAGGCCACGTGTAATGGCCGGCACACCTCGCCTGTCCCTCTCTTCACAACGCGTCCCCCCCACCTCTCCTCCCTCCAGGATGAGATCCCCTTCCCCCCCCCCTTTTCTCAAGTATGTGCGCGCGCTCATGTGTGTGTGTGTGTGTGTGTGTGTGTGTGTGTGTGTGTGTGTGTGTGTGTGTGTGTGTGTGTGTGTGTGTGTGTGTGTGCGCGCGCGCGCGCGCGCACGTGCGTGTGCGCTCGCGCGCGTACTTTGGGCAATCTGTATTCCTCGGGGGTCACTTTGGATGAAAGGGGAGACGCTCCCGTCAGAGCAAAATGAGTGCAGGAAGTGGGCATTGCAGAAGGGAGGCAGCCCTGCAGTGCTAGGGGCTAAGCCAGCACTTCAAGAATTAATCCTTTCCCCTGCCTGTGCTCTGCCAAGAGCAGAGCACAGAATTTACCATGCATGGCTTACGTCGTTCGGGAGGTACCTCCCTTCAATCCCCGCCCCTGTTTTGAATCTGCGCCGTCAATATATATCGCAGGCACAACGTTGCTCACCACCTCACCCCCCCCCCCACCTTTCCCCTTGACAACATTCACATACAGACGGCGTGTCGTTGAAAATTCCGCCTCCCTCTGCCCCCACGTGAATCCTGCCTTTGCTGCTGGTTCTGCAGATGCGAGGTTCTGCCCAGGCACTGTTGCAGCCCCTGAGCCCTGATGATGCAATGTCCAGCTGGCATCGAGGCTGGGGTGAACTATCGGCGAGACAGCCTGGGGACCATGTTTCCGAGGTTCCCGAGTGGTGTATGCACAGTGAGCATCGGGCCATGCTCCTTCACCGCAAGGATGTCAAGATCATTACTGCCTTGATATGATATGTTCTTCCTTGGGGTCAGAGGAGCTTTTGGTATTTCTAGTCGTCTAATGAGAACCAGGAAGCGCCTAGGAACTTGCTCTTTAATCCGGTGCACTGCTCGGGAAGGCATTCATGGTGAATAGGCACAACGGCTGGTCAACCAAGTTGTTCGGCCACAGGGTTGCCGTGGCGATCAGACTCGCGGGACCAAACCCCCGAGAAATCTGACAAAGTTGTAGGCGTGCCTGCCGATGACACTGGGATGAGAATCCGGCCATTGAGCCCAGTAACGTGTATCGTTCAATTCATTTCAGTCAGAAGTACCGCCGACATAAGAGATCCACTCCCCTCCAGCCTTAGTGGAAAATTATTCTGCGGTCACTCTTCCGCCGCCGCCCCGGCCCCCTTTCATCTCCTTCATGTCATATGAAGCAAGGGCCTGAGGCGCCTGGTCTCCAGCCCTCATGTCTCGTAAATGTCTCTTTCAAGCTGTTTCTTTCCTACCTTCCCTTCCCTACAGTCCCCTGCCAAGTCTCTCGGACCTCAAACGGGGTCTTGCCGTTATGCCCTCTCCTAAGCTTTTGGTGCCCAGCCTTTCGCAATGAGCAAAAGCGAGGGCCTTCCTTACTCCTCTCCACGCGACGCATGTACCCAGAGAAGGGCCCCGCTGTGTCGCTATGTACTTCCACACTAAGGGGGGCGGGATCCCCTGTACTGCTGAGAAAAGTCCCTGTACTTCTGGGAGCCCCTGCACGTTGCGGTCGCCCCTGTACTGCTGAAAATCTCCTGTTCTTCTCTGATCTCCCTGTCCTTGCGGGATGTGCAAGGGCTCTTTGTGCACGTGTGCAGGTCCCCCCTTCCTTCTTCAGCCTCGCGCGCGCGCGCGCGCGCGTGTGTGTGTGTGTGTGTGTGTGTGCGCGCGCGTGTGTGTGTGTGTGTGTGTGCTCGCGAGTGCGTGTGCGCCCCCAGCCCCCTTTTGAGGGGAAGGGGAGGGGGGGGGGGCGCAGTCTCCGGGTATGGGTGGTGACCTTAGATGTGTGTAGGTTTCCTTGACCCTTGACTGCCATACTCAGTTTCTGGGGATATGGGATAAGGCGGTGCCTTACGTCGTGGGAGGTCAGGTTCCTTTGCGTGTTTCTTCAGGTATTCCTGGGGCTCCTCAATATAGCTTCCCAGGGGCCGGCCGAACGTGGCCGCCTGCCGGACATCTTTGACCCCAAGTTCCATCGCCCTTGGGTTGACCCTCCCAACGTGCTGGTGAAGGTCAGAAGGCCACAGTAAGTTCTATTCAGGAGCCTATTTGTTGATAAGAATCGTGGGTTACCACCATCAATGTAATGTACTCGTATGATGCAGAAAACATGTGCATTTAATTTACACATGGAAGCGTAGATGCAACAAAAAACTTCATTTTAGAATCTGTGAACACAAAGCCAGTACAAGAAGTCTCTTTCTTTCCGCTTCCCTATGATGTGGTCTTCATACGGAACGAGTCGTCAACCATGCATTATTTTAGAAGTTTTTAATTTACCTTCGATTTGTAGAGGGGTTGTTTGAGAACTGGTGGACGCGCTGGAGTGATGAGCTTGTAGATGCATTCTTCGTCGTAAACAGCGCCCGGCATTTTTTCTAGAACCTGGGCAGCAGCTTACAGAAGAATAACAAAACCATACAGGAGCCACAATCGCATTTGCCTGACAGGAGTTTTGCGACACTTGAGACTGGACACCACCCCACGGGACCAATTGACGACAGGGCCCTCGTCCAAAATCCGTAGCACGATTGACAGCCGTTCCTGTTGATTGAAATATCTAGACCCAGTTTTCGATGCCAGTCAGCCCTTGCCCCTGCGAGTTCTTTGCCGAGTCTTTTTGTGCGGTTATACATGGCCAGGCCCTGTACAATCAGCACGTGTGCATCGGTTATTGTCCAGGATTCGTCCAATCCTATGCGAAACCGCGTCCACGCAACTGCTCAGGGCAGCCACGCCGTGCGCATGGCAAGCCCAGCTCCTCATTTAGCGTGTTTCCACGGAAGATTGTCTTGAATCACGGATAGAGATGTTCGTTGTTGTACAGCCGCCGGTGGTTGACAGTGGAAGTAAGAATTTGCCCTGACGGCAGTCGGAATAACATTACCTTGTTCTAAAAAGTCTTATTTAAATTAGAAGTTCTGTAAGAATAGGATATTATTTATCTGCTTGCAGGAGTTATCGAAGATGTTGGACACCAAGCTTGTTCAAAGCACCTACGTAGGGTCTCCTTTAGCCGCTAATACGCAATGTTTGCACAAAAGACGTCTTTCAACTCAAAGGTATGCTCGTAGAAAGGGATTTGATTAGACTGGGAGGCACGGCTAACCTTGTGATACCATCGAGTGTTCTGCGCGTCTTTGATGCCGTACTCCTCCCTGTGTCAACAGATACATTACATAGACTGCATATTACGAAGATCAAATGCGTCTGACCAAGGTTAACTGGCTTGGAACAGGACGCCAGTCATCATCCTTGCACAGGCCGTTGCAGCGCCGGAAGAAGGTCCGACACTATCGCTGACAATCATTTCATCGTTAATATGTTCTAAAGCCCTTAAACCTTGTTTAAATTGTTGCAAGCTGCTGTGTGGACGCATTTATCTCCTTCTCTTGGACCAGTACCTTTTCAGATAACACACGGAGGATACGGATGAGCTTGCTCCTAGCGGCAAATGGTCTGCACCAAAGCTCTTGATCCTCAAAATCTGTTTTTGAATTTTTGTCTTGCTCAAGACTCAGAATCATGGTTGATGCACATGAACACAGCGGGAGTAGGCCGGCATTCCCTGGAACAGTAGCGGGGGTTGGGAAACGTAGGGCAAAAGTACATCACAGGCGTCATTGAGGTCTTACAGGCATTGTCTGTTAAAGATCCGGCTTGGGATTGCGGAGCCTCTTGTGAGTACGATTGGTAGATGCCAAGGGACACCTAGCAAGAAAGTGTTGTGTCAGGGAAGCAATACACGGGGACACTTAGAGCAGTGCCTTGGAAAGGACATTCCAAAGCCACAGTGGCCTTTTCAAGCCACAGCAGGAGATGGAATGTCAAGGGCAGAACTCTCTGGAGCCCCTCTGTGTCGACAATTCCCTGGGAAGTTGGGGTACTGGCCCTGTGACGTTGGGGTACTGCCCCTGGTTAGTTGGGGGACTACCCAGACATGGGAGACTGGAGCCATGTGCTGAGTTGGTACAGTATACATATGGAAGCCGCAGACAGTAGAACAGTACTAAATGCCTGCTACAGAAGGTGTCGTTGCCCTGTCCATCAGCAGCCATTGTGTCTGCTCAGAAGTGCTTACAGCAATTCACCTACTGCACTTCCCGGGGCACACTTTCTTGCTTGTGCAGCCATGTGTACGTGTGCACGCACATGTGTGTGTGTGTGTGTGTGTGTGGGGGGGGGGGGGAGGGGCGGAGGGGTGCGGTTGCATGTGTGTGTGTTTTGAGGGGGGAGGCGGAGGCTGTATGTGTGACTGTGCACATGTGCATGAGAAAGGCACACCCAGGGCGTGGGGGGGGGGGAGGAGAGAGAGAGAGAGAGAGAGAGATAGAGAGAGAGAGAGAGAGAGAGAGAGAGAGAGAGAGAGAGAGAGAGAGAGAGAGAGAGAGAGAGAGAGAGAGAGAGAGAGAGAGAGAGAGAGAGAGAGAGAGGAGTAAGGAAGGATGAGGGACTAGGGAGGCCTGGGATGGAGGGGGGGGGGCGTTCAAACTAACCTGCCCTAAAAACAAAATGTGCCAAACACAGCATGACAAACCTTTCTTATCCCCCCCCCCCCCCCGCCCCTTTTTCTTCCCCATGGACAGACTTGGGTCATGTGTCTTCTCACCAGGGGTGCGGATCGCCAACAGGCCGGTAGGGTTCCCGCTGACATCTGAAAACGTGTGATGTGGGGGATGCAGTCGCCGCCACTACGCAGGTTCGCAGGAACCCGAATTTTGCAAAGCTGCAGGCCGGCTACCTCTTCCCCGAGGTGAGCCTCTTGCTTGCGCACTGTCTGACATGAGTACCCCGTAATTGGCTCTTCACCAACCGCAGTTCATGCTTTGAAAAGGCGTCTGTTCTCTGCTCACCCCTTCCCCCTTCCCCGCCTAGGCCTGTGCCTGGGTCAGTCAGCATCTGTCAGTCCCTAGAAGCAGATTCTCCCTCTTTCCCACCCTTCCCGTCTCTCTCTCTCTCTCTCTCTCTCTCTCTCTCTCTCTCTCTCTCTCTCTCTCTCTCTCTCTATCTCTCTCTCTGTCTCTCTCTCTCTCTCTCTCTCTCTCTCTCTCTCTCTCTCTCTCTCTCTCTCTCTCTCTCCCCCCCCTCTCTCTCTCTCTCTCACACACACACACACACACACACACACACACACACACGCGCGCGCGTGCGCGCACGCACGCGCACGCGTGCGCGCACGCACGCACGCACGCTCTACCCGCCCTCCCTGCCTGCCCTCTCGGCCCTCCGTGCGGTCCCGCTGAGGGGGTTTGTCGTGCCGCTGGCGGCAGATCGCTCGGAGGAGGGAGGCGCACCGAGCCAAGAACCCGGGCGTCAAAATCATCAGCCTGGGGATTGGGGACACCACGGAGCCCATCCCCCCTTTCATCGCCGATGCAATGCAGCGCTCCGCAGCAGGGCTCGGCACCCTCGAGGGCTATAGCGGGTGAACGCAACCTCGTTTTTTGTTTCTTCTTCCTGTTTTTTTTTTTTAGTTTTTGTTTTTTTTTTTTTTTTTTTTTTTTTTTGGTCTGTTTTTTTGTTTTGTTTTGTTTTTCTTTTGCACAACATATCCGTACCGGCCAAAATTATTGACCATTACTCTTATTTTGACCATATGGAATGTCCTCTTAATTTTCCCTCGCCTAGCGGGAGACTGTTTTTTTTTTTTTTTTTTTTTTTAAAATTTTGACCATGCATTTTTATGATTTTTTGGTCAATAATTATGGACAGTATGGTGCTCTTCTTCCTCCTCCTCCTCTTCTTCTTCTTCTTCTTCTTCTTCTTCTTCTTCTTCTTCTTCTTCTTCTCCTCATCCTCCTCCTCCTCCTCCTCCTGCTCGTCCTCCTCCTCCTTCTTCTTCTCCTTCTTCTTCTTCTTCTTCTTCTTCTTCTTCTTCTTCTTCTTCTTCTTCTTCTTCTTCTTCTTCTTCTTCTTCTTCTTCTTCTTCTTCTTCTTCTTCTTCTAATCTTCTTCTTCTTCTTCTTCTTCTTCTTCTTCTTCTTCTAGGGGGTGGGGGGGGGGGTGGGGCATCATGTGCCATCATATTTTGGCAATACAGTAGCAGTACAAGGGCAACACTGTCACAAATACAGGGCAATTCGGTGGCAGAAACAGCGGTACGGGGCAAAATGAATGATGTTGTTTGGTGGCTGGGATTGGCCAGGTATGGGGCAGAGCAGGGGCAGGGAGCTCTGAGGGAAGCAATCTGCAACCGCTTTTACGGGTCGCTGGGGCGCAAACCCAACGAGATTTTCGTTTCGGACGGCTCCAAGTGCGACATTGGCCGCCTGCAGGTGCCCCTTCCTCCCTCCTCCGGGCCTCCTTCCCCGCGAGCGTGTGTGTGTGCGCGGCGCGCGCGTGTGTGTGTGTGTGTGTGTGTGTGTGTGTGTGTGTGTGCGTGTGTGTGTGTTTGTGTGTGCATGTGTGTGTGTGTGTGTGTGTGTGTGTGTGTGTGAGAGAGAGAGAGAGAGAGGGGGGGGGAGGGAGGGGGGAAGAGGGAGAGGGAGAGGGAGAGGGAGAGGGAGAGGGAGAGGGAGAGGGAGAGGGAGAGGGAGAGGGAGAGGAAGATCGCAGAACATTGCGCAGAGCTTGACTTTGATGTGTGGGGGTGTGTGCTGTGTGTGGGGTGTGTGTGTGTGTGTGTGTGTGTGTGTGTGTGTGGTGTGTGTGTGTGTGTGTGTGTGTGTGTGTGTGTGTGTGTGTGTGTGTGTGTGTGTGTGTGTGTGTTCATGATAATCCTAAACGGGCAGGATTGAGCATGTAGCAAGCGATATCTCATGGCTCACATGGGACCCATGTGATGGGGCAGATGATGTTTGGAAGGGACATGACGGTTGCGCTCCAGGACCCCGCATACCCGGTGTACGTGGACTCCTCGGTCATCATGGGCATGACGGGCGACTACAACCCAACCCACAAGAACTTCGACAACATCCTCTACATGCCCTGCCGCCCAGAAAACAACTTCTTCCCGGACCTGTCCCAGGCGCGCCCGGTAGCTGGATCCGTGTGTTGCCACATGGGATTAATTCTGTTATTTGCCGCGCTGGAAGGATCCGTGGTTTGCTCCGTTGGATGAATCCGTGTTTTGGCGCGTTGGTTGGATCCGCGTTTTGCCTTGTTTGTGGTTCTGCGTGTGGGCCAGGCAGTGTATGCAGCATGCCTGCATACCGTACCACACCCCCCCCCAAAACATACACACACACACACACACACACACACACACACCACACACACACACACACACACACACATCGGTGCACGAGCACGTACGCGAGCACACACCGACGTACATGCGTGTTCGCGCGCACGTGCGTGCGCACACAAACACACGCACGCACGCACGCACGCACGCACGCACGCACCACACACACACACACACACACACACACACACACCACACACACACACACACACACACACACACAGACAGCCAGCGGGAGTGTGCCGACACCCGAATGCTTTGAGCACCTCCCGGAGGTACGCCTGCCACTGTCCTCTGTTTGCCCGCTCCATGTCTCAAGTTCTCATGGAATAGACGAAAGATTTTCCCTTTTTCTTATTCTCTTTTCTATTTTGTCCTTTTCCTTTTTTCTTGACTTCCCCTCTCTGTCTTTCTCTCGCGCGCTCCCTCTCACTCTCCGTCTCCCCCCCCTCTCTCTCGCTCGCTCTCTCTCTCTCTCTCTCTCTCTCTCTCTCTCTCTCTCTCTCTCTCTCTCTCTCTCTCTCTCTCTCCCCCCTCCTCTCTCTCTCTCTCTCTCTCTCTCCTCTCTCTCTCTCTCTCTCTCCCCCCCCCTCTCTCGCTCGCTCTCTCTCTCTCTCTCTCTCTCTCTCTCTCTCTCTCTCTCTCTCTCTCTCTCTCTCTCTCTCTCTCTCTCTCTCTCTCTCTCTCTCTCTCTCTCTCTCTCTCTCTCTCTCTTTGGGGATGGCAGTGAAGGGGGTTCTCTCGGGGAGGGCTGCAGGTCGCACGGACAGACCTCATATTCTTTTGCTCGCCAAACAACCCAACGGGGGCCGCCGCAACCCGCAGGCAGCTGGAGGAGCTGGTGGCCTTCGCCCGCAAGAACGGGAGCATCATTGTATACGACGCCGCCTATGCGCTGTACATCTCGAACCCCGACTGCCCCCGTACCATCTTTGAGATCCCTGGTGTGTGCGCTTTGCCCGCTGTGTATGGCATGCTGCACATTCTGCTGTGCATGTGTACAGCATACTGCACATTCTGCTGTACATACAGCATACTGCACAATCTGCCGTTCATGTGTACTGCAAACTGCACATTCCGCTGTACATATTTACATACTAACCCATCCCCCCGGGCGCCAACCTGATGTAGGGGGATGGGTTAGTTTGGAGCCCGGCTGGCTCCACACTACCTTTGAGATTCCTGTTGAGATTCCTGG
>KV908406.1:218758-221258 GCA_002005505.1 Botryococcus braunii
AATAGGGATCACTTGTATGAAATCGGCGGTGCAATTGAGAAAACTGTAGCTGGAAGGGGAATTATATCACTCAGTCCATGTGGGAGAGTCCTCTCACACGCGAGATTTCAATTCATCTAAGTCGCAAGCATTCAGTGATGGGACATTTAAATGTCTCATTAGATGGCAAATTTGTCTCATGTGCAGTTCTTACTCACCCGCGCCTAGGATGGCACAGAACCGGTTACCCTAGTAAATGCACCGGGTACCGTAGTAAATGCACCGGGTACCCTAGTAAATGCACCGGGTACCCTAGTAAATGCACCGGGTACCCTAGTAAATGCACCGGGGGCCTGAGACTGATATACCCCCCTTTTCCCTATAAATGCCAAGAAATGTGTAGAAGAAAAGTACATGCCCGGGCAGTACTGGGCCCAGTACTGCACGGTACGCTAGTAGACTAGCCAGTGGCTTAACAGTTGCTCCAGATCTCATGTCATCTATTATACAATGTTGCTCATATATGTTGCTCTAGAGGCGTGGGCCCATGGCTTGCAATTGTCTTCCGAAAAGTCAGAGAAAGGACATTCGTGACATGTTGTAAGTAGTCATGGCTCCTGGGACTCCCAGACTTGCCTACTGGGCCTAGTAAACACGTGAAAAGCACTTGCCAGCTGCGCAACCGGCAGAAATGGAAGCCATTGTGGGCATGTGTGTGTGTGTGTGTGTGCGTGTGTGTGTGTGTGTGTGTGTGTGTGTGTGTGTGTGTGTGTGTGTGTGTGTGTGTGTGTGTGTGTTGGGGGGGGGGGGGGGTGTGTGCGTGTGCACGCGCGCGTGTGGGCGTGCAACAGTGGTAAGAGATAGATCTCTATAGATCTAGCTAGTGGGCTGATGAGGAGGGAAAATAGAAAGCCATATGCTTTCCAGTCATTACATTTCGTACATGCATGCATGCATGTACGAAACGTATTTACATAGGTCATTTATGCATGTATGTGCACGTGTGCGTATCTCAGCTTGTACAAAGTGCATGAACATGAACATATATGCATAAATGACGTATACGTATATACATCATTTATGCATAAGCTGATACGCATGCGTGCATATATGTCATTTATGCATGAGCTCATCTGCACGGGTGCATGTATGTCATTCATGCATAAGCTGATCTGCACGCGTGCTTATATGTCATTTGCGCACAAGCTGATATGCAGCCGTGCATGCATAATGGCAGCCGTCTATGCAGACCGCTGGTATTACGTAAACTTTTCCCACTGCTGGAAGGATACGAGTATCTTGTCACAGATCTTGGTATGGTATATGCCAATATGCTGGCAAAACGTGTCACGATGCGAACGTATCTATCATGATCTATACGGTATGATCATGCATGTGATCCTCGAGAGGCAATCATTTACTAAATTGGCACGTATGGACAAATTTTGACATATGCGAATTTAGTAATTACATATGACTAAATTTCACACAGCAAACTTGCCACTCATGAGGGGATGCTTCATCAATTGGAGGATCATGATTGCACATCTGATCACCTATAGGTTTCCTAATAGCTATTAGGAAACGGGAAAGTGCGCACCTATTGGTGGCTCATGGTCCATCATAAGTTCTGTTGTTAATGCTCCTCCTAACATTGACAACGTACACAATCAAACTAGAAATTGAGGATGAATGAGCTGGGCAGCTGCACCTGGGAATGAGCAGCATTTACAACAGAAGTTAATAACATCTGACATGCACGTGCCGTGATGGGATCAAGCCGTCCCTAAAAACAGTCTTACCAATATATAGATTTGCCTAGACCCCTGAATGATTGTTACCAATTGAAACGTAAAAGTGAAGCATATCCTAATCGCAAACCACGTATCCTACCAAATTAGAGGTAAAAATGAAATATATCAGTCAATTTACCCATTTTGATGGCTTGGGTCGGTAGTTTGGAGGGTCCGCAGTCTGACACGCAAGGCGCACACGTCGGGCAACGGATACTTGTCGCCAGCTGAGCTGAATTCGCGTCCGATGATCGAGGAGATTTCTATAGGATCGACGAGAGATTCCACATGTCTCGTGCGTAGGGCCGCACATAACTTTTTTTCTCGTACACCGTCCGCGAGGTACATACCCTACCCAAGGCATGCCACTGGCGAACAGTGCACTGAATGGCCAACATGGTAACAATATGCGTTCTATCGAGGTGGAATTCTGGTGTAGATGAAGCGCCGGTGACGAGTCCGTCGAAAGCGCGCCGATTACAACAAGCCTGATCTGGTTCTACTAGTCGTAAGTCGGCATTTGGAGAGTCTGATGGCTTGCAAAACGTTGTCGGGTGTAAGTACATGCTGTTCAACGTCTTCATGGGCTACTGTCAAGTTACTACCACATCCAAGCCGTTCAGCATCAGGTTCGATCAGACCTGTTCGTCGGAGTCAGGTCTTGAGATCAGTGCTTTTTATGTAATTATTGATTTACAATAGTTTTTCTGGATTCCAAAGGATGGGAT
>KV908406.1:226258-248758 GCA_002005505.1 Botryococcus braunii
AGAGAGAGAGAGAGAGAGAGAGAGAGAGAGAGAGAGAGAGAGAGAGGAGAGAGAGAGAGAGAGAGAGGAGAGCGAGAGCGAGAGCGAGAGAGAGAGAGAGAGAGAGAGAGAGAGAGGAGAGGAGGAGGGAGGGAGGGGGAGGGAGGGAGGAGGGAGGGAGGGAGGGAGGGAGGGAGGGAGGGAGGGAGGGAGGGAGGAGGGGGAGGGGAGGGAGGGAGGAGGGAGGGAGGGAGGGGGGAGAGAGGGGGAGGGGGGGGGGAGGGGGGGGGGAGGGGGGAGGGAGGGAGGGAGGGAGGGAGGGAGGGAGGAGAGAGAGAGAGAGAGAGAGAGAGAGAGAGAGAGAGAGAGAGAGAGAGGAGAGAGAGAGAGAGAGAGAGAGAGAGAGAGAGAGAGAGAGAGAGAGAGAGAGACGGACACACAAAAAAAGCACTTCGGCTCCACAGGAGTGTTTTCAATAAATGATAAGAAAAGCAAACACCTGCGGAGCCGCTAAACCCCGTAGACTTGGCAAATTACCCGAGTCTTCTCTACGAGAAGGGTAAGGGAGAAGTTACATTCAGGAGCAGCCAATTTGGGTGGGGTGAGACAACCTGTGGAAATGCGTGCGTGCCTGAGGCTGCATATGGGGGGGACGAGCAGGCGGAGGCGGGGGAGGACGGCACGCTCTTGTTCACATTTTCCGAGGAGGCTGCGGTCAGCGCAGCCGCGCTCGTGCAGGAGCTCTTGGAGGCTCAACGGAAGCAACAGCAAAAGTAACAGTGCAAGAGCTGTTGGAGGGGCAGCGGAAACAACAGCGAAAGCATTAGTGCAAGAGCTGTCGGAGGGGCAACGGAAACGACAGCGAAATTAACAGTGCAAGAGCTGTTGGAGGGGCAGCGAAAGCAACAGCGGAAGTATCTAGTGCAGGAGCTGTTGTTGGAGGGGCAGCGAAAGCAACAGCGGAAGTATCTAGTGCAGGAGCTGTTGTTGGAGGGGCAGCAAAAGCAATATCAAAGCCGGAATAGTGCAAGAGCAGTTGGAGGGGCAACGAAAGCAATAGGAAAACCGGAACAGTGGAACAGCTGCTGGAGGGGCAGCGGAAGCAACCGGAAACATAATAGTGCGAGAGCTGCTTGGAGGGGGGCAGCGGAAGCAACAGCAACAGTAAATGGGGCTGGTGGTGGGAGGGCAAAGAATCACACCATGCCGAGCCACCCTTCTTTTTCGTCGACATGGATGGGCGCTGGATGGAAGCGGGCCTTCCGGGGCACGGGTCCGTCGGCAACCCCGGGTTTGATCCAACCAACACGGCGCCCCCGAGCGGAGCAGCGTGCGTTGCGTCGTTCAGAAATTGGAAGATAGAGGGCCTGCCGGGGCAAGGGTCCATCAGCAACCCCCGGCTTGATCCCACCAGTCTCACACCAGCCTGAGCAACGTCCGTTCGGATCATGGACCGCTCGGAAATGGAGAAGGCGGCCCAGAAAAAGTGGTAAGTGTGCATGACCTGGCACGCGCGGAGATATTATGTGAAGTTCCGCAAGGCCTGCCGAAGCGAGCGGGGGTGGCCCGCGAACCCCCAAGGTTCATGCTACCCAAGGTTCATGCCCGCCGAGCAGCGTGGAGTTTTTCGTCGTCCGAAAAATTGATTTGATGGCGGGCCCGCTGGGGCGGCACGGGGTTGGCACCCGGGCCCGCAAGGTTCATTCTACCAAAGCTTCACGCCTGCCGAGCAGCGTCCAATTCTTCGTCGTCCCAAAAAAATATGGATGTGAAGATGGCCTGCGGGAGCAAGGGGGTGCGTGCCCCTCCAACCCCGCGAGGCTCAGCCAACCAGGCTCACACTCGCCGAGCAGCGTCCGTATCCCGTTATTCAAAATCAGATTTGAAGATAGCCTGCGGGGGCAAGCGGGTGCCCCCTTAATTCCCCGCGAGGCTCAGCCAACCAGACTCACACGTGCCGAGCAGCGTCCTTATCCCGTTAGTTCAAAACCGGATTTAAAGATGGCCTGCGGGGGCAAAGGGGGGCCCCCTTAATTCCCCGCGAGGCTCAGACCACCTACCTCCAGGCCAGGCTCCTTCCTGCCAAGCAGTGTCCTCTTTCTGACGTTCAGAAATGGACCAGGAGAGGGCCTTCGGGGGCAAGGGGGCGCTGCTGGCACGATCTTGCGCTCCGCAAATGTGCCCGTCTGCCTCAAATGTGACCTTCTGTCGCAAATGTGACCTTCTGTTGCAAATTTGACCTTCTGGCATAGGAAAGCAAGTCACACTGAGTGGGGCAGTGTCACTCGATGTTGTCGCACCTTTCGAGCGGGGGAAGCGGTGGCCTTTCTCCCGTAGCAAGAATGGCGATGGCAAAAAAGGCGGCTTGGGGAAAACAGGCGGTTGGGCAAAAATGGCAGTTGGGCACCTTCCTTGTTCAGGGACCACTCTGCCAGAGAGTCTCTGGGTGGCCATGTGTATGCAGGAGCACAGGTCCATGTGCCCATGTATACGCAGGAGCACAGGTCCATGTGCCCATGTGTACGCAGGAGCACAGGTCCATGTGCCCATGTGTACGCAGCACGGCTTTGGGGAGCACACCGGAATAAGGCTTGGGCCCCCTGGAACAACTTCAGACTGCAGACCCACCCTGGGGGATGTTGTGTTGTGTTGTGTTGTGTGTGTGTGTGTGTGTTTGTGTGTGTGTGTGTGTGTGTGTGTGTGTGTGTGTGTGTGTGTGTGTGTGTGTGTGTGTGTGTGTGTGTGTGTGTGTGTGTGTGTTTGGGGAATGGGTTTTAAGGTGTTGTTTTTAGGGATTTCTCTCCCTTTTTTCCCCCTTGCTTTTGGTCGGGTTGGCGTGGGAGGCAGACTCGCCCCATGTGCAGCAAGAAGCATGAGGTGCGCAAGGCCGTCACAGGGTGTGGTGGGACTTGGAAGACTCTCAATCAACAGTGTAGCTCGTGTAAAGACCCAAGGTCTTGTTCGTTCATACTATTTCCAATTGATCTTCCTAAAAAGTCACGGTTTTTTCCCCTTTTTCCTTTTTTACTTCAAGACAGTAATTTGGCAGAAAATGGCGTACGGAGGTCATTATGGCGGAAAACGGTCCACGACGCGGGACTCTCCAAGTTGGAAGTTGGGCCGTGTGCCGAGACTCGGCAATCAGGTGGGATGGATGAGGACGCAGCGATCTGCGAGGTCCAGTCGCAAGCAGGTCTGAGGAGCGGAGCCAGGCTGGCAGGTTGTGTTCTGTTCAGGCAACCCAGAGACATCCCCTCCGGGGCTGATGCTAGACCGTAAATTCAGGTGTCCTGTCAAGGCAACGCAGACGCATCGCGCCCCCCAGGGCCTGATGCTAGGCTGGCAACTTGGGTGGTCCTGTTTAGGCACCACCCTCCATGGCTGGCTGCTAGGCTGGCAGTTTGGGTGTTCGGGTTAGGCACCCCCCCCTTCCCCACCCTTGGCGGGGGAAGACTGGTGTTAGCCAGGAGCCATCGCCTGGATTCAACACTGGAGGGTCCCGCTCCCCTTCTGCCCATGTATTGTAGTAGTTACGTAATTTTGATAGGCCAGTACTGGCCTATAAATCGCGCACTAGTGCGCTTTCATTGTAGTAATTGCAATAGGTCAGTGCGCTTTCATTGTAGTAGTTGCAGTAGGCCAGTGCGCTTTCATTGTAGTAATTGCAGTAGGCCAGTACTGGCACTAGTGCCCTTTCATTGTAGTAATTGCCGTGGGCCAGTGCTCTTTCATTGTAGTAATTGCAGTAGGCAAGTGCCCTTTCATTGTAGTAATTGCAGTAGGCCAGTGCCCTTTCATTGTAGTAATGTTCTTGGGCATGAGATGATCCCGGCATGCATTCTTCTCTACCCAGAAGACCGAAATAAAATACGTCGTCGTACAACAAACATGGAGTCGTGCTCCTACTGACAGCTCCAGCGAGGTTGGCCGTTTTGGCACAAATTTCATCCCTTTTCGGGTCGGGATGGCCTCGATCGTGGCAAATTTCGGACTGAAGCGTGACACATTGCTGGAGCTTCCCACTCCTACAACAAACATGCCAGTCGTCCTCCTACATCAAGGTCTCGTCTGGGATGCAAGCTGTCGTGCGTTGTGCTCGTTCTGGACCCCCTCTGCTGGCGCAGGGGTTGTTGTTAATTATGTTATGACTTGAATGTGTGAAGTACGCTGTACCTCTTTGTCTCCAGCGCATGCAGGCGGCTGAACTTGACTCGGGGCCCCGCGATCCTTGCCAGCTGGAGCTTCAGAGACCGGCGCCAAATGTACCTTTTTTTTAACACTTTTAAAGTTAGCCTAAAGTCGTCTGCGTTAGAAGGGCGGCTTTATCCTTTGAAATAACGCAGGGTTTCGCCTGCTTGAAAGGAAATGTTGGAAGTGCTATAATGGGCTTTGACACGGGCACTAATGATGGCCCGTGGTTGCCTCTCATGCTTAAGTGGAGGAGCTCGAGGCCCTGGGAGGCCCACCTGGGGAAACCCTGCCCACCTGGGCAAAACCTGGGCATGGCTGTAAAAATTCACGAATTTTCAAAGCTTGATCAAGCTTTGAAAAGTCAAGCTTTGAAAGAAGTCAAACAAAAAGTCAAACATAAGGTGGAAACCCTTCTCCCCTGCCATACTAGGTGAACGCCTGAAGGCCTCGAGGACCCGGAGCTCCGTATGAAGCCCCCCCCCCCCCACGGGGGGGTGCCAGCTAATGCACAGGCTTGCATCTTCTTAGACTTGTAATGAAGCACACCCTAACCGCAAGTCATATATCCTAGGTGCTGGTACATCTTTTTCTAAGTGTAGGGTGGGAGGTAGGGACGGACGGATGGAGGGAGGGGGGGGGGGGAGCGTGCATGGCTGGCTGGCACGGTTCGCTCTCTGTCAACCGCGGGCGCATGCATGCAGCCGCACCTAGGCTTGTAAGGGGAGGCACACCTAAGAGAGGTGTAGAAGCTGATTAGGGCGCAAGCAGGGGAGGGATAGAGCGTGCGCATGTGATGCACGTGTCTGTGCATGCTCCGTATTGCTCCGGTGCGGGGCGCTGTCCCGGCAGTCCGAATGATTTAGCGAGTAGAGCATGGCGGGAGCCAGATGTACCTGCGTTGCTGGCAGTACTAGTACGTCCGTCCAGTGCTATGGCATGGCGGGGTCAGGCGTACCAGCATTGCTGGCGGTACAACCGAGTGGTAGTATGGCAGGGTGTTATCGAGTGTACCAGCAAGCCGAAGACTAAACAATTGCAACTTGCAAGTTGAGCCAGGTCGAATTTGACGTACCAGCGTTGCTGGCAGTACAACCGAGCAGTAGTTTGATATGCCCGTACACGCCAGGTAGCGGACGTTGGCGTCGTTGCTGGCAGCACGACTGTGGGAGCTCGAGTATTGGCAGGGCGGGGTGGGATATACTTATGTACCAGCATTGTTTCAGTACAACCGCGGAACACTAAGGCAGAGCTTTATCGGATGTACCGGCGTAAGCACGCTCGTTCTGCTGGCAATGTGGCATTAAGTTTTACTCATCATGGTAGGTGCGCGCTCCCGCACACAGCCATTGGAGGGACGGTACAGATTTCGCTCTGGAATGTAATAGGTCTACTCAGGTACCATTGGGTCTATTGAGACGATTTAGTTTTGCTGGGACGTAATAGGTCTGCAGCAACCATTGGGTCTACTGGGCCGTAATAGGTCTGCTGGAACGTAATAGGTCTGCAGCGAACATTGGGTCTACTGGGACGTGATAGGTCTGCTGGAACGTAATAGGTCTGCAGCGACCATTGGGTCTACTGGGACGTAATAGGTCTGTAGCGACCATTGGGTCTACAGCGACGTGATGTGAAGTTTTTTTATTCCTTTTTTTTTTTTTTTTTTTTTTTTTTTTTTTTTTTTTCGTTGTTCGTTTCTCTCTTATTATTTTTTTTTTCCGGAACTCCTTTCAAACATGTTTGAAAGGAGTTGCGCCCACTTGAACTGTACAGGGCGCATATGCTGGCTTCGCGACATCGTGATTGCCCTGGGGATCGTGCTAGGTACATGTGCACACGGAGTTCCATTTCCAATTGTGCACATGCATACGTTCGAACGTATGCGTGTGCACACGTGCAAATGTGACGGGTCCATAGAGATGCGATTGTGCAATGCACCAACTAAAATGGATTTAACATGAGCTCTCGAAAACGCTGTAAACTGCTGGGGTTAGCAGTACAGTGTTACCAGTTACCAGTACGCAGGTGCAGCCATACTGCTGGGATTACCAGTACAGTGTTACCAGTTACCAGTACGCCACTGCAGTGTAACTGCTGGAGGTTGCCAGTACAGTGTTACCAGCTACCAGTACAGTACTGGTAGCTTGCAGTGATGGCTTTACCAATTGTTGTTAGTTGCAGGCAAGTCGCCTGCCCCCACGCACTTGTCTGGCTGCCCTCATTCGTGCATTGTTAGAGTTGTATCAGTTGCATGCGCCTGTAGTGTACAAGGTGCATGCAGTACACCTCGGCAGGCACGCGGATTGAAGCGGCCAAGTACCAGTAAAACAACTGTAGTAGTTTGTTGGTATTTTGAACAGCGGATCGTGTGTTTCAACTTTCGTTCTTTTTGCCGCCTTTTTTATTGTGTCATGATTTTGATTTGTCCTGCACATGTGAAGTGATCGGACACACCGTGACATAAGCCAGGAAGCTGGAAAGACGGGCGTAGTTTGAAGTCTTTCAAAGTATCAAGTTAAAAAAAAAAAAGTGTTGCTGGTTGCTG
Organism: Botryococcus braunii; assembly: GCA_002005505.1. NCBI lineage: Eukaryota > Viridiplantae > Chlorophyta > Trebouxiophyceae > Botryococcus > Botryococcus braunii. The sequence goes on from KV908406.1 coordinate 232,971, forward strand.
TTGCCGGCCAGTACCCACACTGGGACCCGCAAGGACTCCCGAGTGAGCCAACGGGGATCCCTCGCTCGCTCTTGACGAATTCCCGTGCTGCGATCCGTCTGTGTTTCTGAAGATTAGTAGAAAGTTTGGAATGATGTGCAGGCTTAGGTTGGTAGGGTACATAAGATTCGATTTGCTCCAACCAGTGCTGTCGACTGGAATTTGCGCTGCTTGCGTTTCATTTGGTGTGCCTGATCGTGCCTGATCAGCCCTATGGCGTGACCAAGGTTTTGCGCATGACCCAGAAATACAATGATATAGGTGAAGCATATCCTAGCATGACTTGTCAAAGGTCATGCATGATCCCTCATTTTGTTGTATAGACGTTTGTTGGGATCAATGCCGCAAAAGTCATGTAATCATGTTTTTGTTGTGATTGTACATCCACCACGCGGGCTTGTCAGCACTTTCCAGTAGCTTACCATGCCCGAAGTTAAGGCTGTGCCGGAGCACCTCTCTCGACACACACCTCCAGATGCGGTTGCGATGCAGGTATGCTCCACTCTTCAATATGAAGAGCCATATAACATGTGTGTGTGTGTGGGGGGGGGGGGGGGGCGAGAGGGGGGAGAGAAGAGGGAGACGGGGAGGGGTGTGCATGCGCGCCTGCGCCTGCGCACATGCAGTTGCGTGTGCTCCCTTCACACCCCCCCCTCCCCCAACCCCCAACCAGCTTTCCGGAACCCCCGCCCCCCCTCTTGGTACGTACCATGAAGCCAGTGGGTGCACATACGTACCATACGTACCACGAAGCCAGTGGGTGCACATACGTACCATATGTATCACGAAGCCAGTGGGTGCACATACGTACCATATGTACCACGAAGCCAGTGGGTGCACATACGTACCATACGTATCACGAAGCCAGTGGGTGCACATACGTACCATACGTACCACGAAGCCAGTGGGTGCACATACGTACCATACGTATCACGAAGCCAGTGGGTGAACACGTGCAGTTGAAGCCCCAAATCCTGTATTCAATTCATTGAATCCTGTTTCGGAAAGGATAAACAGCCAAAGCTTGAACCGTCAATCCTACCCTGAGGGACGTGGACAGCTCCACAGCTTTGAAGAGGCAAGTGGGAATTCCCACTTGCCTCTACAAGCAATGCTGGTCAGGCGAAAGTCCGCGTCCGCAGGGCTTCATTAACAATGGTACAACCAATGTTGGCGCCAACATTGGTGGTAACAGTGTCAATGAACACAATTATGGAAAGGCTCGAAAAAGCCGTACAGGCTGGCCAGGCTCAAAGAGAATGTACGGGGGCTGTTCACGCTTAAAAATGTCATGCTTTAGCCACAGAACTCCAAACCAACGTTTCAAGCAGTACATATAATGTACATTTCCACAAGGAGAGCTCTGCTAGAAACACCTGCGGGAGCATTGGCCTGCCCCTCAACATTGAGCTGGGAACATTGAGCTGTCCCTCAAGGCCTTAAGGTTATACTGGGTGGAAAGGAGGTCAAGGTATGTACAGTGGGATCGGGGTGCATGCGCGCGTACCCGTCAGTACTTCCGGTGCTTACATAATATTTTCTCCGTGTCCGCGAGGTTATGCACACTTTACACATTTTTCTTACACACACACTAATCATACAGCGCCCCTGCACAGGTTATGTGATTCAGTGGTCCATCCACAAGCACAGTTGGAGATCCCCGCGTGTATGGTACAATCATCATGTACAGCCGTACCCCACCCCTCTGCCCGAGGAAGCGCTCGGGACATTTTAACTGGAATGGTTAAAAAGAAAACTATCCGGCCACATGTACGGCCATGTGGACAGCTGCCGCATGCCATGTGCACCCAGGTGGATGCTGAGTGAAAGGCCCGTGCGCTTGCTCGCCGCTCAGAGGTCCATCACAGATACTTTTCGGAGACTTGCGGCTTCTGACCCAGGATCTCGGGATTGTCAAAATCCTCTTCCAGCACCTGCGCACATCCCCAAACCCACCGGGGCCAGTCACATGACTCATGTATATACCAGTAAACCCCCTGGGGTTACTAATGTGCGTGGCCACTAAGGCGACTAATGTGCATATCCGCAAACCCTCCAGGCCAGTCATGTGACTCATTTGCACATCCTGAAACCCACCAGGGCCAGTCACGTGACTCATATGCATAGCCCTAAACCCACCGTGTCCCGTCATGTGACTCATGCGATATCCATAAACCCACCGGGGCCGGTCGTGTGACTCCTGGGATATTTGTAAACCCATCGGGGCCGGTCATGTGACTCATGTGGACGTCCCCAAACCCGCAAGGCCAGTCACGCGACTCATGTGCATGTCCACAAACTCACTGGGGCCAGTCATGTGACTCAGCCGCATATCCCTGAACCCACCGGGGCCAGTCACATGGCTCATGTGCATAGCTCTAAAGCCACAGGGGCCAGTCATGTGATTCATGTGCACATCCCAAAATTCCGTGTCACGATGGGCACCAGCATCCCACCTGAACTTTTGTTTTGGAGTCAGATCGCTAGAGACGTCTGTTGTGAACGCCCTTGCATTTCGCACAAGTTAGGCCTTTTCTTGCAGCTTGCTTTTACTGTCAAAATTGCGCGCGCGCATGTGTGTGTGTGTGTGTGTGTGTGTGTGTGTGTGTGTGTGTGTGTGTGTGTGTGTGTGTGTGTGTGTGTGTGTGTGTGTGTGTGTGTGTGTTCGTGAGTATCTCTCCTCTCCCCCTCTCTTCTCACATCCACTTTACTTATCTCGCGCATGAGTCTGTCTCTCTTGATTGGCTACTTCCACTTAGCGTTATGCTCTGCTGGGAGACGTGTCAACGGAAGCGGAAGCTTGCTTACTAGAAGCGATACAAGAGGCCGTTGACCAACAAAGACTACACAGTCCTCTTATGCATAGAGGGGGAGGGAAGTCGGGCGGAGGAAGGCAAACAACAACATTCTGTCTCGGAATCCCGGCCATGTAAGGCAGGCAATGGTGCAGTATTAAGATGGTCGAGGCAAAAGAAGGTTCGAGCCTTGAAAGGACAGGAACTAATTAAAAGGATAAAAAAAAGCACAGTACAAGAAATAGTTAGGGGGGAAAAAGCTCTTTCATAAGGGACTTCAGAGGGAATCGAACCCCAGATTACCTCGATCCAAGGAGTTATGCAGTTCAGCCAGCATCTTGGAAACTTACAATTAGGCAGGTGTACAAATATGCCATCTTCACATGTCTGGAGACTGGAAAAAAATCCCGTACTGCTGTGGTACATTTCCTGATCAAGCTTGGCCCTTATTGGCTAGGTTCATGACGTAATGGTTTGGACATGTGCCAACAAAGACCGAGAGGATGTTTGCGTGTTCAAATAGCTTATACAGTCACACGTACAACTGCCTCAGTAGTCCAAGGCGCGATGCCTACCACAACCACGTACACGCACGAAAAGGGTAAAACATGGATAGGCACGAAGGGCAAAACACCCAAAATTTTCATTGAAACTTCCCCATTAAATCAAAACGGAGGAGCGAATAGGAATGAGCAGGGGCAGGTCACCAAGACACCCTTGCCCTCCTTGTTCATGAGATCCTCAGGCTGCGCCACATGGCGTTGTACCAGAGCGCCACCTTGCAGCTGCCCAGACGACCGCTCGTACCTGCAACCCCCCCCCCCCCCCAACAGGCTCATTGCCTAAGCAAGCCCAGCAATGGATTATGGCGTTCAGATCCTCCATGTGGCGATCGGATCCTCCGCAGCGCTGTACCTCGGCAGCAGTGTGGGTCACATTGTACCGCAGCCACAGGCTCGTTGCATTGCCTAGCCCGGGAATGTTCGGCGGATCCTGGGCAGCATTGTGCTGCAACCATGCACCTCGGCAGCAGTGTGAGTCAGACTGTACTGTAGCATTGTACCGCGGCAGCAGCATCGGGGTCGGAATCTCAGCAGCATTGTGCCGCAACCATGTACCTCGGCAGCAGTGTGAGTCAGACTGTACTGTAGCATTGTACCGCGGCAGCAGCATCGGGGTCGGAACCTCAGCAGCATTGTGCCGCAACCATGTACCTCGGCAGCAGTGGGAGTCAGACTGTACTGTAGCATTGTACCGCGGTAGCAGCATCGGGGTCGGAATCTCAGCAGCATTGTGCCGCAACCATGTACCTCGGCAGCAGTGTGAGTCAGACTGTACTGTAGCATTGTACCGCGGCAGCAGCATCGGGGTCGGAATCTCAGCAGCATTGTGCCGCAACCATGTACCTCGGAAGCAGTGTGGGTCAGACTGTACTGTAGCATTGTACCGCAGTAGCAGCATCAGGGTCGGAATCTCAGCAGCATTGTGCCGCAACCATGTACCTCGGCAGCAGTGTGAGTCAGACTGTACTGTAGCATTGTACCGCGGCAGCAGCAGGGGTTGGAATCTCAGCAGCATTGTGCCGCAACCATGTACCTCAGCAGCAGTGTGGGTCAGACTGTACTGTAGCATTGTACCGCGGCAGCAGCATCGGGGTCGGAATCTCAGCAGCATTGTGCCGCAACCATGTACCTCGGAAGCAGTGTGGGTCAGACTGTACTGTAGCATTGTACCGCAGCAGCAGCATCAGGGTCGGAATCTCAGCAGCATTGTGCCGCAACCATGTACCTCGGCAGCAGTGTGAGTCAGACTGTACTGTAGCATTGTACCGCGGCAGCAGCAGGGGTTGGAATCTCAGCAGCATTGTGCCGCAACCATGTACCTCAGCAGCAGTGTGGGTCAGACTGTACTGTAGCATTGTACCGCGGCAGCAGCATCGGGGTCGGAATCTCAGCAGCATTGTGCCGCAACCATGTACCTCGGAAGCAGTGTGGGTCAGACTGTACTGTAGCATTGTACCGCAGCAGCAGCATCAGGGTCGGAATCTCAGCAGCATTGTGCCGCAACCATGTACCTCGGCAGCAGTGTGAGTCAGACTGTACTGTAGCATTGTACCGCGGCAGCAGCAGGGGTTGGAATCTCAGCAGCATTGTGCCGCAACCATGTACCTCAGCAGCAGTGTGGGTCAGACTGTACTGTAGCATTGTACCGCGGCAGCAGCATCGGGGTCGGAATCTCAGCAGCATTGTGCCGCAACCATGTACCTCGGAAGCAGTGTGGGTCAGACTGTACTGTAGCATTGTACCGCAGTAGCAGCATCAGGGTCGGAATCTCAGCAGCATTGTGCCGCAACCATGTACCTCGGCAGCAGTGTGAGTCAGACTGTACTGTAGCATTGTACCGCGGCAGCAGCAGGGGTTGGAATCTCAGCAGCATTGTGCCGCAACCATGTACCTCAGCAGCAGTGTGGGTCAGACTGTACTGTAGCATTGTACCGCGGCAGCAGCATCGGGGTCGGAATCTCAGCAGCATTGTGCCGCAACCATGTACCTCGGAAGCAGTGTGGGTCAGACTGTACTGTAGCATTGTACCGCAGCAGCAGCATCAGGGTCGGAATCTCAGCAGCATTGTGCCGCAACCATGTACCTCGGCAGCAGTGTGAGTCAGACTGTACTGTAGCATTGTACCGCGGCAGCAGCAGGGGTTGGAATCTCAGCAGCATTGTGCCGCAACCATGTACCTCAGCAGCAGTGTGGGTCAGACTGTACTGTAGCATTGTACCGCGGCAGCAGCATCAGGGTCGGAATCTCAGCAGCATTGTGCCGCAACCATGTACCTCGGAAGCAGTGTGGGTCAGACTGTACTGTAGCATTGTACCGCAGTAGCAGCATCAGGGTCGGAATCTCAGCAGCATTGTGCCGCAACCATGTACCTCGGCAGCAGTGTGAGTCAGACTGTACTGTAGCATTGTACCGCGGCAGCAGCAGGGGTTGGAATCTCAGCAGCATTGTGCCGCAACCATGTACCTCAGCAGCAGTGTGGGTCAGACTGTACTGTAGCATTGTACCGCGGCAGCAGCATCGGGGTCGGAATCTCAGCAGCATTGTGCCGCAACCATGTACCTCGGAAGCAGTGTGGGTCAGACTGTACTGTAGCATTGTACCGCAGCAGCAGCATCAGGGTCGGAATCTCAGCAGCATTGTGCCGCAACCATGTACCTCAGCAGCAGTGTGGGTCAGACTGTACTGTAGCATTGTACCGCGGCAGCAGCAGGGGTTGGAATCCCAGCAGCATTGTGCCGCAACCATGTACCTCAGCAGCAGTGTGGGTCAGACTGTACTGTAGCATTGTACCGCAGTAGCAGCATCAGGGTCGGAATCTCAGCAGCATTGTGCCGCAACCATGTACCTCGGCAGCAGTGTGGGTCAGACTGTACTGTAGCATTGTACCGCGGCAGCAGCATCGGGGTCGGAATCTCAGCAGCATTGTGCCGCAACCATGTACCTCGGAAGCAGTGTGGGTCAGACTGTACTGTAGCATTGTACCGCAGCAGCAGCATCAGGGTCGGAATCTCAGCAGCATTGTGCCGCAACCATGTACCTCGGCAGCAGTGTGAGTCAGACTGTACTGTAGCATTGTACCGCAGCAGCAGCATCAGGGTCGGAATCTCGGCAGCATTGTGCCGCAACCATGTACCTCGGCAGCAGTGTGAGTCAGACTGTACTGCAGCATTGTACCGCAGCTGCAGCATCGGGGTCGGAATCTCAGCAGCATTGTACCGCATAAATGTACCTCGGCAGCGCTGTGGCAGCATGATGAGTCGTTGCTGGCAACGGAGCTTAGTGAGTCATTGCTGACTAGACATCATAATGGCAATTTAACAATTAACGAATATTAACAAATCGCAAATTAACTCCATTTGTGCCTCCTGTGTCCGCTGAGCGCAAAAGGAAAAGGACTGCAGAGGCTCCCACTGTCCAGCAAGCTGCTGCTACTGTCGGTGATGTCTTACTTTGTCCTCCTACTCCAGTTGATGAGCAAAATCCCAAATTTGGTATGTATTATGTTTCCAAGAGCAAGACTACTAAATCTATGTCTGAAGCTAAGCCTCCGCCAGTCAGGAGAGTTATCCGGAGGTCTAGGACTTCCCGCAGGGGCCCTACCCCTGCTTTGACAACACTCATAGGTGTTCCGCCTTTACTTATCAAGAAGGCAGGTACTTCGGCTGCAAGACAGCCGGTCTCTTTGACTTGGGCCAGCACGGTAACCCCGGCTGGGCCCTCTCTTGATGCCACCTGCACCGACAACTTCTGCGGTGCCTGCTGATTCGGAATTGCCGAATAAAGGCAAGAGATTAATGACCGCAGAAGAGCTGTATGCTTTTGCGAATAGACAGACAACTTCAGGTAAGCCACTTCAGGAGAGCGAGCACATCCCTGTTTATACACAAACGTTGGCTGCATCTCCTCCGCAACCCACTGCAAAACATGTGACTGGCTTTCGTAATGTCCCGTTGTACTCCAGTGCATGTTAAATAATGCCAAGGTCAACTTACATGTCAAAGTTCTATTGGGGCTTAGCTTGGCCCCTTAGGACTGCCTTAATTAATTACTGATCCCACCATCCACAATTTTGACAAGCCTCCTACAGGCCGAATCACTTACCAAAAGCAGCCGCACACTCTGGATGCCCTGGTGGATATCACCTGGAACCATCACACGTGCACTATGAAACCCTGATGGCAATGTGAAACCCTTGTCAATTTTACGCCTGCACCTGGGCAACCTGCCAACGTACTCAATGAAAGCCACATGGCCCGTTTCAATGCGGAATACATGAACACACCTGAGCCCAGCCAATCGGCAATGTGTCCCAAACACGGATGAGTATGCTGCAGTTGATTCAACTTCTCTACCCACTCATAGGATGATAACAACAAGGTCTGTACAGCATGACAAAAGTGTTGTAGAAATTGCATGTCCGCAAGTCCAACTTACACACACACACACACACACACACACACACACACACACACACACACACACACACACACACACACACACACACACACACACATTGACATATTGGCATTAATGCACGATTCGCGAGACCCTGACCCTCGCTTTGTCAACTGGTCAATTGAGATTAATGATTTGCTGAGAAAGAAGGCGAGCAACCCTCCGCACTTCCAGCATGTGGGTGCATAGATGTCCTCCATGGAGACGCGCAAGGATACCGCCACTCGAGCTCTTGTTTTAATGGACCACCATTCTCTTTAAGTATCCTTGGGCGTCTCCATGGGAGACATCTGTGCACCCACCTGCAGGAAGGGCGGAGGGTTGCTCGCCTTCTTTCTCAGCCAAATCATTAATATCATTTGACCAGTTGACAAAGTGAGGGTAAGGGTCTCGCGAATCTTGCAATAACGCCAAGATGTCAAGGGGTGTGTGCGTGTATGTGTGTGTGTGTGTGTGTGTGTGTGTGTGTGTGTGTGTGTGTGTGTGTGTGTGCGTGCGTGCGTGCGTGCGTGCGTGCGTGCGTGCGTGCGTGCCTGCGTGCCTGCCTGCCTGCGTGCGTGCGTGCGTGCGTGCGTGCGTGCGTGCGTGCGTGCGTGCGTGTGTGTGTGTGTGTGTGTGTGTGTGTGTGTGTGTGTGTGTGTGTGTGTGTGTGTCTAAGTTGCACTTGCAGACATGCAGTGTCTACAACACTTCTGTCATGCTGTACAGGCCTTGTTGTTATCATCCTATGAGTGGGTAGAGAAGTTGAATCAACTGCAGCATACTCATCAGTGTTTGGGACACATTACCAAATGGGCTCAAGTGTGTTCACGTACTCCGCATTGAAACGGGCCATGTGGCTTTCATTGAGTACGTTGGCAGGTTGCTCAGGTGCAGGCGTAAAATTGATGAGGCTTTCACATTGCCATCAGGGTTTCATAGTGCACGTGTGATGGTTCCAGGTGAGCTCCACTAGGCCATCCAGAGAGTGCTGCCGGTTTTGGTAAGTGGTTCGACCAGTATGGAGGCTTGTCAAAATTGTGGATGGTGGGATCAATTAAGGCAGTCCTAAGGGGCCAAGCTAAGCCCCAATAGAACTTTGACATGTAAGTTGACCTTGGCATTTTTTAACATTCACTGGAGTACAACGGGACATTACGAAAGCCAGTCACATGTTTTGCAGTGGGTTGCGGAGGAGATGCAGCCAACGTTTGTGTATAAACAGGGATGTGCTCGCTCTCCTGAAAGTGGCTTACCTAAAGTTGTCTGTCTATTCTCAAAAGCATAAAGCTCTTCTGCTGTCATTAACCTCTTGCCTTTATTTGGCAATTACGCGCCGCAGAAGTTGTCGGTGCAGTGGCATCAAGAGAGGGCCCAGACGGGGTTACCGTGCTGGCCCACGTCAAAGAGACCGGCTGTCTTGCAGCCGAAGTACCTACCTTCTTGACGAGTAAAGGCGGAATACCTATGGGTGTTGTCAAAGCAGGGGTAGGGCCCCTGCGGGAAGTCCTAGACTTCCGGATAACTCTCCTGACTGGCGGAGGCTTAGCTGCAGACATAGATTTAGTAGTCTTGCTCTTGGAAACATAAGACATACCAAACCTGGGATACTGCTCATCAAAAGGAGTAGGAGGACAAAGTAACACATCACTGGCAGTAAAAATTGCCTGCAATATATTGCCGACCCGAGTACGATGAGTCGTTACAGACAATACATGATGAGTCACTGCTGACGAAATAGCATGTTGAGTCATTGCTGACAAGACATAATGATGAGTCACCGTTGACCAAAGAGCATGTTGAGTCATTGCTGACAAGACATAATGATGAGCTATTGCCAAGCACAAATCATGATGAGTTATTGCTGACTATGCAGCATCATTGCCGAGCTTCAAATTGGGCTTTTGAGTAGTTACTTCTCTGTCTCTGACAGCGGAAACTATCTGAGAAGAAGGAAAAGGAGAAGGGGAAGGGGAAGGGAAGGGGAGGGGGAGGGGGAGGGGGAGAGGAAACCATCCCCGGGGGGGGGGGGAGGGGGGATTTGAGAGATTTCAGTGAAAAAAGAATTCAAGCAAAATTTTGAAAATAAAACGCAAGAAGAGGGAGGAGGGCGGAGTAACCCACAGCCCCCCTCCGGAACTAAAAACGAGAGGCGGGCTTAACCCACCGCAGGTCGCCGTAGTTTTCGAGGGAGAAGGAGAGGCCAAAGCGCGGAAGGCGGTCCCGGAACGCCCAGGAGGCGGCGGCAGCTACGGAGAAGCTGGGCTGCCACCAGGCCTTGAAGGCGATGGCGGCGGAGACGCTCTCCGTGCCCGCCCGCGCTTTCACCAGCCAGTTCTTATTTGCCTGCCAAGAGGCCGCGCCCACCAAGCGGGACGGCCCCCCCTCCCCCTTGGTCCCCATGGGGACCTCCACCTGCATTGCGCCGGGACCACCTTTTAGTCCACACCCCACCGATGGTTTGAATCGTGTGGCCTTGCACCCCGTGAGAACCCCCATAAGAAACCCTAAACCCTAAACCCTAAAACCCCGTGAGAACCCTAATCCCCTCCGTTCTGCCTTGCCTCACACTGAGAACTCCAGCGAGGTGTCACATTTCTGTCCGGAATTTTGGCATTCCCCTCCTGTTTCAGAGTTTCTCAAACTTAGCGATATGTAAAGTGCATGTTCTTGAAAAAGTCAGAATGTTAGGTGTTGGTCCCCTGTGACCGGCCTCCCCCCCTCAACCCCCCAACCCCCCCCCCCACACACACACACATGCACGCATGCGCGAGAGCGCATTCCCGCGCACACGTGCCGGCGCACCAGCGCAAGAACTCATGCCTGCACACAAGATCGGGCAAACATGTCATGTGCGCGCATGTGCGACAGCGCATACCTGCATGCCCCCCCACCCCCCCCAAAAAAAACCAAAAAAAGGAGAAAAAAAGAAGAAAAAGAAAAAGGGTGGGGGGCGGGGAGGGGGGTGGACGCATGGGCTGTGATCTGCAGACCACTATCTTGCGAATGATTTGAACTCGAGCAGGTTTTATCTGTTGCGGGAAAGGCCGGGAACTTGGGTGCAACTCAAGCAGAATGGGACACTGACTAAAACAGGAAGCACCTTATCTGGAGGCGGGGATCTTGAGATGGGATGGGATGGGGATGGGGATGGGATGGGGATGGGAATGGGAATGGGAATGGGATGGGAATGGATAGGGAATCAGATGGGAATGGGAATGGGAATGGGAATGGAATAAGAATGGGATGGGATGGGATGGGGATGGGATGGGGATGGGAATGGGAATGGGATGGGAATGGAATGGATAGGGAATCAGATGGGATGGGATGGGAATGGGAATGGGAATGGGAATGGAATAAGAATGGGATGGGATGGGATGGCGATGGGGATGGGATGGGAATGGGATGGGAATGGGAATGGAATAAGAATGGGATGGGATGGGATGGCGATGGGGATGGGAATGGGATGGGAATGGGAATGGAATAAGAATGGGATGGGATGGGATGGCGATGGGGATGGGATGGGAATGGGAATGGAATAAGAATGGGAATGGAATAAGAATGGGATGGGATGGGATGGCGATGGGGATGGCATGGCGATGGGGATGGGATGGGAATGGGAATGGAATAAGAATGGGATGGGATGGGATGGCGATGGGGATGGGATGGAATAGAAATGGAATGGGAATGGGATGGGAATGGAACAGCAATGGAATGGGAATGGGATGGGATGGGAGGGGAGGGGATGGGATGGGTGTCCCATGATGGGGCGGGGGGACCTGGAGGCCAATGTTGACATAATTGACGATACCGACTACGTTCTCGTCCTCCCAGGGGTTGCGAACGCGCCGCTGTACCGCCATGTGCTGCAGGAAGCTGATCAGAAGCTGCCGCTGCTCCTGAACTTCGAGGGCTGCTGTGAACTTCCCCGCTGCGTCCCCCCCCCCCCACACACACACACGTAATGGTTCGCTCCGTCTTCCTCACGCAAGCCACTTCAGTTCTCAATGCATTTCCTCCCATTTCCTGGGGGGGGGGGAGAAATGCTGGAAAACAGCTCAATATTGGAATACAGTTCAACATTGAAAAACAGCTCAATATTGGAATACAGTTCAAAATTGGAGTACAGCTCAAGATTGGAAAACGGTTCAATATTTGAAAAAAGCTCAATACTCGGAAAAGGATTCAATACTGGAAAACAGCTCAATATTTGGAAAACGATTCGATATCAACCTGTGAGGCAGGAAGTCCAAGCAAGTGTGAGTTCTGGACAGGAAACCCTGGATCTAGGGTTAGGGGCTCCTCACAGGCAAAGCCTGAGGAGGGGGAGTAGGCGAGGGCGAAGCTGGTTCGCGGGGCTGCTTCCCGCCAAGCAGCTGCTAGGGTTTCTCTAGGGTTCTCCAAGCCCTTCTGCAGGGTCGCCTGTGACAAGACGTGGCCCAGAGTCACCTGGGGACTCGTCTGAACGCCCGCTGTGAGGGACCCGTACCGGCCCACCTGCAGGACCGTACCGCAGGCCCCGTCAGTAGCGCCGGGAGGGAGGGACGATGGAGGGGCAGGAAGAGAGGGGAGGAGGAGGGGGAGAAAGAGAGAGAGGGAGAGAGAGCGAGAGAGAGAGAGAGGTGGGGGGGGAGAGGGAGGGAGAGAGCGACAGAGGGGAGAGGGGGAGGGTGGGGGGCGCGGGCAAGTGCATGCATGTATGTGTGCGCGCGCACGCGAGCATGGGTGTGCGGGCGGGCGGGTGGGGATTCATGCATGTGCTAGCGTTCTCATGTGAGAGCTGACCCTTCTCTTCAGAGTATATATCTCCAACTCTCATGAATGGGTTCATCCGCCTCACGGCTCCGTCTGGATGTGCTGTTGAAGAGACACAGTCACAAGCTTGCCTGAGTCCATTGGAAATCTGATCACTTTTTAAAGATTCATACATCTGTCGCAAATTTTGTACTGCAGACCCTGTGCATGCTACAATATGAGGAAAAAAAAAGGGGTGATCGCTGTAAGCTCCCGTTTTTGGAGTAGCCGGTCGCTAAAAAGTGTTTATTGTGCATGGCCCTTCCTGCTATGAGCGTATGCAGGCCTAAAGGCCTGTGGGAGCGTGTGGGCGTACCGCCCAAAGCGTGTGCAGCTGATCTTTTGTAGGGTCCAGAATGATGCCGGCCGACGCGTCCGGGGAGTTGTACCGCAGGCCCATTTGTACTGCCACATCCGCGTCGGCGTCCGGACTCACGATTGGAAGCACTGCGAATGTGCCGACGCCGGTCCGGCCGTCGAAGTAACAACCTCGCAGCTGCGCGCTCCCGGACCCCTGAGGGGGCCCCGAAGAAACTGTCACATCCATTGATTAATTACTTACTGAGGCGCCGAAAGCCAGCTCTGAAGCTCACTAGTCTGGACATGCGGAGGACAGGGAGGGGAGAGGGTTGATAGGACGGAGAGAAAGAGGAGGAGGAGGAGGGAGAGAGGCTGCACGGAAGAGAACAAGTGGGTGTGAAATGATGCAAAGGACAGAGAATGAAGTAGAGGACAAGAGGGAGGAGGAGGAGAAGGAGGAGGAGGAGTCGGAGGAGGAGGAGGAGGAGGAGGAGGAGGAGGAGGAGGAGGAGGAGGAGGAGGAGGAGCAGGGTCCTTCTTGGCATGTCGAACTTGACATTTCACCTCCACGAAAAGCCATCAATACAAAAAAAAGATTCAACCTGGTGGTACATGCTGAGAGGTGTAAGCTGGTGATACCAATAAATTGCTATCACGTTTTTGTTTTCATTAATTGGTATCATGTTTGAATATTCAAATATAGCTGCTTTATGCTTTTAGTACAAAATGGGCGCCCAAGTCGTTGCATAATCCACTAAGCAGACCATGCGGAACACGTACGCCTCATCTCACGGGCAGAGCCCCTCCTTGCTTTGTGAATGACATGCATGCATGCTATGCACCTGGCCCTAGTCAGGATGCGAGTCTTGACCAGAGCCTATGAAAACACAGACAGTCCCACGGTTTCAGCCGCTGCCCCCGCCCCCGGAAAGCCCCCACCAAATAGACACATCACTTTATACCCTTCAGCCAGAGGCATCCATGTTCTCATGCTTCTCCATACATGCATATGCACGAGGGTGCACACCCACGCGCACACGCCCGTGCGCACCCGCGCACACAGACACACACACACACACACACACACACACACACACACACACACACACACAGAGAGAGAGAGGGGGGGGGGAGGGAGGGAGGGAGCGAGAGAGAGAGAGGGAGGCAGAGAGAGAGAGGGAGAGAGAGAGAGAGAGAGAGAGAGAGAGAGAGAGAGAGAGAGAGAGAGAGAGAGAGAGAGAGAGAGAGAGAGAGAGAGAGAGAGAGAGAGAACACACACACACACACACACACACACACACACACACACACACACACACACACACACACACACACACACACAGAGTAGAATATGCAATGCCACAGTCATCAACGAACTTCCGCAAGGTGAGAATGGCCCGAGGGTAGAGTAAGGACCTGGACTGCTGCCTTGATGTCTAGGAAGTTGAAGGGATCATCCACACTGCGCTGCAAGCGGATGGTGATGGAGCCTGCATTCCCCTTGTCAGTCAGCTTACAGAGCTTGCCCTCCTCAAGCTACAGAGTTCTCCTTCTCAAGTAACAGATCTCTCCTTTCTTAAGTTACGAAGCTCTCCTTCTCAAGCTACAGAAATCTGTATCTCAAGTTACAATTCTCCCGTAAGATTACAGAGCTCTCCCAAAATTACAGAGCTCTCCTTTTCAAGCTACAGAGCTCTCCTTCTCAAGTTACAAATATCTCCTAAAGTTACAGAGCTCTCCCAAAGATACAGAGCTCTCCTTTTCAAGCTACAGAGCTCTCCTTTTCAAGCTACAGAGCTCTCCTTCTCAAGTTACAGGGCTTTCCTTCTCAAGCTACAGGGCTTTCCTTCTCAAGCTACAGAGCTCTCCTTCTAACGAGCTGCAAGAAGAATGAACCTCGGGCAGTTCGTCCCTCCCTTTCACTTGCATCGTTCTCCCTCGGTCTGCTCAGGGGGTTACCAAACATAGAAGGATGTGTGAGAGAGGGAGAGGGAGGAAGCGGGAGGGAGCTAGGGGGAGGGGAAAGCATGAGATCCACAAGAACATATTTGTGTGCGAATTTGAATGGAAAAGCTGTGAAAGCGCGGATCCAGAAAAGCACGAATTCTGTCAAGACAGACTTTCAAAGGATACCTGCGTACATGGCCTAGGAAGCAAGCAACACCTGCTGTTGAATCCCCGATCTTTGTCAAGCTGTCTCCAAAACGGGCCCTGACACTCATTCTGGGGTCCTCTGGTGGCCTGAAATTCAGGACACCTCGCATGTCTGGCAAGATGTAGTCGCTGAATAACCAACGCAGGGCGGGTTTGCTAAACTGATAGTCATACGACGACTTTGCCATCCTGCTGCGACCCCTGTTCAGCAGAAAACAAAAAGTCAAAAGTGTCCGAAAGTGAGACAAGCTCCGCCTTGGACACAGCATGCGCATCGACGAAAACGGGACGGGCAATCAAGCAAGTGGGACGTTAGGATCCCTTAGCAAATTTGACCAAACAAAATCCTGAAAATGAAGCCATCCAGTCGGAATCGTACCTGATATTCCTCTCGAAAACCGGTGGAACCAGAACGACATCGGGCTCCTTCGTAGGGTGTGCAAACGCAATTCCCATGATAGCGACAAAAGTTATGTACAAAAGTGATAGTCTCCGTTAGAACTTCCCACGCCGACTAGCCAGCGCAATAGCAGACAGAACGGAGCGTTCGTAAAGGTCGGTGTTAGCTTTACAGCTGATTCCCATCCACGGGCAATTTCCGAGCAAAAAACAGCCTCAGACGATAATACATTAACCCAACAACTCACATGTTCACCCACATCCTCAATGCCTGAAGGTGGAGAGGCAAATCCTTCTGCTGCGGACGACG
>KV908406.1:251258-256258 GCA_002005505.1 Botryococcus braunii
CAATTAGCTATAACATCGCATCTATAGACCGTTCAACCTTCGATTGGGCCATCCCATCGTTTGGAGGATCAACCCTCAAGATATGAGCCTTCTTTCAGCAGACGCTTACCTATTCTGTCTTTCAGCAGAAACTCATCTAAAATGGCTGCCAAGAGACACATGTCTCTTTCTTCCTCCAACAGACAGACTTCAAGAAAAGGAGGACGGGGGGATAGATGGGAGACTCGACAAGTGCTAATAGACACGATTTTTAAATAATCTCAAATTCTAACAATCTCCCATGGACCCAGCAACCCACCTCCAATTGCAGTTTTCATGAAGACGAGACTCCCGGTGCCCCGCAACAGAGCCTCGTTGGCACAAACATTGCCTGCAGGCCATATGGGCTTTTGCCCAGAAAATACCGCAACCGAACAAGACTGCGCATATACATGTATTGGATGCGTTGATGCAGGGAACATTGCCATGGAGGTTTAAAGCTTGACAATCCTCGCACCAATGGCCAGTGTGCCCTGTGATGAACCCTTTGCACCAACCCTCCTTTTGGCTTGTTCCAAACCCTTGTGCAGCAACCCTCAATGATCAGTGTGGCCTGTAGTGAGCCCTCTGCACGAATGGCCATATGGTAAACCCTCTGCGCCAACAGCCACATGGATGCATCGTGCCCTGTGCTAAACACTTTGCGCAAAACCCTCATTTTGGTCTGTAGTAAACCCTTATGCACCACCGGCCATTGTGCCCCGTACTAAACCCTTTGCACTGCATGCTCTGTCACATCGTGTTGGTGCCTGTGCCCGAATCATGTATGCACGGTACAGGCGGTACACGTTGTGCAGGACACATCCTGTACATGTGTGCATACAGGATGTATCCCCCATATATACAGGATGTATCATACAGCATGCAGTGCGAACAGGATATGTATATGTGCCCATGCATGCCAGAGACACGTCGAGTATATACAGGAGTACACAGTGTACATGGGCCCATACATGCCAGAGACCCGTGGAGTACATGATGTACATGTGCACGTACACGCGTACATGAAGTACATGTGCACGTGCACGGAGTACATGGGCCCATACATGCCAGAGACACGTGGAGTACACAGAGCACATGTGCAGGTACACAGAGCACATGTGCAGGTACACAGAGCACATGGGCCCGTATCTGTAGGCATATGCATAGCCAAGGATTTCGAGTTGGAGCAGATGACATGAAGGAACATTGCATGAAGGCACATTACATCCTTCCATTACATGAGCGATGAGATGTCATTGGCCGTGTTCAGGGTGCGCAAGCGAAGTTGTCTTCATTTCGAGTTTGGAGCGCATGGAAGCTCGGAGCGTGCTGTCGAAGCCTTGCGGGAACATCCGATGGAGCTCCGCATTTAGTCTTCTCCGAACACTGCGCACCCGACACAGTGAGTGAGTCATGCCGATTTGGAAATGGGGATTCCATGGCGCGACTACTCCATGAGTGAGTCATGCGTTTATGCGGCAAGAAGACCTTCAAGGGGTTTGCCAAAATGTGTGACTTCGCACTTGAGAGCTATCTAACTCTCCCAGGTGCTGTGCGACCTTGGTTGGCTAGACATGGGTCATTCATTGTATGGCCCTCCTCTTAGCCCTTGCGGCTGGTCTGGATGTTATATTCCTTCCTTCCTTCCTTCTTCCATGCCAAGTTCGAAATGGGAAGTTCCATATAGCCCGGCGACCTCATGAGTGAGTCATGCCAATTTCAAATGGAAATTTCCATATAGCCCGGCGACCCCATGAGTGAGTCCAGCCAATTTTAAATGGGAAGTTCCATACAGCCCGGCGACCTCATGGGTGAGTCATGCCAATCTTAAATGGGAAGATCCATATAGCCCGGCGACCTGAAGAGTGAGTCATGTCAATTTCAAATGGGAAGTTCCATATAGCCCGGCGACCCCATGAGTGAGTCATGCCAAATTTCGAACTGGGAATTCCATGCCCCGCCCCCCCCCCGGGGGGTGGGGGGGGTGGGGGATGGGACAAGAAATGATGCCTCGTCACCTCGGGTCCTTTCCAGTTCCTTCCGAAATCAAAGCAGTTCAGGTCACAAATACAACTGACAATTAAGACAAACCTTCAGACGTGCTGCAAACTGAAAGGGCTGGAGTAACAACAGAAGACACATCAGGAAACGCCGAGACGATGCAGTTGAACGACAGTGGTTACCCCTCATGGATGAGAGGTTCAGTGAGAACCCCCACAAATGTTCCAAATACAAGCAATTCTCTTGGTTTGGCAGACGAGGCCGGCTTGCAATCCCCCGTTTTGTCCTGTGACAGAAATTATGGGTGGGCGGGCCGAGGTGGGGGTTGGAGGTGGGGGGGGGAGATATAGGAAGAGGGGAAGAGGAGGAGTGAGAGAGGAGGGGTTGGGGGCGGAGGGGCGTGGGAAATTGGGGTTAAGCAAGACGCACGGGGGAGCGGAAGAGGTGAAAAAGGCCAACAGATGCACATTTCAAGCACACTAAGGGTGGTGGGGATGGGAACTACTACATGCCAGTGGAATTTGCATGGTGTTTTTTTGGGGGGGGGGGGGGTGTTTAGGGTTTAGGGTGGGTTTGGGGGAGGGAGGGTTCAGGGTTTAGGGTAGGGGGGGGAGGGAGAGAAAGAACGAGAGACTGACATTCCAGTAGCCACAGCAGCCCCCACAATCGCAATCAATGGGATGCCCAGGGCGATCAGCAGCGCAAGGTGGTGATCGTGCAGCACCCTCACCGTCACCACATCTTTTATCTGCACACCAGCTCCCGCTTTAATGTTTGCCCCTTTTATATATTAATCCTCTTGGGGATGGATGCAAACAGACGGCCCTCTCCGTGCATTCAAGCGTGCATGATTTGCCATGTGCAAACCATGCCACAGAACATGACCCCACTGCGCATGCACAGCCACACAGAACATGACCAGGTGACCAAGGGTACCAAACTTACGTGACCAGGTGACCAAGGGTACCAAATTAACATGGCCAGGTGACCACATTTTCCCCCTATTTACATGACCAGGTGACCATTTGCACACCAAAGGATTAGGCACGACTCTATGCACGCAGCTTGAGAAGGCGTGGCTCCACACAGCTGAAAGGGCACAACCTCACATAGCAAGCAAGGACACGCGTCACCGCAGCTTGAAAACGTTTCCAAAACTGTACTGCTATATATAGCAAGCAATTTCCGAAACTGTACTGCTATATAGCAAGCAAGGACACGCGTCACCGCAGCTTGAAAACATTTCCGAAACTGTACCGCTATAGAACAGTGGGTCGTCCCAGCACGTCTGGGCCCTTGCATAAGCAAAGGCTTGGGGCCCAATCCCTCCAGCCGAATTCACAGCCCAGCCCCAAATGAAAAGGTTCTATCGATTTCTCCCTTTCCATTACACTTCATCAGAGTCACCCGTCTTGCTCTTCTCTTATATGCGCGCGCGTGGCGCACACACGCGCGCACACACACACACACACACACACACACACACACACACACACACACACACACACACACACACACACAGAGAGAGAGAGAGAGAGAGAGGAGGGAGGAGGGAGGAAGGGACACACACACACACACACACACACACAGAGAGAGAGAGAGAGAAGAGAGAAGAGAGAGAGAGAGAGAGAGAGAGAGAGAGAGAGAGAGAGAGAGAGAGGAGAGAGAGAGAGGAGAGAGAGAGAGAGAGAGAGAGAGAGAGAGAGAGAGAGAGAGAGAGAGAGAGAGAGAGAGAGAGAGGGCGGGGGGGGGGAGTGGAGGCGGAGGATGGACGCACCGTGCTACAAGTGGCATTGACTGCAAGCGAAAAGATCCAGGGATAGTTGCATACATGGCATAGCGGAGGACTATGGGCTCGTGCAGCACGTCCTCACTGTAAGCCCCTTCTAGAAAGTCCAGTACGAAGGGTCGCCTAATCAGGAAGCCCACCTGCAGGAACCCCAATCCGCATCCCCCAGCTTCAGCTCACAACAAATCTCCCCGGCCCGATCCTTGTCATGAGCGTGCAATTTTGAGTTCACGTGTGTGTGTTTGTGTCTGTCGGTGTGTGTGTGTGTGTGTGTAGGTGTGTGTGTGTGTGTGTGTGTGTGTGTGTGTGTGTGTGTGTGTGTGTGTGCAGGCGCGCGTGCGTGCACATACTATATGCTGCTACTATACTTACACTGGTACGTCGAGGCATTTCGATGTGATGGGGTATATGAAACTTCATGCCAGTACAACATGATGGTGTATGTGCTGAAAGAAATCATGCGGGCAAAGATCGTGAATCCTTCGTTGATATTGGTGTACCAGTGGGTCTTGACCGCTGTGTTCAAGGCCTTGTACTGCTGTTCTTGGCAGTGTACCACTGTGTTCATGGCAATGTACCGATATCTTCAAGGCACATTTCCGCTCTATTCATGGCAGTGGATTGTACATTGTTCGTCAATGTAGGTCCCATACATGGTAGTGAAGTGTTATGAAGATGTTGGGAATCAGGGATCTCCTTAGGCCATTGCACATTTAGCGGCAAATGGACGGAGGAAGAAGAATAAACAGTGTGCGTGGTTCAAACATAATACCACCTTATGTGTACACAATCCCCCTGGCGCGCGCGCGCGCGTGCACACACACACACACACACACACACACACACACACACACACACACACACACACACACACACACACACACACACACACACACACGGTGTGGGCAAGATAAGGGCCGAAGAAAGAACCTATCTTAGGCACGGAACACAGAGCATCGAGAGGAAATAGAAATGGGCAAACTAGGTGGAGAGGAGAGGAAGAACCGAAACGTGAGCCAGGCAGCGCACACCAGAGCGTACAGGAAGATACACCAGTGGAAAATGGGGCGGAAGTATGTATGGTAGAACCATTCCGGAACCAGGAAGGATGCAATGAAGAGCAGGCCCATTATCACAATGAACGCCACATGCAAGCTATGCACTTTGACCTGCACGCACCCCGCACATG
>KV908406.1:261258-263758 GCA_002005505.1 Botryococcus braunii
TCCAACCAGCAACCAGCAGCCAGCAGCAGCAGCAGCAGGAGGAGGAAATTCCCTCCTTTCGAAAGAAGGAGGAGGAGGAGAAGGAGGACGAGGAAAAGGAGGAGGAGGAGGTCTCGCGGGTGGGACAATTTTTTAGCCAAATAGACTGCTGCGGGACCATCGATTTGCCCCCCATATATGACTCACATGAGAGGCATTTGGCTTTGCAAAGGGGGCCCTTGGGCACCCTCCAACCCTAGGGCACCCTTCAACTGCTTAAAACACAGTGGCTCGGTACAATAATCAATTGTTCCGACACTCACTTTGTGTGGGTTTCGCGCCATTGTCTGTGTTTCAAGAGATGGGTGCGGGGAACTGTACGGGCGTGAGAACCCAACTCTATTATTCTTTTCTTCTTTCTTCTTGCGATCCTTTCTTATTATCTTGTAAATGCGTTCTTCTATCTTAGAGGACGTACAGGCCATTTCATGAGGGCCATACGACCTTTCTTCTTTTTTCCTTATCCTTTTTCCGCGCCCACAGGTGTGGGACTTCGACAGCAGCTGGACAGGGCGGGAAGCAGTGCTCGATAGCCTCTCCATGAGCGTGACAGTGTGACTCAACGGTCCCTCGACACTGGGGGGCTGTGAGGGGGAGGAGGAAACACCAACAGGGGGTGTCAGGCTGTGCGATGTGGCACGAGGGCACAGTGAGGGAGGGAAGGGGGGAGGGGGAGGGAGGTCTCACCATCACTCACTCACTATGGCTCGCTCTCTCACTCACTCCCTCACTCACTCACTGAGCCTCACTCACTCACTATGCCTCACTCACTCACTCCCTCACTCACTCACTCCCTCACTCACTATGCCTCACTCGCACTCTCACTCACTCCCTCACTCACTCCCTCACTCATTTAATCACTTTGTCTCGCTCACTATGCCTCATTCAGTTGCTCGCTTGCTCACCCACCCACCCACCCACCCACTCACTCACTCACTCCTTCAGTGGCTCACTCACCAAGCGGTCAATGCTAAGGTTGTGAAGAACGATCCAAAGGGCAGAATGTACTGGAAGACCAGGAACACAGGCTCCGACCTCGCCTGCAGCACTTCAACAAGCGCCAGCACCTGCCCCCGTTCCCCATCCGCACTGTGTGAGCAGGGACCTTGATCCCGCAGCGCCTGTTCAGATGCGCGAAACACACACACACACACACACACACACACACCACACACACACACACACACACACACACACACACACTCAGAGAGAGAGAGGGGGGGGGAAGGGAGGAGGGAGGGAAGGAGGGGTGCACACACACACAAACACACACACACACACAAACACACACACACACACACATACACCTCACACAGACACAGACACTCATGCACACACCACACACACACACACACACACACACACACATACACACCCACACACATGCACACACACTAATAAACACGCGAACACACGCTCACAAACACACGAGAAAGGAGAAAGAGGGGAAAAGAGGGGTCTGCATGCGTGTGTTTGTGTGTGTGTGCGCCCGCGCGCGCGCGCGCGTGTGCATGGAGAGGGCCAAAGGGAGAGGAACACACACACACACACACACACACACACACCACACACACACACACACACACACACACACACAGAGAGAGAGAGAGAGAGAGAGGAGAGAGAGAGAGAGAGAGAGAGAGAGAGAGAGAGAGAGAGAGAGAGAGAGAGAGAGAGAGAGAGAGAGAGAGAGAGAGAGAGAGAGAGAGAGAGAGAGAGAAAGAGGGGGGGGGTGAAGGGAGCTGGACGTGGATTAGAGCCAGCCAACTCGGATCGAAACCCACCGTGTAGGAAACTGCCAGGGTAAAGAACGTGATCAGCCAAATTGCCGTAAACATCATGAAGGCTCTCTTGCACCAGGGCTTATCGCAGTGCTCTTCTGGGACGCTGTCCTTTCCGTACGTGGCCATGAATGGGTGTCCCACCAGCATTCCCACCTGATTCACAGCCCCGGGTCTCCCCCTCAATGAAATAAGTAGAAAAACCTTATTCCCTACAAAATACTAAACACACGTTCAAGAAAATCGATTAAAATAATTAGGAAAAATTCAAAGTTAAAAGAGGAACTTGATACTGAAAAAAGAAAACATCTTTCCAAAGACGCCAACAGTTCATATTAGTAATATCATTACATGGGTGTTGCAGCAATGCAAGCAGGTTCCCATGAATGCAGCATAGACAATGCTCGGCTTGTCAATCAATCCATGCGGCCTAGACTGGAGTCGTTGCTCCGTCGGCCCGGACAGCACCGGTATCGTTTGCTTCCCAGTCATTGCCACCCGCAAGCGGGCGCAGCGCTCTCTCTCTCTCTCTCTCTCTCTCTCTCTCTCTCTCTCTCTCTCTCTCTCTCTCTCTCTCTCGCTCTCTCTCTCTCTCTCTCTCTCTCTCTCTCTCTCTCTCTCTCTCTCTCGCACTCACTCACTCACTCACACACACACACACACACACACACACACACACA
>KV908406.1:268758-296258 GCA_002005505.1 Botryococcus braunii
AAGTGTTGCGTGACCGGGGGGTCATGATGACCCGGCACACGCAGAGAAAAGATTGATATCGGAGTCCAATAATTGGACCCAGCGATTCCGGTGTGAACATATCGAACCGGACCCAGCGATTCGGATGCGGCTGGTATCGGGGGTTCCACCGGTTAATAGACCGACTTAGAAGTACAACCCAGAAAACCTAGAAGGAGAATTTGAGACATACATGTACAGAGCCCCACCCCTCTCCCAACACATATACCATATCCATATATAAAACGCACAACCCATACACATTCGCTTGTACCGTAAGTCCAAAACTCGCACGACACGCCGCGATCCTGGCTGCTGGAATTTCCAACTGTTCACCCTTTTCCGAATTACAGCGGCAAGCTGTGGCCAGAGAAAAGAGAACACAACGGCAGTTTCGCGCGCTGGGGAGCAGGAACAATGCAGTTGGCTTGGCGGCATAGAACGCGAATGGGTGGTCAGCGAGGATGGAGGTACGATATGCGATTCATTGTTACCGAGCTCTAATTGCATTCTTTTGTGACGATTCATAACGAGGTTATGACGCCAAGGTTCCTGATTTTGTCGAGTCTCAAGCATGAATACCGTACGTGGGTTAGAACGATTACACGGTGTACCCGCACACCACTGTAAATGTCACCTTAGAAACCCAACATTTCAAAAACACTCGAGGATGAAACTTATGCAAACTACGTCGAATTTGTGAAGATTGTGATCTTGATTATAATGAGATTTTCCACAGTGCAACGAGCAACCCTGAAAAGGAAGGTGTTTGGCATATGCATGGGGATATTATAGCGCAAACTTGGAGCACTATTAAAATGTCGTATCAAGTGGACATGGCCGTTGGCTTGTTTGCTGCAAAATCTCGTTGATTCGTGCAGGCACACACACACACACACACACACACACACACACACACACACACACACACACACACACACACACACACACACACCCACACCCACACAAATACACACACACACACACACACACACACACCCACCCACCCACCCACACACACACACACACACACACACACACACACTCACACACACACACACCCACACACACACACACACACACACACACACACACACACACCCACACACACACACACACAGAGAGAGAGAGAGAGGGGGGGGGGAGAGAGAGAGAGAGAGAGAGAGAGAGAGAGAGAGAGAGAGAGAGAGAGAGAGAGAGAGAGAGAGAGAGAGTGAGAGAGAGAGAGAGAGAGAGAGAGAGAGAGAGAGAGAGAGAGAGAGAGAGAGAGAGAGAGAGAGAGAGAGAGAGAGGAGGGGGGGAAGCGAGCGTGAGCGAAAGTGCGCGTGTGCGCATGGGATGTTTGGTACGAATTAACTCAATTTCCGCGCCCCCCTCAAGTCGCCATGCCAGTGCGCGGCCATCATTCTCGCCTTGCGCACCACTCGTTGGTCGCGTCTTGGTTGTTGGTCCAAACAGTGGGCGAGGGCCAAGGAGGAGCAGCTTGAACGGCGGCGTTGTGAAACGTGCAAGTTGGATCTCGAGCGTGCTTGCATGACAGACCCCAAGGATGCTCGCTTGACGGACGTCTAGCTCTGTGTAAGTACACACACACAGACACACAAACACACACACACACACACACACACACACACACACACACACACACACACACACACACACACACACACACACACAACGCGTGCGCGCTCGCCCACATGTGCACACAGGTCTATGCATGTGATCGATCGATCACACGCATGTGGGCGACCGCGCTCATATGCATGCAGGCCGCATGCACACATAATCAGGAAGAATGCAACTGATATTCTCCGGAGGTAACATCTCCTTATCTTCTCGTAAAGGTGGTGGGATCCTGATGTATCCTTCATTGCAGAAGGGGGCAAGGGAAGCGCGGCCGCTTCAGCAGATGTAAAGACAACATTACCTTGTACTTCATATGCGTGCATGGGGAGATCCCGTACAGTTCTCTCTGGTTTTCATATATACTTCGTTGAACGCGTACATTCCATAATTGGCCGCTCTGCGTCGCATTTAAGATGAAAACTTCACGCATTGTAATCAGTCGCTATCTTCGTCTTCATGAACGGATCTCTTTGCCTCAGTCAAATACTCTTCCGCTGATTGCCATAACACTGGTATCGGCGACATAGTTGTCGCTTTATCTTGTTGTTTCTTTGGCTTAGGTGCGTTTGTGATGAGACGAAGCAGAACAGGGGCTCCGCGCAAGCGGGTCAGTTTTACGACGCCTAGGAAGCAGATGGTTCCTGCTAGAATCCCTACTTCAGGGACGAATTTTGTTGATCCTGAGCGTGTAGATGTGTCTACTTTTGTTTCCAAACCTTTATACGAGTCGATGCTGGCTCGCGGCTTTGACCCGGGAGCCACTTACGACACCACTGATGAGGAGGCGGAGAGCCGCCCAGGCAGTGCTGTGGTGCAAGATGCAAGCCGTCTAAGTGATGCATCTCTTCTAGCAGAGATGCGCTCGCGTGGAATGGTCTTCCCAGCACCGTCTCATGTGGTTCCGGACCCCACCTTCAGGGAAGTTCCCATCTCGGCTGTGAAGACCAAGTTTCCTGAACCCATGTTGTATTATGGAGATCCTGACACGTTGGATGCCCATTTTCTGCAAGTGCGTACGTACTTACGTGCGAATCGTGTAGATCTGTCAGAAGACGTAGCCGTTGATATGGCCAGTATGTTCCTACGGGGCAAGGCTCTTGATTGGCTCGTCTCACGGACTCAATTGGCAGCTAAAGGTCAAGCGGTGCCATTGGCAACGTTCCACGCATACATGCAGGCTTTACAGGAGGCCGTCCGACCAGTGGAGCTGACGGATACTTACTTTGAGCCTTTTCTTGTCATGCGACAAGGAAAACGGTCCATGAGGGAGTATGTTGCACATTTTAATGCATGTAGGGCCAAAGCACCTGACTGCATGTCAGATGCGATGCTAATGTTTGTGTTTAAGCGTGGGTGTCGGGATGACCTGCGCAGGGCGATTACGGTGCAGCGTCCGCAGACGCTGGAAGAGGTGTTCACACTTGCAGTGGCAGTATCTGATCTGCATGCAAGTGTCCCTCCTCAGGGTGGCGGGCAGAAGGGGTTTCCCTCCGGAGGATCCCAGACCAAACCCACACCTTCTACCCCGGCTAAGGAGGCTAATAAGCCTACCTGCCCCCATTGCGGCAAACCCGGACATAATGTCGATGCATGCTGGGTCTTACACCCTGAAATGAGAAAAGTAAAAAACAAAACGGCTGCCTAATAGGTTTGGCTGTGGGGTGTGACAGGTGTTGGTACCATGGAGATTCAAACAGGGATCCCGGTTCTTCCCGCGTTTGACGAGTTTGTTACCTACCTACGCACCTTTTCTAAGAGTGTTGTGACTCATGTGACGAGTTCGCAACGCTTGCCTGTGTCTGAAACCCCTTTTGGGCTGATCACCCCTGCTTGTGAGCAGTGTGAGGGTAGAGAGACGCATGTTGATGGATCCCATGAGTTGGTTGTTTCCTCGAGTTCTGAAGCTGCTCCCATGGCTTGGGAAAGAGTGATTACACGGGCCCTTCCCGGGGATAGGGTAACACTGCTTTGCCCTAGGTCTACAGGTGGGGAGGCTGTAGGGCCAGAACTGCAAGGGCAACGCCATGCGATCATCGTGATCCCTTGGACATCTCTGTTGCAGTTATGGGGAGAATCTACTGCGATTCAGGCGCCTCCCACTATTAAGAGTGTTTTCGGGCGGGACATGGTTGAGGTGTCTGTCATTACTAGGCTTGTAACTGTACCTAGTAAACTCACCTACCAGCCCCTTCATCACATTGCACAGATGAGCGCAGATTTTACTGTAGCGACTCCTGACTTGTCACATACGTGTATCCAGTTTGAGGGATTGGTGCAGGGTGTTGCATGTAGGGTGCTATTGGATAGTGGTGCTACAGCTAATTTTGTGAGTGAAGAGTTTATGCATGCTCTTGTTTTACCCACTATGCCTCTCAACTCGTTGTTGACAGTGAACCTCGCTGATGGTAGAGCCAAGGTAACTGATCAAGTGTGTGCAGATGATTTGTCTGTGGGGTCGTTTCAGTTCCGAGTGGATTGTTTGCCTACAGAGCTGCATACCTATGATGTTGTGTTAGGAAAGCCCTGGTTGACAGCGTTTAATCCATGTGTAAATTGGCGCTTGAACACTGTTTGTCTTGTTGATGGTGAAAGCACACATGTTTTGGTGGGTAGTCAGCGTTCTGATGTGCCTAAATATGTGATTTCTGCCCTAGAGTTGGATAGATTTGCTTCTGATTTGACAGAATTGTACGTGCTCAAGTTGAAACCTATACAACGGGATTCCGAACCAATACATGCCCAGCCGGGGTTGGAGGACTTGTTGCAGGAGTTCTCGGATGTCCTATCAGGCTTGCCTGACAGTCTTCCACCACCTCGAGTCGGAGACCACGAAATCCACGTGGAACCTGGTGCTCGACCTCCTGCCTCCCGCATTTACCCGCATTTACCCGCTGTCGGGAGCTCAGCTTGCTGAGCTTAGAGCACAGCTGCAGGAGTTGCTGGAGCGAGGGTACATCAGGCCCAGCTCTAGTCCTTACGGTGCTCCCATCCTTTTTGTCCCCAAGAAGGACGGTGGTTGGCGGTTGTGTATTGACTATCGCGCTCTAAACAAATTGACTATAAGAAACCAACACCCGTTACCGCGTATCGATGAAATGTTCGAGCAGTTGTGTGGTAGTAAACTCTTTACTAAACTTGACTTAGCCTCTGGGTACCACCAGATCCGTATGCATGAGAATAGTATCGAGAAGATTGCTTTTAAGACAAAGTATGGTCACTATGAATTTACTGTGATGCCCTTTGGTCTTACAAACGCCCCCGCAACGTTTCAATACGTGATGAATACTGTTCTGGCGCCTTACTTAGACAGGTTTGTGCTGGTTTATTTAGATGACATCCTCATATATAGTAAGTCTTTTGAGGAACACTTGCAACACTTGAGACTTGTACTTCAGGCACTACGAGACCATCAGTTTTACTGTAAACGCTCCAAGTGTTTGTTTTGCGCACCCGAGGTGGAGTATTTGGGACATGTCATTTCCAGTGAGGGAGTGAGGGTGGCCCGAAGAAGGTTGAGGCTATCATGAATTGGCCCACCCCTACCTGTGTGTCTGAGCTTCGTTCGTTCATGGGTCTTCTACAGTTTTATGATACGTTTGCAGACCACTTTGCTCATGTTGCCTTTCCTCTTACTGAGTTGTTTAAAAAGGATGCTCCATGGCAATGGGATGACTTGCATGAGAAGGCTTTCCATGAATTGAAACATCTGATGTGTACTGCTCCTTGTTTGCGCCCACTAGACTTGCAAAAACCTTTTGTCTGTGCATGTGGATGCATCTGCCTTTGCTATTGGGTGTGTGTTACAGCAAGATTAAGGTAAGGGACTGCAGCCGGTTGCCTTTGAGTCTAGGAAACTGCAGCCCAGTGAGCGAAAGTTGGCTCCATATGACAGAGAATTATTGGCCCTTGTACACGCCCTACGTAAGTGGAAGCATTTGTTGATTGGGGGAAAGTTTACTGTGTACACTGACCAAAAAGCTTTAAAATTCCTCTTAACTGCACCGACGCGTACTGATCGACAAGAGCGCTTTTTGACTGACATTATGAGGTTCATGCCTGACATTAGATATGTTAAAGGTACTGATAATGTGGTCGCGGACGCGTTGAGTCGGCGCGCAGACTTAGCTACTCTGCATGTCTCCTCTCTTGTGTCAGACACCTTGTTGGAAGAGTTGAGTAAGGGTTATGAAATTGATCCACAGGTCCCTGCTTTGTTGGATCAGGGAACCGTGAGTTGGAAAAGGGGGTTGCTGTATACCGAGCATGACAAGATTTATGTTTCAGAAGGCCCTGTGAGGGAGAGGATCCTAGCAGAGTGTCACAGCACACCTTTTTCAGGCCATTTGGGCGCTCACCAGACTGCTGAGCAAGTGTGCAGGTTCTTCTATTGGCCAGCCATGTTGTCTGCCGTACGTCGGTACTGCAGAGAGTGCACTAGCTGTCAACGGATGAAGGGGACTCGCAAAGTACCTTTTGGATTGTTGCAGCCCTTGCCTGTACCAGAGTCGCCTTGGGAGAGTGTTTCTTTGGATCTGGTGACAGACCTGCCATTGTGCTGTGGACATGACTCCATCGTAGTCTTTGTCGATCGTTTGACCAAGTTGATTGTGTTAGCGCCTTGTTCTAAAACTGTGAATGCACCTCAGTTGGCTCAGATCTTCATTGACACAGTATTTAGACGGTTTGGCATGCCTACTTCCCTTGTATCTGACAGAGACCCTAGGTTTACTAGTCATTTTGGGAAGGCATTCATGTCGTTACTCGGCACGCAACTGAATATGTCTACTGCGTACCACCCTCAGACCGACGGTCAGACCGAGAGGGCTAATAGGACCGTTGAAGACATGCTGAGAGGGTTTGTGGGTCCCAGGCAAGATGATTGGTGCAAGTATTTGGCCATTGTGGAATTCGCTTAAAATAACTCAGTACAGGCCACTACTCAGCATAGCCCCTTTTTCCTGTACCATGGCAGAAACCCTCTTACGCCTTTGTCCACTGCTGTTCCTACGCGCTCGTCGGTGCCCGCCGTTGCTGAATATGTGGGGGACTTGCAGAAGGCTTTGCATAGTGCCAAATCTAATATTTCATCTTCCCAACAGCGCCAGAAATACTATGCTGACAGGAAGAGGAGGGATCATCCTTTCCAGGTTGGAGATTCAGTGTTATTGGCTGTGCGCCAAAACCAGCTCCCTCCTGGGTTGTCCTCTAAACTATCAGCTAAGTATATGGGCCCCTTCTGTATCTTGGAAGCTGTAGGTGTGAATGCGTTTAAGCTGGAATTGCCTGCTGATTTCAGGATTCACCCTGTTTTTCATGTGTCTCAATTGAAGCCATACGTATCGTCCACTAACCCTACTGCAAAATCTACAAACCCTGGTCCTTTGTATACAGGCAGACAAGGAGATTACTATGAAGTGGAGACCATCCTGGGCAAGAAGAAATTTGGACGCTCTTGGCGCTTTCTTGTGAAATGGAAAGGCTGGTCAGATCATGATAAATCTGGGAGGCGCTTCGGAATGTCAGGCACCTGACAGACCTTATCGCCGCTGCGCCAGTCTGACGGTCGGTCTGAGGGTGGTACGCAGTAGACATATTCAGTTGCGTGCCGAGTAACGACATGAATGCCTTCCAAAAATGACTAGTAAACCTTGGGTCTCTGTCAGATACAAGGGAAGTAGGCATGCCAAACCGTCTAAATACTGTGTCAATGAAGATCTGAGCCAACTGAGGTGCATTCAAAGTTTTAGAACAAGGCGCTAAGACAATCAACTTGGTCAAACGATCGACAAAGACTACGATGGAGTCATGTCCACAGCACAATGGCAGGTCTGTCACCAGATCCAAAGAAACACTCTCCCAAGGCGACTCTGGTACAGGCAAGGGCTGCAACAATCCAAAAGGTACTTTGCTAGTCCCCTTCATCCGTTGACAGCTAGTGCACTCTCTGCAGTACCGACGTACGGCAGACAACATGGCTGGCCAATAGAAGAACCTGCACACTTGCTCAGCAGTCTTGTGAGCGCCGAAATGGCCTGAAAAAGGTGTGCTGTGACACTCTGCTAGGATCCTCTCCCTCACAGGGCCTTCTGAAACATAAATCTTGTCATGCTCGGTATACAGCAACCCCCTTTTCCAACTCACGGTTCCCTGATCCAACAAAGCAGGGACCTGTGGATCAATTTCATAACCCTTACTCAACTCTTCCAACAAGGTGTCTGACACAAGAGAGGAGACATGCAGAGTAGCTAAGTCTGCGCGCCGACTCAACGCGTCCGCGACCACATTATCAGTACCTTTAACATATCTAATGTCAGGCATGAACCTCATAATGTCAGTCAAAAAGCGCTCTTGTCGATCAGTACGCGTCGGTGCAGTTAAGAGGAATTTTAAAGCTTTTTGGTCAGTGTACACAGTAAACTTTCCCCCAATCAACAAATGCTTCCACTTACGTAGGGCGTGTACAAGGGCCAATAATTCTCTGTCATATGGAGCCAACTTTCGCTCACTGGGCTGCAGTTTCCTAGACTCAAAGGCAACCGGCTGCAGTCCCTTACCTTGATCTTGCTGTAACACACACCCAATAGCAAAGGCAGATGCATCCACATGCACGACAAAAGGTTTTTGCAAGTCTGGTGGGAGCAAACAAGGAGCAGTACACATCAGATGTTTCAATTCATGGAAAGCCTTCTCATGCAAGTCATCCCATTGCCATGGAGCATCCTTTTTAAACAACTCAGAAAGAGGAAAGGCAACATGAGCAAAGTGGTCTGCAAACGTATCATAAAACTGTAGAAGACCCATGAACGAACGAAGCTCAGACACACAGGTAGAAGTGGGCCAATTCATGATAGCCTCAACCTTCTTCGGGTCCACCCTCACTCCCTCACTGGAAATGACATGTCCCAAATACTCCACCTCGGGTGCGCAAAACAAACACTTGGAGCGTTTACAGTAAAACTGATGGTCTCGTAGTGCCTGAAGTACAAGTCTCAAGTGTTGCAAGTGTTCCTCAAAAGACTTATTATATATGAGGATGTCATCTAAATAAACCAGCACAAACCTGTCTAAGTAAGGCGTCAGAACAGTATTCATCACGTATTGAAACGTTGGGGGGGCGTTTGTAAGACCAAAGGGCATCACAGTAAATTCATAGTGACCATACTTTGTCTTAAGAGCAGTCTTCTCGATACTATTCTCATGCATACGGATCTGGTGGTACCCAGAGGCTAAGTCAAGTTTAGTAAAGAGCTGACTACCACACAACTGCTCGAACATTTCATCGATACGTGGCAACGGGTGTTGGTTTCTTATAGTCAATTTGTTTAGAGCGCGATAGTCAATACACAACCGCCAACCACCGTCCTTCGTGGGGACAAAAAGGATGGGAGCACCGTAAGGACTAGAGCTGGGCCTGATGTACCCTCGTTCCAGCAACTCCTGCAGCTGTGCTCTAAGCTCAGCAAGCTGAGCTCCCGATAGCGGGTAAATGCGGGAGGCAGGAGGTCGAGCACCAGGTTCCACGTGGATTTCGTGGTCTCCGACTCGAGGTGGTGGAAGACTATCAGGCAAGCCTGATAGGACATCCGAGAACTCCTGCAACAAGTCCTCCAACCCCGGCTGGGCATGTATTGGTTCGGAATCCCGTTGTACAGGTTTCAACTTGAGCACGTACAATTCTGTCAAATCAGAAGCAAATCTATCCAACTCTAGGGCAGAAATCACATATTTAGGCACATCAGAACGCTGGCTACCCACCAAAACATGTGTGCTTTCACCATCAACAAGACAAACAGTGTTCAAGCGCCAATTTACACATGGATTAAACGCTGTCAACCAGGGCTTTCCTAACACAACATCATAGGTATGCAGCTCTGTAGGCAAACAATCCACTCGGAACTGAAACGACCCCACAGACATATCATCTGCACACACTTGATCAGTTACCTTGGCTCTACCATCAGCGAGGTTCACTGTCAACAACGAGTTGAGAGGCATAGTGGGTAAAACAAGAGCATGCATAAACTCTTCACTCACAAAATTAGCTGTAGCACCACTATCCAATAGCACCCTACATGCAACACCCTGCACCAATTCCTCAAACTGGATACACGTATGTGACAAGTCAGGAGTCGCTACAGTAAAATCTGCGCTCATCTGTGCAATATGATGAAGGGGCTGGTAGGTGAGTTTACTAGGTACAGCTACAAGCCTAGTAATGACAGACACCTCAACCATGTCCCGCCCGAAAACACTCTTAACAGTGGGAGGCGCCTGAATCGCAGTAGATTCTCCCCATAAATGCAAGAGAGATGTCCAAGGGATCACGATGATCGCATGGCGTTGCCCTTGCAGTTCTGGCCCTACAGCCTCCCCACCTGTAGACCTAGGGCAAAGCAGTGTTACCCTATCCCCGGGAAGGGCCCGTGTAATCACTCTTTCCCAAGCCATGGGAGCAGCTTCAGAACTCTAGGAAACAACCATCTCATGGGATCCATCAACATGCGTCTCTCTACCCTCACACTGCTCACAAGCAGGGGTGATCAGCCCAAAAGGGGTTTCAGACACAGGCAAGCGTTGCGAACTCGTCACATGAGTCACAACACTCTTAGAAAAGGTGCGTAGGTAGGTAACAAACTCGTCAAACGCGGGAAGAACCGGGATCCCTGTTTGAATCTCCATGGTACCAACACCTGTCACACCCCACAGCCACACCTATTAGGCAGCCGTTTTGTTTTTTACTTTTCTCATTTCAGGGTGTAAGACCCAGCATGCATCGACATTATGTCCGGGTTTGCCGCAATGGGGGCAGGTAGGCTTATTAGCCTCCTTAGCCGGGGGAGAAGGTGTGGGGGGGAGAAGGTGTGGGTTTGGTCTGGGATCCTCCGGAGGGAAACCCCTTCTGCCCGCCACCCTGAGGAGGGACACTTGCATGCAGATCAGATTCTGCAACTGCAAGTGTGAACACCTCTTCCAGCGTCTGCGGACGCTGCACCGTAATCGCCCTGCGCAGGTCATCCCGACACCCACGCTTAAACACAAACATTAACATCGCATCTGACATGCAGTCAGGTGCTTTGGCCCTACACGCATTGAAATGCGCAACATACTCCCTCATGGACAGTTTTCCTTGTCTCATGACAAGAAAAGGCTCAAAGTAAGTATCCGTCAGCTCCACTGGTCGGACGGCCTCCTGTAAAGCCTGCATGTATGCGTGGAACGTTGCCAATTCCACGGCTTGCCCTTCAGCTGCCAATTGAGTCCGTGAGACGAGCCAATCAAGAGCCTTGCCCCGTAGAAACGTACTGGCCATATCAACGGCTACGTCTCCTGACAGATCTACACGATTCGCACGCAAGTACGTACGAACTTGCAGAAAATGGGCATCCAACATGTCAGGATCTCCATAATACAACATGGGTTCAGGAAACTTGGTCTTCACAGCCGAGATGGGAACTTCCCTCAAGGTGGGGTCCGGAACCACAGGAGACGGTGCTGGGAAGACCATTCCACGCGAGCGCATCTCTGCTAGAAGAGATGCATCACTTAGACGGCTTGCATCTTGCACCACAGCACTGCCTGGGCGGCTCTCCGCCTCCTCATCAGTGGTGTCGTAAGTGGCTCCCGGGTCAAAGCCCCGAGCCAGCATCGACTCGTATAAAGGTTTGGAAACAAAAGTAGACACATCTACACGCTCAGGATCAACAAAATTCGGTCTTGAAGTGGGGATTCCAACAGGAACCATCTGCTTCCTAGGCGTCGTAAAACTGACCCGCTTGCGCGGAGCCCCTGTCCTGGTTCGTCTCATCACAAACGCACCTAAGCCAAAGAAACAACAAGATCAAGCGACAACTATGTCGCCGATACCAGTGTTATGGCAATCAGCGGAAGAGTATTTTACTGAGGCAAAGAGATCCGTTCATGAAGACGAAGATAGCGACTGATTACAATGCGTGAAGTTTTCATCTTAAATGCGACGCAGAGCGGCCAATTATAGAATGTACGCGTTCAACGAAGTATATATGAAAACCAGAGAGAACTGTACGGGATCTCCCCATGCACGCATATGAAGTACAAGGTAATGGTTGTCTTTACATTCTCGCTAGAGACGGATCTCTTTGCCTCAGTCAAATACTCTTCCGCTGATTGCCATAACAGCTGAACATTAATGAGCCGATCGAGACTCACGTTACAATGTCAACATAAGTTGACGTTATCTCATGGTCGCTTGAAAGGAACATGTTCCTTCCTATTGAACATGCAAAACTATTGCGGTCACTTTAATCACACCTTCAACCACTGATCAGCTGATCATAATATCTACATCTCTAATATGTCGATATTATTTACCTGCAGGATCATAATATCTACATTTCTAAAATCTCGATATTATTTACCTAATATATTATGTACATAATATATCGAGATGTCAGATTAACCAGTGATGCCGTTCACTACTGGTGCATCATCAACGGTCCATTAGATTTAATAGGGTTGTGTCGATATCGATATCTGACAGCCAGGATATCTCTTGAAATCCGTCAAAAGTAAACTAAACTCATATGAGTCCTATAAGTTGTAACTTACAGGAAGAGTGCCATCAGGGGGCCCCGGGCTACAGCTACGCACTATACTTAGATTTGCTAATATATTAGCCCCCACTCTTGCGGCTGCGAGAAGAAGGAAAAGGAAAAGAACAGAATTACATAATGAATATTCTGCATGTATTTACAAGAACTTCGAAGAACACCAAGCACATCTGCTTATCTAGATGCACACCTTCCACAGTGGAATCACACCATGACAGGCGCTGGTACAACTTATGTATACGGTATTCCCACGCAGAAATTCAAAATGTACTTGTACGGCCAGACTTGCCTCCACATGAAGTGGCAGCTCAGAATGTACGTACATTTTGCGTTGTACAAGTGTACTTGTACAGCCAGAATGGCCTCCACGTAAAGTGGCAGCTCAGAATCTACGTGTACAGCCCTCCACGTGAAGTGGCAGCTTAGAATGTACTTGTACAGCCAGAATGGCCTCAACATGAAGTGGCATATGCCACTTCTGAGATGCATCTCAGAACGTACCTGCACTGCCGGAACACCTCCACAATGTATGCCACTTGTACAAGTGGCAGCTCAGAATGTACTTGTACGGCCAAAATTGGCTCCACAGGAAGCGGCAGCTGACATCGTACTCGTTCAGTCAGAATGGCTTCCACAGCAAGTGGCAGCTCAGAACATACTCGTACAGCCAGAATTGCCTCCACAGCAAGTGGCACCTCAAGATATCAGAATGTACATGTACAGCCAGAATGGCCAACAAGTAGCAGCTCAGAACGCTACTTGGGAGAAAAAGCACTTGTGTGCACAGGATGGGATCGACGGATTGCGGCCACAATCGCTTGGTGGGAACCAAAAACCGTTCGGTCGGAAACAGCCTGCTACTGAGCATTTGCATGTTGTAAAGCTCCACATGATCCCGAAGGATTTACATGTGGCCCTCTTCTCACTATATGTCGAGGGGCATTTGCAATCTATATGGCGAGGATTACTTGCAAACTATATGTCGAGGGGCATTTGCAAACTATATGTCGAGGGGCATTTGCAAACTATATGGCGAGGATTACTTGCAAACTATATGTCGAGGGGCATTTGCAAACTATATGTCGAGGATCCCGAGGGGGATCTACATGTGGCCCTCTTCTCACTATATGTCGAGGGGCATTTGCAAACGTGATCACGAACCTTCCAAATAAAAATCTTGAGAGTCCATTTTCCATACGTGTTCATGAACATTCATACAAGTCCGAAATGGTGCGTGTACCAGCGGTACGCCCGTGGGTACCATGTGGTAGTACCACTGGTACTGCCAAGAGAGCTGGCCCGACTTCCTAAAACCCCGGGGAGGGCCCCCCATCCCTCTCCGGACCTTCTTGTTAGGTGTGTGAGACACACTTGCCACGTGGAACATGAACCACATTGTGCAGAATGGCCATCGGCAGCACATCAAGGTAGACCCAGCTACATCCATGGCCATGGCAGAATATAACCATGGCAGAATATATTGGTATGGTGTATGGGTGCATGTATTGGCATGGTATATACACGTGTGCATACCACATGCAAGTCTGTGTACAGGTTTGATTCCGAATAGCGTTTCTCTTTTAATAGCCCATTTTCTTAATCTCAAGCCCGCATGGGAATGACCGCATGCTCTTTTTGCACCGCATCACAAAAGGAGAAGGCCGGTGTTCAGCCCTTCTCTCCGCGGGGCTTGATCCCGTGCCTGGGTGCGCTGAAGACACAGGCAAATCTGCGCGCGTGTCCACTTGACCCACATGGACGACTAATCCATGAATCTACCCATATAAGGCAATGCAATGCAGTGCAATTGCATGGTTTATACAAATCCCCACATAACACAATGCCCGCCTCCCCAGACAGGGTTTTTGAAGCCAGAGGTTTGAAGCCAGGGTTTCGAAGCCGGGGCTTTGGAGACAGGGTTTTGAAGCCAGGGTTTTTGAAGACAGTGTTTTTGAAGCCATGTGTCCACATGAACTGTTTTGGGCAGTGATACCCGGAACTCCCGCGAGATCACATTCCAGCCAGAAATCTGGCACGATCGGGACTGTCCCGACTCGAAAGGAAGAAATTTGCGCTGGAAATCCACACAAATTCGACCTCGCGGGAGTTCCCACAGATATTGCCACTGTTATTTCATCTCCTGGTCGTTAGGAACACACACCAGGAAACCGCGCACACGAGCCACGTTTGACACACGTTCGGATCTCACAACAACCACCTTCCGAGTCGCGCTCAACTCATGTTCGGGTCGCATGCCCGCTATTTCCAAGTCACGTCTGGCTCATGCTCGGATCGCGATTTTGCCGCGGTTGATGCATGTTTGGGTCCCATAATTTTTGCTCACTTGAACCAGCCACCAATGAGTCGCGTGTAACACATCGTTCGATGTACAGATCACAGATGCATCAGGGACGGGTCGCGCCTGGCTCTCCTACTGGCTCCCAACGGAGGGGGTCCCATACCGGGCGGACACCCCCGCCCCGCCCCCCCCCCGCGGGGGGGCCTCTCATATATATATGAGTCCCAAGCGGGCAGGTCACACACCCGGCGGCAGGACCCCCTTTCGACGCGCACGCTCCTTGATGTACCACTTGTACCTGCACCCGCAGCAAGCTGGCCTCAGCCCACGGGCTTTGGGGTTTGGCCAATGGAAGGAAGAGGAGGAGGAGGAGGAGGAGGAGGAAAGGAGGAGGAGGAGGAGGTCTCACAGATGTCTGACTTACACAGTTTTTTTTTTTTTTTTTTGTTTTTTTTTTTCCCTCCCCAATTAGATTGCTGCGGGACAATCGGATGTCCCCCGATGTCTGACTTACATGAGAGGCCCTTGGCTGTCCAGAGGGAGGCCTAGGCCAACATCCAACTGCTGAAAGCACAGTGCCTCCACGTGCCAATACCTTAATCAATGGTTGCGGCAGTTTGTGTCCGTTTCTCGCAATTTGTCTGTGTTTCAAGAGACGTGTGTGAGAACTGTACGGGAGTGATGGATGGAAGCCTTCTCTCATCCAGAGAACTTGTGTGTGAAATGATGCCAAATCCTGCGCTGGGGGTCTCCAATGGGCCTTCCAACCCTGCCAACGACCTAGCCCACGACGTAACCCGCGATCCATCCCACGATCTCGAGGTTAGCATTTAGGGTGTTAAAGGCATAGCTGAACAGCGGAAGCGTTCCATCGGAATAGCGGAACAAGCACATGCTCCGTTGGTATACTCTACGATCTCCCCCACCATCTATCCATGATCCAGCTCAGGATCCCGCCCACGATCCAGCCCACTATCACGGCGACAATCTTGCCCATGACCTAGCCCACGACCTAGCCCACAACCTCGCCCACAATCTCGCCCAAGACCTAGCCCACGACCTAGCCCACGATCTCGCCCACGATGTAACCCACGATCCAGCTCACGATCTCGCCCACGACCTAGCCCACGACCTAGCCCACAACCTAGCCCACAACCTAGCCCACAACCTCGCCCACGACCTAGCCCCCGACCTAGCCCACGACCTAGCCCATGATCTCGCCCACGATGAAACCCACAATCTAGCTCATGATCTCCCCACAATCGCGCCAACGGAATAGCCCACGATCGCGGCCATGATCTCGCCCACGACCTAGCCCACGACCTAGCCCACGATGTAACCCACGATCCAAGCTCACGATCTGTCCACAATCGGCGCCCACAATATAGCCCGCGATCTTGCCAATGATAGCGCCTTCCATCTCGCCTGGTCTCACCGTTCA
The DNA here is from genome assembly GCA_002005505.1 of Botryococcus braunii. NCBI lineage: Eukaryota > Viridiplantae > Chlorophyta > Trebouxiophyceae > Botryococcus > Botryococcus braunii. Next base: position 284,729 of record KV908406.1, read on the forward strand.
GCCACCTCACTCACCTACTCAGTCAGTGGCTCACTCACCATTGGGTCAACGCTATGGCTGCGAAGAGCGATGCAAAGGGCAGAATGAATTGGAAGACCAGGAACACCGGCATCGTCCTCACGTGTAGTACATCAACCACCGCCATCACCTGCACCCCTCCCCCATCCGCACTGTGTTAGCAGGGACCTTGATCCCGCCCCGCCTCTTCAGATGCGCGAAACACACACACACACACACACACACACACACACACACACACACACACACACACACACACACACACACGCACGCACGCACGCACGCACGCACGCACGCACGCACCCACGCACGCACACGCACACGCACGCACGCACGCAAACACGCAAGCAAGCACGCACACACACACACGCACACGCGCGCGCGCACACGCACACACACACACACACACACACACACGCGCGCGCGCACACACGCGCGCAAACAGGCAACCAAGCACGCACGCACGCAAACACGCAAGCAACCGCACACGCACGCACACACACTCGAACCCACATGCGCACATACACAAATGTGCACATACACTCGCACGTATAGGCACACATACAGCCGCCTGCCCCTTCCCCCCCCCCCACGTACAAACAAGCAAACAGAGAGGGGGGGAGAGACGGGGGGAGGAAGGGAGGGAGGGCCACACACATGCGCGCACACACACGCACACACACACACACACACACACACACACACACACAAACACATATACACACACATGCACATGCACACACACTTTTAGAAACACACGAACACACAAACTATAGGAGAGAAGACAAGGGGGGAAGAGGGGTCCACGTGTGTGTGTTTTTGTGTGTGTGTGCGCGCCCGCACGTGTGCATGGAGGGGGGCAAAGGGAGAGGGAGAGGGACGCACGCATCCAGATCTCATGTTCACACACACACACACACACACACACACACACACACACACACACACACACACACACACACACACACACACACACACACACACACACACACACACACACACACACCAACCCACAGAAAGAGAGGGGGGGAGGTAGAGAAAAAGGGGGGGGGTGGAGAGAGAGGGGGGGGGAGCGGGAGCGGAAGGTTGAAGGGGGCCAGGAGCTCGGATGGAAGCCAACCGTGTTGGAGACTGCCATGATAAAGAAGGTGACCAGCCAAAAAGCCGTGAATATCATGAAGGCCCTCTTGAACCAGGGCTTATCCCATTGCTCTTCTGGGATGCTGTCCTTTCCGTATGTGGCCGTGAAGGGGTGTCCCACCAGCATACCCACCTGATTCACAGCCCAGGGTCTCTTATTTCCAGAGACGCGAACAGTTCATATTAGAATGGCTGTTGCAGCAATGCAAGCAGGTTCCCATGAACGCAGCATAGACGATGTTCGGCTTGTCAATCGATCCCTGCGGACCAGACTGGAGTCGTTCCTCCTTCAGCTCCAACAGCACAGGTATCGTTTTGCTTCCCAGTCATTGCTATCAGGATACACACACACACACACACACACACACACACACCACACACACACACACACACACACACACACACACACACACACACACACACACACACACACACACACACACACACACACGCCCTCTCTTTCACTCTCGCACGCACGCACGCACACACACACACACACACACACACACACACACACACACACACACACACACACACACACACACACACACACACACACACATACACGTGCAAGCGAGGCGTGGGCGGGAGGGCGCAGGCACCAGGACCCAGGCAGTGATCCACCACATGGTGATGACGGGGAACCAGGGCTGGGAGAAGCTCTGCGGCAGGAAGAAGCTCAATACAAACAGCACCGCAAACACCGACACAAACGCCGCGTTCAAATTGTCCAGCCATTCCTGTTCTCCCCCAACCCCAAACGCCAAACTCTCACCTCAGTCTCAGCATCAGTCTCAGATTTATAGCCAAACTCTCCCCTCAGTCTCACCATCAGTCTCAGATTTATAGTGTTTTATTTAGTGTCTCAGATTCTTGGTCTTAAAGATCTATTTAAAATAATGGAAAAAGGGGGTGTAAGATTGCTTGCTCTGTTGCAGGCAGCCTTGTCCACCTTCTAACGGTGCCGCCGGTTCGCCAACCAAATATGCCTCTTGACACACTGTGCTTCACCTCGAATGTCCTACTTCCCTGCAATGCAGTCAACATGCTAAATCGTTCCCCTTGCAGTTATTCTAATACCTCCGGTATCTCTGGTACCTCCACTTCGCGTAGTACTGCCGGCTCCCCTCGTACCTCCACATCCCGAAGTACTTCCGGCTCCCCTAGTACCTCCACCTCCCGTAGTACTTCCGGCTCCTCTAGTACCTTCACCTTCCGTAGTACTTCCGGCTCCTCTAGTACCTCCACCTCCCGAAGTACTTCCAGCTCCCCTAGTACCTCCACCTCTCTTGGCACTTCTGGCTCCCCTAGTACCTCCACCTCCCTTAGTCCTTCTGGCTCCCCTAGTATCTCCACCTCCTTTAGTACTTCCGGCTCCCCTAGCGCCTGCACCTCCCTTAGTACTTCCGGCTCCCCTGGTACCTCCACCTCCCGTAGTGCTTCCGGCTCCCCTAGTACTTCCACCTCCCTTACTACTTCTGGCTCCTCTAGTACCTCCACCACCCTTATTGCTTCCAGCTCCCCTAGTACTTGCAGCTCGTGTAGAACCTCCGGCTCCCCCAGTATCTCCCCCTCTTCAGGTACCTCCGCCTCCCTTGGTATCTTTGGTACCGCAAACGACCCCCAGATCCCCAAAGGACCTCCAGATCCCCCTATACTCCGGCTCCCCCAGGTCTTCTGGCTCCCCGGGTACTCTTCCCCCCCCCCCCCCAAAGCAGCTCCAGCTTAGCGCTCCTCATGAGTTGTGTACCTCACTAGAATTAGATTGGACAGCCCCTCCAACTTTCTCCCTCCCGACTTCTCCCCAACTGAGCGCTCTCCTTCCAAATGTGCTCCTTCAGTTCACAACGATTTTCCAAACACTCCTAACCCCCCCCCCCCCCAAACCAACACACACACACACACACACACACACACACACACACACACACACACACACACACACACACACACACACACACACACGCGCGCGCGCGCGCACATGCTCTCCATTTTTAACAGGCATACAAGGAAACCTTCCAACATCGTGAGAAATGGGTGGAGTGCTCCACCGATTATCATTCCGACTCCCAGGCTTGCAGGCGATCAAAATGGTGCCTTGCATTGGGTTACAACAATCCAAATGTTTTGGTTGTTGACAGAGCACAAACAAACTAAAGGGATGCCACCAAGCGTGCGCAACCCCCAAAACAACATCCCGATTGCTCCCCCCTTTCTCTCCCTCTTCCCCCCCCCCCCCATGCTTTCCTTCCCCTCTCTCCTTCGCTCTCCCTCTTAGAGCCCCTCCCTCCCTCCCTCCCTCCCTTCCTAAATCCCTCCCTCCCTCCCCCCTCCCCCCCCCCTCTCTCTCTCTCTCTCTCTCTCTCTCTCTCTCTCTCTCTCTCTCTCTCTCTCTCTCTCTCTCTCTCTCTCTCTCTCTCTCTCTCTCTCTCTCTCTCTCTCTCTCGCTCGCTCGCTCGCTCGCTCCCTCCCTCCCTCCCTCCCTCCCTCCCTCCCTCCCTCCCTCCCTCCCTCTCACCCCTCTCCCAGCCCTCCTCCCCCCCCCTTTCATCCTCTCCCCCCCCTCTCACAGCAGAGAGGATCCAAGATAGGCAATGGCAGGAACAAACCTTACAAGTCCCACGCCACCAGTTGAAGATGCGCAGCAGCACCACGGCCAGGGAGCACAGCGCCGCCAGGCCCAACGCCAACGACAGGTGCTGGCTTTTCAGCACCAAGAATATGATGATCTGCACCCGCCATCACCCCCTCCCCTCACTGCAGCACCAAGAATAGGATGATCTGCGCATTCACCCCGTCTTCTGATTGCAATTTTTCTGTATTGGACTACTGTACTGTACTGTACTACACTGCACCTTCACCCCGTCCCCTCATTGCAGACAGCACCGTTTGTATGGTCGTATGCAACAGGGGGGGGGGAGGGGGAGGGTTGGAGAAAGGGGTCCAAAGGGAGGGAGGGAAGAAGGAGAGGGGGGGGGGAGAGACAGTGGGGTGTGGGAGAGCCGAGGCGGGCACGTGGAGTTTTGGGGGGGGGGGGGGGCATGCGCGCCTCTGCTCCCCCCCTTCGGGGGGGGTGTGTGTGTGTGTGTGTGTGTGTGTGTGTGTGTGTGTGTGTGTGTGTGTGTGTGTGTGTGTGTGTGTGTGTGTCTGCGTGCGTGTGTGCGCGTGCGTGTGTGCGTGCGTGCGCGCGCGCGCGCGTGTGTGTGTGTGTGTGTGTGTGTGCGTGCGTGCGTGCGTGCGTGCGTGTGTGTGTGTGTGTGTGTGTGTGTGTGTGTGTGTGTGTGTGTGTGTGTGTGTGTGCGTGTGTGTGTGCGTGCGCGCGCATGCTCGCTATAAGTGCGGCAATATTTGCAGACTTGGAAGCATGTTAGTAACCTGAGAATCTGTGCATTGAAATGTATTAATCCCAAACGAAGGATTGCTCAAGTATCATGGTCGCCCGTGAATCGACATGTAAAGCTCAATCCTCTTGGTCTGTACATTCACATGCCTTTTGGGCTGCAATCTGGCTTGAACAATAATTGGGCGTGGTTTAAATGCAAAGGGGGGGCAGGATGTGGTAGCTACGAGGCATTGTGGAGCAAAGAGGAAACAGTATGGGAATTACCGGTAAGAAGCACAATACCCAGAACACTTGCTCCAGAAATCTCTCAAATATGGGCTTTTTCTTGCTTGTGGCGCCCACCAGCGGCGGGGTCTGCATGCAGTTGAGCAACATGCTTTAGAAATGCGTTTCACAAAGCGCGACACACAGGTCAGACTTACATCCCCTGGATGAGGCGGGAAGCTGAATTGGAAATTCACGAGCTTGAAAAGCTTCGTGTTGATGCTTGATGTCTCGTGGGCCAAATGCACGAGGAAGAGCAGGCAAAGGAGAGGCGATCTAAGGACGCAATCCACTATTACCATTACCAAGCAAGAAAGCCTTGAGCAACGAGCTGCATCCTAAACGTAAAATCCAACGAAAACCCAACTTGAATCAATATCTGACACGTGTAACACAGTTGTTGGAATCCCAAAGTACCTGATCGTCGCCCATCGGAAGCCCTCGAGAAACAACCTCTCAGCACCTCGCTGCAAGCCAACTCAGTATTTTCTCTTAGATGCGCGCATGTGACCCACAGGAAAAACAATACTGTTGTTGTTTGTTTTTGTCTCAAGCTCTCAGAGTTGTATTGCTCGGAAGCCTGTCTGCAAGTATGCTTTGATTGTGCCGCAGCTCGACACCTCAGGATCGCGGATCTTTAATCCCCACCTCAAACATAAGTCCCTTCCTTACATCACAAGAGAAAGTTACATCACGCAATTGGAGCTCCGTACCATTAATCAAGAACAGGTAGGAGCGCTCCCCCTCTTTTCCGGCCCCGTGACCGGTTGGTTTCTGCGACGAATCTAGCCTGCACATCCATGAGTCTCGCAACTGCTGACGCAGCCAAATCCCGTAGGTTCTTTGGGGACCAATTTTCAGCGGTTTTGGGTGTTAGCACGGTGTGGAGCGTGTGCATCCCCCGGCGCACACGGGGCATGCTGAATTTTAAGGAAGAGGCTTAAAAATTCGCCGATTGCTCTTTAAAACCATCCATGCAGAAGAAGCGTGAGTGAATTTTAAGGAAGAGGCTAAACTTTCCCCACAGAACACCTACATCACCTTCACCATTAATATTTCCCAAGCCTGCACTTCAGATTGCAAATCTCCACCAAATCCAATGATTGGAGGTACACGTGCTGGCAGACTCCCCAACATGCCTTATGTTGTTTCCACAATTCGATGGTTTCCGCAATTCGATGGTTGCCACAATTCAGTGGCAACTCGCAACGGGCCAAATGAAGAGGCAGGGTGATTAATCAAATATTTAGAATTAAGAGTGAAGCCTATTCTAACCGCATACCAAAAATCCATCATGCAGGGACGCGGAATCTAGGGGCCAAACACTAAAGGTGACATTGAGAGGGAAAGAGAGGGAGGGAGAGGGAGAGGGAGAGGGAGAGGGAAGGGATAGGGGGAGAGAGAGAGAGAGAGAGAGAGAGAGAGAGAGAGAGAGAGAGAGAGAGAGAGAGAGAGAGAGAGAGAGAGAGAGAGAGAGAGCGAGAGAGACTATTTGCCTTGGGAAGCAGCCTGATGCTTCTGTGAACCGCGTGGTGAAATGGAGTTTCGTCGGAAATACATGCTACCCGAGTATTTCCTATGCCATGGCATGATGGTCCTGTGAAACACGCGGAGAAATGGACTGGCCAGTCCATTTCTCCCGCGTGTTTCACAGGACCATCCTCCTTCATTCGAGCTCGATAGTGCACAGTGCCACTTCATGGGTTTGCCCGAACCAGAGGATGTCCATCGACGGCCAGACACAATTTAAAATTAAGAGTGAAGCCTATTCTAACCGCATACCAAAAATCCATCATGCAGGGACGCGGAATCTAGGGGCCAAATACTGAAGGTGATATTGAGAGGGAAAGAGAGAGAGGGCGAGGGAGAGAGAGAGAGAGAGAGAGAGAGAGAGAGAGAGAGAGAGAGAGAGAGAGAGAGAGAGAGAGAGAGAGAGAGAGAGAGAGAGAGAGGAGAGCGAGAGAGAGAGAGAGAGAGAGAGAGAGAGAGAGAGAGAGAGAGAGAGAGAGAGAGAGAGAGAGAGAGAGAGAGTTGCACACAATTTGCCGATGAAAGAGTCAATACAAGTACGTGGCAGTGCTGCTAGCTAGTGACAGAATGACTACAAACCTTTCGCATAGTTCTTTTGGCAGTGCTTCTAGTGACAGAGTCACTCCAAACTTTTGATTTTGGTTTACGTGAGTGCATGTGAAGATTTAATACAAGCGTTTTGTACAACACTTGGTATACAGAACCGAGAAATTTCACTTCCTTGCGTATATGTGTGTTACCTTTTCATCATATGCGTGTGTCCATGGCCCCGCGCTTCCGCATACCAGCAGGTAGGATACATTGTCTGCGATTACATGCTTCACTCTTTATTTATATGAAAAGTGACTGGACTTATTGAGTTCAGCGCAGTCACAGGGATTCGCCCCTGACCCAAACCCCCATCATAATAACGCGTGTAGCGAGAACTCCGCTTGTGGACACGGTTCTCCTCCGGCACACGTTCGGGTAGAAAAGCAGGTTAGTTCCACATCACTGCTTGAACATTCCAGACTTTAACATCGACATGGGTGATAACGTGGGGAAAACCCCGAAAAGTAAGTCTTGTTATGAAGTCGCTTGTTGCCTCGGAAAGGCTTGCCTGAACCAGACAGGCAAACCGGGAAGGGCGGTGAGACGAAGGTCTCCAAAGGACATAATCAAGGAAAACCTTCTATGCACATGCCACCGTGTTTGTTGTTCGGCTGCATGCCTATCTTTGCACAAGGAACTGAAGTGTGATACGTGGCGGGGGAGCCTCTACCGACAAGATGGCAACACCCTCGTGAAGATCGGTGGGCCTGTAAGTATTCCTTCTCATCGTCGAGGCTTCAATTTGATGCAATTCTGAAATTCCATTTTAAATCTAAACTGGATCATTGATGCGGGTGTGGGCGCAGGGTCGAAAGAGGTTATCAGATTTAGCTAGTGGGCAGGTATCTATCTTTGATTCTGTGTCCTGTTAAGGTCTTGTGCGAGTGCATAAACTGTATAATATGACTATTTATTCAAGGTTTAAAATTTCTGTTGAGTGTTCTGATAGTGGGCGACCACTCCTAGCCTGTGCCCAATACTTTCTCAATTCCAACTGTCATCTTCCCCCTGTTGCATCACGTTTTGTCTTTATTTTTACCATGGTGCAGAGACTAGATCCTCTTGCAAACGTGAGATTGAAGTCAGCAGAAGGTCTTCTCTTTGTTTATGCCATCGCAAGTCCTGACCTTCTGAGCTCTTATAGAGGGGTTGCACTTTATACTGTTCACCTGTGCAGGGAGGTGCATTGCCTGCAGGACAAGCGGATGCTAGTGGTCAGGTGGCCAGTTCCCTCTTTTCATCACTGTCCAGTGCTGTCTATGCACTACGTCCTACATCTTTCCCACCTTGTCGGCTTTCGTGGCGCCATGACATTGCCCTGTGATGTCATCCCTGGATGTATTACTTTGAGTTTCCCTGTCAGATCAGCATGCTATTGATGATTGCCGTAAAGCTACAAGGTTTGTGTGAGGCTGCTAATCTTCCGCTAGACTTCATCATCTATGCTCTGATGGAAAAGCAGTGAAAAGCGTTGCAATCTAGGGACCAAAGGCCTTGTCCTGCACACTCCTGTCTAGCCACAGCACGGCATTGCGAACAGCTTTATGTTTTGGTTGCTGTTATCAATTACCTTAGCCTTGCTGCTCATTCTCTTCTGAGGTATGGTTTTTGCTTCTGTGGGTTTTGTTCTTTTTGATGATCCTGTCAAATTATATGTATGTGTTCAATTTGCTGTCATGCATTGTTATGTCAAAGCAATGATCAGACGGTGAACACAGTCAAGTTGCTGTGTTGTCGTGTGTTTGTCACGAACCACACATTTAAAATCGGGGATGCTATTCAATCTTAAACATTTCCAAACATTTCCGGTCTGATTTATTCTTGGGTGCTTTGCTCCTCATGATTGGGAACACAGTTAGTACAAGCGGTTCATACGTATCTTCCAGCAACGATCCTCCTTAGTGCTTGCTATAAATGGCTATGGTGAGATGATATCTTCAAAAGAAGATGCTCCAAACCTTAGTGATTTCAAAGCGGAGATGGTATGTTGGTTTCATTTGTCCAGGTCTTTCCAGTTCACAGAAACTTATCGCTTATGGCCATCATCACTGCACCTTGCGATAGTCTCAACTTGTAGATATGTTTCTCGCCAGCATTGTGTCTGGTGGTTTTGTTCCCTAGCACCCAAGCTCCTTTTCCTCTTCTGCAGCAATTTTTGGTTTTCCTCTTCTGCAGCGATTTTTGTATGGATAAGCACTACATACCCACATCGACAGGCAGTTGCACTGGATTTTTTTGGGTTTTCAGTGCAACCGGGATTTTTGGTTTTCCTCTTCTGCGGGATTGTGTCAACAGCGGGGAAGTTTCTAGGATGCTTGGGAGGGTCCACGCCTTTTGGTGAGGAAGAGTATCTGAGCTAATGGTTTGGGAAGGTAATAGGATTTTGCCCCTCCCTGCCTGATCTTGTGGGTGGTTATGGCTATGTCAAGTTAGGATAGAAGACCAACTTTTGTTCCCTAGGCGTCTCTTGTGTTTATTTATCTCCAATCTTGAAGAGGACCTATCTGCATGCGATTATGCATGGTGTCTCCAGTGGTCTGGATTGAGCCCTGCCACCTTTTGCCGCTCCAATAGATTAAACAGTTTTACTAGACCTTCTTTTTGAATTGTCCCACCATAGTCAGACTTTTTTTTGGGGGGGGGGGGGGGGTTGTTCCACCATTCAATTGTCCTTGATCGCAGGACATCATACATGGCCTCAATGAGCTTGTTCAGCATGCCTCTGGCTCAAGTGCGTCAAGCCAGTGTGGGTGTGTCTGGGTGAAGTGATGGGACAGTGGCCGGCTTAAAGCAGCATATGTAAAACGTGCCTGGGGGAGTGCTACTTCATGGCCACTACCGCTGTCAACCTGGCCTGGGCCTATCCGCCCATGTCTTTCATCATGCTTGAGCAGTCAGGGGCATCACTCAATTTCAGTTGTTCTGACTTGTGTCTGTATTGCTTTGGGCTTTGCAGGCTGACATAGCAGTTGTGAAGAGGGGCGCCATCCCGCTTTCAGACCAACCGGGAGGTTTCAGGCAGGAAGCAAGCTTCCAGCAGTTTGCTCTCTCGCAACAAGCCCACTTGCATCAAGCCCTCCCGCAACAAGGCGGCCTGCATCAAGCCCTCTCGCAACAAGGCGGCCAGCAACAGGGCGGCCCGCATCAATCCCTCCCCCAGCAAGGCGGCCCGAATCAAGCCCTCTCGCAACAAGGCGGCCCTCATCAATCCTTCCCCCAGCAAGGCGGCCCGCATCAAGCCATCTTGCAACAAGGCGGCCAGCAACAGGGCGGCCCGCATCAATCCCTCCCGCAACAAGGCGGCCCGCATCAAGCCCTCCCGCAACAGACTTTCCAGCAACAGGCTCCCCCGCAACAGACTTTCCCGCGACAGGCCCCCCTGCAACAAACCCTTCCGCAGCAAGTTCTCCCGCAGCAGGCCCATCCACAACCAGCCCATCCGCAGCAAGCTTTTCCGCAACAAGGCCTCCCGCAACAAGCTGTAGCACCAGACAGGGCTAGCTATGACCCAAACTTGCAGCAGCTTACCCTACCGGCGCAACCCTTTGCACCAGACCGGGTAGGGCATGAAGCAAACATTCAGCAGCCTGCCCTTCCCCAGCAATTCCAAGCACCAGACAGGTCCCAGGGCGGCGATGCTACGCGTGCGCCGACTACTGACACGGATAGATTCAAATCTCTCTACCCGTCTTACTTCCAACAGGATTTAACCCGGGGGAATGGATCTGCTCAGCATGCGCCGCATCTACCACCAGAGAATGGGCTTTCTGAGTCAGATGTGCAGATTGGCTCACCAAGCCTGCCAGGCAGAGCCGTCATGGACCGTGCCGGCACTGGGTCGATCCCCACGTCTGGAGCGGCGCATCATCCGACCGATGTTTCTCCCGCAGTGTCTGTGGTTCTGTCGGGAGCAAATGCTCTGCCACTGAATGCCGGCCCTGGCCCCCCGCAGATTTCTGAAGCAGCAGCAGCCTGCTGCAATGCCGCAAAGGAGGTTGCGGAGATGAAGAAAAGACTTAAGTTTGCAATGTCAGAATTGGAGAGGGTCAAGCTGGAAGCGGAAGACAGCGTGAAGGCAGAAGCTGATGCAGCTGAAAGGCTGGAAAAGCAGCTTGAGGAGACGCAGCGCAATCTGGAGAAGGCCAAGGCGGAGTCGCAAAAAGCATTGGAGCAGAAAGCAGGGGAACTGGAAACGGCCAAGATGGACCTGGCAGTGTATCAGGGAAGAGCGCAGATGTTGGAGCAGGAGCTGGCGTTCGTGAGGCAGAGATTGAGCGGCCAAGAGACGGATCTTCAAAGGAGGCAGGTGAATGTGGCGACGACAGGGGAGGAGATGGATGGGCAGGTGCAGGAGCTCAGAAGGAAACTCCATTCGACCACAAGCCTTGTGCTGCACCTGACTGGGCTATCGTCACAGATCACTACAGACAACTGGCTTCAGACGCCTGACTGTGCGCAGCAACTTCTGCTGCAATATGCCCTCAAGGGTTCGCCCTGCTTTGGTGGTTCCAGGGCCCCCCTCCCCACCCCCCCCCCGGCCCCCGGCCATGCATGTGTGTGAGGGGAGGGAGGGAAAACACAGAGGGGAAGAAGGAACAGATGGGTGGGAGAGATGTGAACGCTTGGGGATGGTCATGGGAGTGC
>KV908406.1:298758-331258 GCA_002005505.1 Botryococcus braunii
TGACCTGATCTGGCTTCCTTTATTGTGTAATACTGTGCTGCACCTCATGATGCAGTATGGCTCCATTCACTGCTAGTGGTTGCATCCTTGCGGTTCTGAAGCATCCTTCGTGCCCATGACTGGTTGCTCACCTGAATGGGTCGTTAAGTTGGCACGCTTCCACTGTGGTCGCTACGTGTATCAAGGGATGCAACAAGTCCTCATCTTTTGGCTTGTTTAAAACGACTCGTGGCTTTATGGATTCCCCTTTGGATTTTGCATTCATCGCGGTTTAACTGCTGATGTTTACTGATCTGGGAAACCTTTTGTTATGCCAGTAACAAAGATTGATCCATGTCTTATCCAGGTGTATCTTTGATTCGTAGCTCAGTGTCCTGTTCCTGATGACCCCTCCATTATGTGGATGTTTCAAAGCAAATCCCTTCCTCAACTTTCCACCCCGTTCGCTGTCCATCTCAAGTTTGGCTGGCAGGGCGCGGTTCAATGGGTAGACACAGCGCTAGGCATGGGGCCCCGCTCTTCAAAAGCCTGCTTAACATCAGGAAGGTGTAGGATCCGGTGCCACGGACATTTGCAGGTGTGTTATCTGAGTCTGTTGCCTTTGGCTCCCGTTCATCAGTTCGAGAGTAGTTCAAAATCTGACAAGATGAATAGGGGGGTGATCAGCTCAAGGTTGCATCGCCTCCTGCACTGCCAGGTAAACGGCGGGGTCGGCCACCGAAGCATGCGAGTCTACGAATGTTGTAAGTTACCCATGCGCAAGTACATTTTTCACCTGTTGCCATTTGCCGTTGTTACGCCAGCTGTTAATGCCTCGTGTGGATGCGACGATTTTCTCTCCAGACTTGTGCGTGGATTGCAGCACCCCTGCCATCTCTTGTGCGTTACTGCAATGCATGTTTCTAAAACGTTGGGTGGATGCTTCAGCCCTCTGCATACTCCTGTACGTGCAAGCAATTGCTCTGCCTTTCGTATGTCTTGATACCTGTCAAGTTACCTTTTTAAAATGTCTTAGTGCAATGATGGCATGCACGCTCCCTTCCTCCCCCCCCCCTCTGTGTCTGTGTCTCTCTCTCTCTCTCTCTCTCTCTCTCTCTCTCTCTCTCCTCTCTCTCTCTCTCTCTCTCTCTCCTCTCTCTCTCTCTCTCTCTCTCCTCTCTCTCTCTCTCTCTCTCTCTCTCTCTCCTCTCTCTCTCTCTCTCTCTCCTCTCTCTCTCTCTCCTCTCCCCCCCCCCCCTCTCTCCCCCCTTCTCTCTCCATGCGCGCGCGCGCGCGCGTGTGTGTGTGTGTGTGTGTGTGTGTGTGTGTGTGTGAGCATGCACGGGCGGGCGCGCGCGGGTGTGCGTGTATGTGTTGGGGTGGAGGGGTTGTTTGTGTAAAATGTGTGAGTTCCATTCAGAAGTTGGGATGTGTTGGTGGTAATGCTGCAGGTCTGATATAGCGGCCTCCCCTGATCTGATCGGCAATTAACGTGGTCGTGTCTGTCCACTAAGGGGAACTGATAGCAATCCACATTTGCCCCTTAGTGGACAGACAGTACGCCGGTACTGATCCTTTCTCTTCCCCATCTCCATGTGCCATGTACTGGTCCTCTCTCTGTCCCTCTGCCCCTCTATATTTGCTATCTCCGGGGGTTGAGGACAGTGAGGAGGGTCATGCATGTGGGTGCGTCAGGGGAGGCTCCGTTGTGTTCTTCAGTCCCCTGTGTTGGCCTCGTTGGAAGGACTCCAGTAATACTTTACAGTGCCTACTTCCAAGTGAAATGAAAATTGGGACCTCCTTTGGCCATTATATGTGCGGGAGGACCTCACCATCATCTAATGTTCGCGCCCTTCCCATTCTCTACATCCCTTCTTGACTGGACAGAGGGGTTCTAGAAAGGTCGAGAGATCGTAGATCTACGCTTTTGAATCGGACATACCACCGATGCACTGATCCATTTGAGAGGGTTCTGCAGGTCGCTGAAGGTCTGATCGGCACACTGTCTGAGACCTCCCAGTCATGTTCAACGGCAGAAGTGTCAGTGACAAGGGTTGACAGGGCAGTTCATCAACCACAATTACAGGAGCTTGACGAGGCAAGGGTGCATATGTGTGGGGGCAACCTTCCACCTATTTTGAAACGCTTCTGCATCACCAGCCTTAGCTGTCGACCCATCTTTGCTTTGCTTGTAGCGGGTTAACAACAGGTGCTCTGATGATGTATTTGAAGTTCTGTCATTCATGTGTGGTCTTAAAGTTATGTAGACGCATCTATGGGAGAGGAGAAGTGGCTTCAAAGCCACGGTGTAGTGGGGCATACGCGGGCCAATTACCGGAGCCTGCCTTTTTGCGCAGAAGAATTTTGGCCTTCTCAGGTTTTACTCCAGGCTTTATTTGATGAACCTGCATAAACCTAGCGCATGACTCCACAGTACATCAGGAACTAAGTCATTTTTGCCCAGGCCCCGCCGGGCTATATAGGCCAGCCCGAAATCGCTGGGAGCGCAGGAAATCCAAGTGCTGAGAGAGCAGCAGTACGATCGCCCAGGCCGGGGCTAAAGCTGGCCCTTTTCGCCAGCCAAGTTGAAAATCGATGGACGTCTGGTACAGTATTGTCACTTTAAATTTATGGACTCTGGAGGCCATTTTGGGCCCTCTTGTTCAAACTGGCATATGTCGCTGCTTCTGACAGATAGCAGGGCCACCTTTTGTCGGTCTTGCCATTGGCAATCATACCTTTATTTGTGGCGGTTGCCTACTTTCTGGCAAGTTTTCTTTACCTGTAGCTTAGTCCTGTGCGTTTGACTCACACCGTAGCGTTCCCAAGATGTCCTGCGGATTGGCAGTTTTTTTTCTGCTGCGCGCCGTAGTATTTGGGTGCTCTCAAACCACTGGTATCACGGATCGATTAGACAAGTAGAGCATACGTTACGTTAGTCAATTTGGTGTTCAGTGAATGATCTGTGTTGCAACAATTGGGAGGCATCAATAGTTTGATAAACGCAGCGAGCTGTCCATGTGTTGTGTCAATCATTGTTCGGCTTCAGTGTTTTCTGTGTTTGTTTACTGTGTATGCTTATATTTTTGGGTAAAGGCATGCGCATTCCATGGACAGCAGTAGCTCCATAGAGCACAGTAATATCTAAGCAAATTAGTAAGCTCACTTTGGTTCTATCGTTGTCAACACTCTTTTTGCATTGGCGTCCAGATTGGCGTCTGCCAAACTGGAAGTTCGATGTCTCTGTAGACAGATATAATAGCGTTGTTGGCATAATAAAGTAACAGCTACATAGCTTTGTTGACCAGGCTCGCGTGAGTTGTTAACCAATCGTGAGTACGCGCGCGTGTGTGTCTGTGCATGTGCCTGTGTGTGTGTGTGTGTGTGTGTGTGTGTGTGTGTGTGTGTGTGTGTGTGTGTGTGTGAGAGTGTGTGTGTGTGTGTGTGTGTGTGTGTTTGTGTGTGTGTGTGTGTGTGTGTGTGTGTGTGTGTGTGTGTGTGTGTGTGTGTGTGTGTGTGTGTGTGCGTGCGTTTGGGGACGGGTGGTTTGCAACCCCCCATTGGGGTGTCAACGTCGTCTTAGTGCCTGCCAAACTTGCAGCTACGAGGACCTCCTTGTTCCCCTTGTCACTGTATCTCTGAAACTGTATCTCTGAAACATTTTAAACCCCACCTCTGGCTTTATTTTGTTTTCTCCACGTCGCTTTCAGATTTTAATGTTGACATGTTGGAAGTAGACCCGGCACGTGTCATTTAAGTTGGGGAGAAAGCTGAATCACGTGTGCTTCAGAAAGGGGTGGGGGGAAGGGGAGGGGGCAGTGGGGCCAAGAAAGGGAGGTGGCGGGGGGAGAGAGGGGGAACAAGGGGGAGGAAGCGTGGGAGGTGGGGGAGGTGTGAAAGGAAATGCACCGAGAAGGATGATATACTGATGTAGCGAGGTGTGAACGGAAATGCAAACGGACGATATAGCGAGGCGTGAAAGGAAATGCAACGGGAAGGACAATACATATGCGCGTATGAAGATAATGCTCGCTGCAAACCATGAAACCTTTCATAGATCTAGAATCCGCATATCATTCTAGAGTTAATTAAAATACATAGTAGGTTAATATACACATTTCTTTATGCCAAAATAAAGATATCATTATCTTTGCATAGATAAATGCGCATATTAGCCTGCGATCAGGAAACTCCATCCCACCACAAACAAGGGGGGGGGGGGGGAGACCTCGTCTGAGCGCCTATCGCAGACCGTACAATATCGCTTTGCAAAGATCACACAGATGTGTGAATTCGCTCATCGTAATATGCAAATGGCATAATATGGTTTGTGGTATGGCGTTTAACTCTCCGTAGAAGGTTTTTTCATGCTGTACACTTTGTTTACTACATTCCCGTTTTCCTCCGGCATCTTTACTATTCCCTATTGTTTTTAGTACATGCATGCATCCATTCGACAGCTGGAATACATAGTCGGTAGCGGGCTTGGAAGACTGACACAGATTTATAAGCTGCGCAGTCAGACCGTATCTACGAATTTGAAATTATGGTCTAGTTGGCCATTCCATTCCATGTTGCATGCATGTGGTCGCCAAAAGTACTTTTATGTTGTTTGTTCTATTAGTAGAACAGAGTCGTGTGAACGACATAAGGATGCAATTGCATTCGTATGGGTGCACATAATTTTAGGTTTCTACATCAGGTTTTGGCAACAGCATCAGGGTGCATTTTGAAAGCCAAATTTGTGAGTGGTGGAGGCCGGGCGCAAAGCTGCGACACCGGCCCTACCAGAAATTATTCCGTGGAGAAAGCCCAGTGGACCCCTCCTGCCCACCCCCGCAGACAGAGTGCAAGGTCCGCAGTGGGGACAGCCGGACCGCCTTCATGATCGCGGTCACGACCCGAACAGGTAAGTATACCGAGCAGCGCGTCGATACCGCTCTTTGTAGTCCCCGACGCCGCTCACTCGATCTCCCCAATTATGGTTGGCCCACCCTCGGCTCCTACAAAGCCTTCCGCTAGCCCGACTTTGCGTCATCCTTTCAGCCATAAATATTACTTATAATAAGAATTATACTTGCTGGTGCTCCCCCTCCCCCCTCCTCTAAGTGAAAGATGAACCTCGCATTATAGTTCACTTAATGGCCACTATGGTGGTGCCAATTTTGAACGGACTGAACAGATTTTATTCATTGGACACCACCCGCCCAATCAATCCCTCACACACACACACACACACACACACACACACACACACACACACACACACACACACACACACACACACACACACACACACACACAGACACACGCACACACACACACACACAGACACAGATACACACACACACACACACACACACACACACACACACACACACACACACACACACACACATGTGCATGCAGACGTGTGCGCACGCATGCATATGCACATGTGTGGGCCTGTGCTTGTGCCTGTGCCTGTGTGTGCTGTGTGTGTGTGTGTGTGTGTGTGTGTGTGTGTGTGTGTGTGTGTGTGTGTGTGTGTGTGTGTGTGTGTGTGTGTTTAAGGGCTAGGTATGTGCGTGCTCTTGTCAAAGGAAGGTGCAGACCCTCGGGACACGTACCCAAGTCCCCCATCTCACCCAAGGAAAACAAAAACAGGGGGAAAAAAGAAAAGAAGCACAGACCAGTTACGAAGCACCGATTCCATTTTACTGCTGGTTGCTGAAAGAAAGGAAACTTTGCGGAGCCTCTCCGCTGTCTTTACACATTGCCAGGGGAGCTCCCACTCCTAAGAGGGATTGGTCCCTTGAGCTCGAGCTCTCGCTGCTAGGAGAATATATGGTCCATTGCAATTGTCCCACTGCTACGAAGAGTCAGTTGTCCATTACACTTGTTTTACTGATAGGGAGATCGATGTCATCCATCAAGTTCACTGTTTTTCATGTACAGCCAGCGACTTGCGCATGGATGGAATAACGACGATGCTGCAAAACCCTGCAATACGTGGTATACCAAGCTTAGTATTGACGACGGCAATTCGACATCACGAATGGATCCATTGATCATTTCCGGAAATGATCGGAGGGGAACATAACGCACGCGTGCGCATACAACGAACATAACCCACTTGTGGTGCACCACAAGTGGGTCTTCATAAACACACTATCAGGCATCACCATACGGGTACATAGAAGCATACTGTATATATAAGTATGTGCGTTTACAAGAGTCCCCCGTTTGTCTTCAGACTTGTTCGTGAAATCACCTTCAAAGATCTTAAAAGAAATTCCACCATAGCCCAGTCAGACGTTTCCCTCTCGATTGGGGGGTGTGTTGTTATTCTTTGGCCGTCCTATATAGGCTCGCTAGCCATCGACATTGACAAAACAACGCCTTGTGGATTGACTTATGACTCATTAACCGCCCCGGGTTATCTTCCGTCCCCTTCGCTTTTGATGTCTTCGGCGGGCTTCATGAGGATGTTGTTGAGTTCCGCTCTATGCTGCAAGGGATTGTGGGTCAGGCCCATGTTTCTCATGAGGTGTCGGGTTGGTTTTCAGACAGTCGGTGATTGAGTTTCCCCATTGCCATTGCTCGAGCGATGGGTCGGCAGCTTGCGACATGAGGCGGCCTTTGTATGGTGAAGAGTTAGGGTTTTCGGATTAGGTTAGAATTCGTTTTTAAGTTACTGAGGTGCTGTCGTGACGATTAACAGGTATAACTAATCACTTATGAGGTATTTTATTACGTTACAACGTACCAAGGGTTCGTGGTGACGAGGTGTGGCATGCACGTTGCGCACGTGTACAGAAACTCATTGCAATGGGACTCTTCGATCGACCATGCCCATTCGACATTACGTGCACTCCACACAAAATTAAACCTTTATTCCAGACTTACATTCTAGGTGAGTCGGCACACACCCTACAGAACTGACGACCATCGAAGTATGGCTCGATGATCCGTTGTGAACAAAACCAGGCAGCTCTAAAACAACACAGACCCGAGTAACACAGCAATAATGCTGCATGCGCTGATGCATGCAGCATGTACGCACGTGCCGGAGGCGCTGTGCACAGCTCCTCCACAGGACCCTCCAACGAGCGAAGCTCAGCTGGGCCCCGCAAGAAACAATTGGAAAAGCTTGTTGGGATTCCCTTGGGGCCCCCGGGGTGGTTTTTGGGAAGGTTCTAGAATCTTTCCCTTGGGACTCCCTTGGGGACTAGCACTTTGGGGGGACCTGTACAGCTCCCCCAAACATGTTTGGGACGGCATTTTGGGATTCGGTCGGCAGCCTTGTTTTGGGAGGATTTCGAGAGCCTCTGCTGGGGGGCGCTTTGGGACCAGGGGGAGTCTGTTGGGGCACCCATAAGAAAAATCTTTTTTTTACCAGTGCAAGTCAAGCGGGGTCCCTAGGGAGGACCCACGTGTTGACATGCACGCGCCCCAGCCACAACAATGCGTGCAGATGCAGGACACGTGGTTTGCGGTCAGGATATGCTTCATTCCTTTTAGTCCACGTGGTTTGGACACGTGGTTTGTGGTCACGATATGCTTCACTCCTTTTTAGTCCACATGGATTCCCCCCCTAGAAGGAACATTCTCCATGCCAAGCGCCATAGGGCCAGGGCACGTGCACAGAGCTACGTATGTATGACAAGCCCCCTCCTCCATAGGTTCAATATCGGACTTAATCAGAAAATTCCTTGATTAATCATAAAAATTCCTTGATTAATCATAAAACTCCTTGATTAATCATAAAATTCCTTCCTTCCTTCAATCAAGCCACCCACTTCCCATACATGGGGCATACAACAGGGCACGCGGATCCGCACACGCAAGGACACATGCACGCACCCGCACCAGCCGCCCTAAAAGCAAAGGGCACGCGGGTTCAGAACGGTTTCCGATACAAGGCAAAAGACCCAAAGGCAAAGGGTAGGTTCAGACCCTCCGCGCGCCACCGCATGTAGGAACAGGCTCTCCGCGCACCAAGACCGAAAACAAGAAAAACTCCTCCGCGCACCAGCGCATGCATAAAAGACCCTACATGTGCCAGCACATGCAGGAAAGACTCTCCGCGTACCAGCGCATGCATAAAAGACCCTACGTGCGCCAGCACATGCAGGAAAGACTCCCCGCGGACCAGCGCACGCATAAAAGACCCTACCTGCGCCAGCACATGCAGGAAAGACTCTCCGCGCACCAGCGCATGCATAAATGACTCTCCATCAGTCATCATGGGCGCAGCCGGATGCAGCAGGACCAGGGGCGCAACATGCCCTGGAGGCAGCACGATCGAAAATTCATCGGGATTGCGGACGCAATATGGTCGTGGAGGCAGCAGAATAGACATCGTGGATTCAGCAGCATCGCGGGCGCGATACGTGCCCCATGCTTACAAGAAGGTCATGGTTCGTCAAGACTGTGGACGCAATATGGCCACGCATACAACAGGATCGTCGTTTCAACACGACCGTGGACGCAAATTGGTTCATGGCATGCGGTTAGAATAGGCTTCACTCTTAATGCTAAATTGGTGGTGTATATGGCAGGATTACGGATTCAAAATCAGTCGTTGTATTGCGCCCACGATGCCGCATCGGGGGCGCAATATGCCCCACGGATACAGCAGAATCATGGTTCAACATAGTGCCTCGATTCGCAAGTTCCGCTGTAACCGCTTACTGGAAAGACCAGCGGTTACATCGGAACCGCTTGTCTCCGCATCGGAGTTCTCTGAAACCTAACTTCACGTCCTCGTTGATTTCAGATAGTGTTCAAACTTCCCCGAGAACGGAACCCAGACAAAAAAAGATCCCTCCTCCCTACCTGATGGATTTATGGTATGCGGTCAGAATAGGCTTCACTCAAATTTTCAAAAAAGATGTAGGAAAAAAAATACAGATCGTGGCTCCAATATTCCCATGGGGGCAGCAGGATAATGGATTCAGCCGCATTGGGGGCGGAAAATGCCCCATGGACACAGCAGGATCAGGCAAGGAGGGGGTCGGGGCCGCGAGGGAGCGACAGGCCGCCTGATGAAGGCTTCTCAACTACCCAGATTTCGTTGTGCCGGTTCGTGAGACGGAATGGCTGCAATTCCCCAACACCCCAAGACCCCGTGATTCGCATGACCTGGCCAAGTTTCCACACCCTGCAAATCGTTCCCTTCACTTCAGCAGCAGAAGCTTCAGCCTCAAGGCAACTTGCGCCTCGAGAACAGGGCTACGTTTCCCACACGGTCTCAGAGACGGCTTTCCCTGGTGATGGACAATAAGAAGCGCCAGGTAGAGGGTGAGGGGAGGAGGTGGGGGAGGAGGAGAAGGAGGAGGAGGTGGGGCAGGCGGAGGAGGATGAGGAGGGGGGGCAGGAGGAAGAGGATGGGGAGGACAAGGAGTGGGAGGAGGAGGAGGAGGAGGAGAAGGGGGCGGAGGAGGAGGAGGAGGGGAGGAGGAGCAGGAGCAGGAGGAGGAGGAGGAGCAGGAGGAGGACTAGACAACGATAAAGTACTGGTGACTACACGCAAAAACATGGAGCACGAGAACAGGAAAGCGAAATTCCACAAGGGAAGTGAAAGTGAAAGATGCAGAGAACAGGAGAGGAAAACACGAGAAAGAGTACGAGGAGGACGCGGCATAAGTGAAGAGGAGGAGAAAGGGAAGGAGGGAACGTGGAGCCAGAGCATGTGATGTGTACCACTGTTGCGCACTCTTGCGCCTGTTCTAGAAATTTCAAGATGCGCAGGGTACTCCATAAACCGAAAAAAAAAAAAAAAAAAAAAAAAAAAAAAAAAAAAACACCAGGAAAAACAAAACAGAAACTGAAGGCAAGCAGTGAAACCGCAGGTACACTGAGATGGAGGGGCGCACCGGATCGTATCCTGCCGTGAAAAACTTATCCTCGATGATTTCAAAACCATCGGCCTTGACAGCCTCCGTGAGAGCGGACGCCTTGCTGGACAATGTGAAGTCATCCACCAAAAAACTGAAACCCAAACAGCACCAGGGTTTTAGCAGGGAATCGAACCCATGTACCATAAGAGCATCCTTACGACCCCTTATCCTTATTAACACTCCGCTTCGTCTTGCCCACATACCACCAGGGCACCATTTCAATCCATTAAGTAGCTCACAAATACCCCCCACTTGCTCATAACTAAAGTGGTATTGTTAATGTACCAAATTAGCGTCCTTACGACCCCTGTTAAATTCACCAACACTCAACCTGGTCTTGTTCCTATACCAAAAGTTCGCCAATACAATCCCTTGTGGTTCACCAACATCCCATATGGGTTCCTCCTGGTCGTCTCTTGTCGCCCCTCTCCCCCGCCCCCCTCCCCAGCAGGGCCCGCACCCGCCAAACTGCAACACGAAAACCCGCTGAGCGGGAAGCTTCGAGATGTAGACATCCGGGTTCGTAGGCTCCGGGACAGTGTCCTGCAGCCCCACACGAAGCTGCACATCAGATCCCGTCAAAAAGTCCTCCCTCTATTTCTTAGAATGCACATTCAAGATGTAGAATGAAATGTGAGCCGAGCCGAGCTGGGGCAGATCCGCTGCTCGATTGCTCGGAGTACTGCTGCTCGATTCAT
Source organism: Botryococcus braunii (assembly GCA_002005505.1). Lineage (NCBI taxonomy): Eukaryota > Viridiplantae > Chlorophyta > Trebouxiophyceae > Botryococcus > Botryococcus braunii. Next base: position 309,320 of record KV908406.1, read on the forward strand.
GGTGAGGATTGCTCGACTGTGAGGAGGGAAAACCCCCATGAAAACGAACACATACACAACACCCCCGCCCCCCGGGGGGGGGGAAGGGGGTGAGAGGTCACTTGCTGAGGTCACTTAATAAGGTCAATTGTTACTTGTGTCTGTGCTGCTCGATGACTTTCCCTGCGGGAGGGAGAGGCCTCGAGGCGGTACAGCGCACAGGCGGGACGGGACAGCGCACGGGCGGGAGGGGGCAGGCCTCCTCCAGCACATGAGAAACCCCTCTTGGTGCTCAGATGATCTCACACGTCTTTTGGTTGAGGCCACCTTCAACTCCAGCAGACACGCAGCGCACTGGCCCCATGTGCTTGGTGCACATGGGGGGCATGTGCGGGTTCATGCATGAGTCTTTTAGTGAGGGGGCGGGGACGGGCAGGGGGGAACCTCTAAATGGAAGGAGGATATTGGGGGCTCGCGCGAGCGCACACACACACACAGACAGACACACACACACACACACACACACACACACACACACACACACACACACACAAACAAACACACACACACACACACACACACACACACACACACACACACACAACAGAGAGAGAGAGAGAGAGAGAGAGAGAGAGAGAGAGAGAGAGAGAGAGAGAGAGAGAGAGAGAGAGAGAGAGAGAGAGAGAGAGAGAGAGAGAGAGAGGGGGGGGGGGGAAGGGACACACACACACACACACACACACACACACACACACACACACACACACACACACACACACAGTGCGGAGGGGAGGGGGGCGGCATGGACAGGGACAGCGAGTGGCAAGCATTGTACACTGACATTAATCAGCCAAAAGGAGCAGTGCTTTCAGAGGACAATGCATACTCACCGCCAACTGAGGAGGCACAAAGAAGCTGACCGTGAAATTGCTGCAGCAGGAAAGAAAAAACCGTCAGCACCAAGACATCCCCCACCTGTCTGACGGGTGGAATGCAGACCACACGCAAGGGTACAAGGGACAGATCAATTTCAGCTTGAAGAGGAATGCTCTTGCCAGTGTCTCCAGTCAAGACAGGTCTACACTTGGAACTTAAAGCCGTTTGAACTTGTGAAAGGCAGCAGAATGTTCGCGTTAGCCCTTTTGACACTTTTTTGAGCTCTCAATACTACTGATCATATTCTGCACCAACCGAGGTATATAAGCTGAGCAAACACTGTAAATGCTCTGCTGCACTTACCTTCTGCAGAAAGGCCCGTCCCCTGGAACTACTTCCGCCAGGACGGGCGCTGTCATGTCGATTTTGGCTTGGTCAGCATTGTCGCCGGAGATGTAATGGAACAGTCTCTGCAGCAGATTCCTTTTGTCAGCTCTACCGCCACAGGACCAAGGAATTCCGATGATGTAATGATATGACTGGTACCTACCATGAATCCCGTATTCAACGCGATGGAGTAGATGAAGCCGGGGATCGTCGAGCTCGCCCAAACTGTCTTTTTGTATTCTCTAATCTCGTATGTCTTCGTCTTGTTGATGACTTTGTAGGATGGGCTATAGCGTGACAAAAATGGGACTCAGTCACCATCCATTATCCTGAGCAATCAAGCACGATAGAAGTGCCGAGCGACACCGTGGTGGAAATGGGAGGAGCATCGAACATTTGACCAAACCAATAAGAAGACAGCAATGCGCGGCAGTAAAGCAACTCTGAAAACATACCAATCCAAGTCATGGCAAAACCAAGGCTTCTCGTCCGCGCTCAGGGTAGGAGTTGCAGAACATCCGACGAGCAACCACACCAGCCCGATCGCGAAGATCTGGGCATTGGGAAATGCTGACATAGTCATGCTGAAAATTTTGTTTGGAACTATCAATGGCTGCAAGTTTCAAAAATTTTGGCAGCCCACAAGCTCCACAAACTAGGCTGATCCTGGATGCGATCGAAGAGGGCGTACTAGTGCTGTCCCTCAGCTGCGGCTGGATTCGGGGACCGGATTCCGTTTGGCGCCCCCGTCCTCACGTAACCGTTCACGTCCTGGTTCAGAGATTCATGTCATTCGTGTTGTCATGTCATTCATGTTCATGTCTAGTAAGAATCATGTGGACTCCCTCCGGCTGGTCCTGCATGTGATGCTTTCTTTCCCTTCGTTTCCATTTCGTTCCATTTCTAATACAAAAGCTGTTTCTCTGCTGGTTCAGAGTGGTTTCTCTTTCCTTTTCTCCCGCCACACCCACCACCAGGCCACCACACCCACGCACGCACGCACACGCACACACACACACACACACACACACACACACACACACACACACAAACACACACACACACACACACACGCACGCACACACACGCACACACACACACACGCACGCATGCACGCGCGCACGCACACACACACACACACACACACACACACACACACACACACACAACTTTCACACTAAATAGAAGAATAGCTAAAATATAGTAAACTGTTGAGCTTCCGACCTTGGTCGAGGTATAAACGCTTATTGCTATCGAATAAAATGCGGAGAACTTAACTTACCGCGTGACTCTGTCCGACGTGTGGTGAAGATGTACTCCGCATTTTATTTGTTAGCAATAGCCCTTTTTTTGTTACTTTTTTATTTTTTTTCTGAATAGCTACCGTACTGGCCGTAGATATTGATCATATTCTTTAATTTGAACACCAAAATTGGGGAATTGTTTTCCCCTGCCCAGTGGGAAAACGGGTTTTTTCAATTATTGAACAGGATTTTGAAATAATTTTTGGTCAATATATACGGCCGGTACGGTATTAGTATACACTCGTGGATTTGCAGGCATCATTGTCATCTATAAACTCTGGCTCAAGTCAGTACTACATAGGCTTGTGCACCTCAATTGAGTCTTAAGACTAGTTTTAGGGGGCCCCAGCAGACAATGTGCGAACGGCCTTAACAGAAAAGCCGCTTCGCACATCACTGACACAGAGTAAGAAGTACGCACAAAGCTCTGCATGTCCCCTGCATGCTCAGAACCCAAAACTACATGCCGCTTCAAATTATATTGGGAAAAGCTACCGTCCCCCCCCCCCCCCCCCACCACCACTCCAAAATGAAGGAAAAGGCGAGGAGGGGGCGAGGAGAGAAACACAGATAAGGTGTGCGGTTAGGTTATGCTTCACTTTTTATTGTAAACACAAACAATAGCGCATGAAGGGCTGCAGTTAGTCTTGAAGTGGGCAAAAAGAGGTACAAGTGTCAAAGCAACGCTTGGCTGACAAGCTGAGGACAACGGGGTATGCCAGCCGGCATACCCCCGTTGTTCAGCCGGTCTGGTTGCAAGCAGTTCTACATGTACTTGCATTACACAACATCCGTACAGAGCATTACAAGCGACGCAAGGGTATAAACCCCAGCTTAAATTGAAGAAGTCTATTTGAAAGGGTAAAAACTGCAGCTTAAATAGAAGAACAATCTACTTGAAAGCGAGCCTAAATCTCGGAAGACTCCTCTTCCGCTCATACCGAACAAGGTGTGTGGGATGTTCTGCATCTCACAGATGAAATAAACGGGCCAGGACATGCGAAGACCAACCTGAAAAGTAGGGCACTGACCAACCTTGGTTTCTCCAGAGTAGATGGGTATCTCTAAGATACCCAGAGAATGTGAAGTACGTTGTGGAATAGCCCCGGGACATCAAACAGTCAGACCTGGCACAGCCAATAAATAGACGTGGCACAAGACCCAGCACCTGAGTAGACTCACCATGTGTACCAAACCTCCTAAACATCGATTCCCACGCCAACTCAGCTACACTATCGACTCCTCACACACCAGCTCAAATCGTTAGTTGCCAAGCTGCTGTCCCTGCTCGAGAACAAGGCCCACCAGATGAGCAGCACTGCGACCCTGAACATAGCGCATGCGTATTGCCACACACATGAACAACACCAGGGCACAAGACTACCACGAAGTGGACCTGCCCCAGTGATAGATTAAGCAAGGTGAGGATTCTGAAGCTACCTTTCAGACAAACCACACTATAAAGCACGAGCTGGAGCCCTAATTGCTCTGATCGTCCATATTTTATTTCCCCAAGATTTGGATCCTGTGTGCTGTGCCATGACTAACGAAGCCCCAGTTGCTGGTCCCTCCTCAGCCCTCAAGCCACGCAAACGCCATAATCACTCAAGTGCAAATATTTTAAATCGATTAATCGATAAGCCACAGACTAATGTAGGCAACGAGAACATCTGCACAGGCTGCAGGTCCCCATAATGAAAAACACTCCTCAGTTGAGGCCTTAGTCGCGGAGGGTAGTCCACATCAGTACCCAGACTCTGGAACTACAATTGTACTAGATAACCTTTTTATTTCCTCAAACAGATTATGAAAAGCACACATAACAAGACCCAAGGAACCATGAACTAGTTTTTGCAGAAAAAGATGTATCACCGTCTTGAGCAAAAAAACCTTGTTCACAGACCTAATCGTTGTTTGCCTGGCCAGCGCAAAGTCTGTACAGCCTAGCAAAAAGCGCGGTGGAAACCAACTTTAGATGTGCAGATCGAGGCATGCAGAGCCTTCAAACAGGCCCACGCCATGCGCAGCCTCCAGGGATGGAGGGCGTGGATCCTGTACAGCAACTACAACGAACCCGTGAAGGTCTAAAGGGCTAACTTTTAAACTTTGCCTACAACTGATTTTGCCACCTGCGGAAAGGGCACATGCGCACCCAGTCCCCCCCTGGGCAGCTGCCACTGGAAGTCGGCCAGGCAGACACAAAGAGCACAGCACTCACATGTGCACTCCCATGTTCTCCGCCGTCCCAGCACAGCGCCTCAAGAAGCGGGATATTCCAAGACAACTAAACTGCTGCACAGTAAGGCCTCCCACTCTGTGTCTAACCCGGAGGAGAGTCCATTAGGGAGAGTTCCCTCCCCCAAGTTATGCAGAGATTGCTTCGATGGAAGCCTTACCGGCCAGGCCTTATGCCGGCGTGAAAGCCAGACTGCACCCAAGAAGACCTTGAGTACTGTCAGACTCTTGCAGGCATGGGCCAGTAGGTACCGGAGCGTCACATAGTGACGTCCAAAAAGCTTTGCAACTGTCGACTGCTTGGCGAACTCCCAGGGGTCCGCCAGGCAGCCCGCGCGGGGGATCACCTTCACGGCTCAACAGGAACTGGAATTGAAGTAGCAGGACTCAGTCAGAAGGACCATTTCAAGTGCCGCGCCCGACTTCATCGACGAGTCGAGGAAGCTGGGACTGTTGAGAAGCCACAGCTCGAACTAAAGCAGCCTGCAGATGTTGCAGTCGACAAGCCCGGAACTTGTCAAGGGGCGTGCCGAAAACCATGATGAACGATACAAGTTGGGATACTGTGGAATGCGGACTGGGAGTAGGACACGAGGGATCTTCAAATACATTCCCTTCCACGTTAGGGAATCCCCTTCTTCCCCTCCCAGCTAACAGTGGAGTGAAATCTCTATCAGCTAAAAGGTCATCTCTCCTCAGACTCTAACGCTCCAACCATGTTCACTCAATTCTTACCTCTCCCACAGGACTAAGAAATTCATAACCACTCAATCTCTTCCGCAAAATTGATGTTGGGGCTCTGCATGCAGCACCCCCAACACTGTTTCAAGTCAGTTGCACCACAGACATCACGTCCGTGGGCCTTCAACCTCTGTTCCGCAGATGGAGATGCCGTGACAGGCCCGTCCACCCCTGGGACCAATAATAAGAGAGCATTGTCCAGCCCTCACAATATCCTCACATGACATGACGCTTTCTTGGGGCGGTACGATCCCGGACAGTGTTTTGTCTTCTCTCAGGTATTCATCCTCCAAAAACGCACCAGCTCGCGGGACAACCTGTGTGGAATTGTTAGCATTGGTGCAGGCCAAACCCCCAACAGATCAGGCCTCAATTGACTGGCTGCCCTCTCCTGTAGTGGAAGAAGCCAGCCCGACCTCTAGAGGGCCCATATACATCCCGGCAAGACTAACCAGAACAGCTGACAGAGAATTGATCTCAGTCTCAGTCTCATCATTTAGGGCCTTTCAAACTCAATAAGGAATGCACGGCATATTCATGCACTGGAATTCTCACAGAACAGCAGCCAGAGGCCAGGAACCCCTCAGCGCCTCTTAAACTGCATCTTGGGTTTGACGAGAAAAAAACGCCAGGAACAGTCTCTTGACACCCAAGCCAGACCGCCCGCCCGCCCCTTGTTGGGGAAGCCTCTCCATTTCCCAACCAAAAGGCCCAGGAACCTGCCCTACTGGAACAAAGATAGCTCTCCTTACTCATCGACAGCTCCATGTCCCTGACGCAACAAGTCCCTTTGAGGAAGGGCCTGTGCAGGACGATGCTGCTTCCCTTCCACAGAGCTTCACCCCCTTGTGAAAGGGGCCTTGGGGGGGGGGGGGGGAGAACGCTGTCCGGATGCGTCGAAAGATTGCCTGCATAAGGTTGTATGATATGCATGAGCTCCCCTTCAGAGCTCTCCAATCACTAGACCCACTTTCTCTGATGCAACAGCCTCGCATCACAAGCTCTGCCGACTCTGAAATGTCAAAGTGCGCATCAAGGGCGTATGCCCCTACTTAGGAATGCCCGAAGCAAAGTCGGGTTCAGAGCTCATCCGAGCGCGCATTGGCCAGCTCCTCTGCCAGGCCGGGATCGCAGTAAGAGAAGCCTGCAAAACGGGCATCGTTGCTGCCGGCCCGGGGTGTCCCACATGGCGAATCCACAGGTTTCAGGTCCGTCCAGATCTTGTCAAAGTTCTCCACGCTGTCCACGTGCTTCACATTTGGTTTGAAGGGGGATGGAATCTGGGAGCCCGCAGCCCAAGTCGTGAGTGTCCCGCAAAGCTCGGCCTCCCTTTCCTGCTCACTCTTCTTGTCTGTTTCTTCCTTTTCATCCTCCATCAAAAGTCCTACTTGAGTGAGACCCTGAGGAAGAGGGGTGTTCTGTGTGCCCTTCCCCGTCACTTAACTCACAGATAGTAAGCCTTGAATATTTGACAGCACTTACGAATACTTATCAACTAAAGACCCAGAAGCCATGCAAATGTGTTGCTCCAACAGCCAAGCCCTTATCGCAAATCCCCAAGTGAACCAAGGTCTCAAGCCCCCGACCCAAGCCCCCAAGGCACCCAAGCACCCATTCCTTAGTCCCCCTGAGAACCAACGTCCCATGCCACGATCCAAGCCCCCCATGGCAACCAAACTACCATTCCATAGTCCCCATGGCAACCAGGGTCCCATGCCACGATCCAAGCTCCCAATGGCAACCAAACTCCCATTCTGTAGTCCCCATGGCAACCAAGGTCCCATGCCAGGATCCAAGCCCCATGGCAACCAAACTCCCCTTCCATAGTATAGTCCCCATGGCCACCAAGGTCCCATGCCACGATCCAAGCCCCCATGGCAACCTAACTCCCATTCCGTAGTCTCCATGGCAACCAAGGTCCCATGCCACGATCCAAGGCCCCATGGCAACCAAACTCCCATTCCGTAGTCTCCATGGCAACCAAGGTCCCATGCCACGATCCAAGCCCCCATGGCAACCAAACTCCCATTCCGTAGTCTCCATGGCAACCAAGGTCCCATGTTACGATTCAAGCCCCCATGGCAACCAAACTCCCATTCCCTAGTCCCCATGGCAACCAAACCCCATTCTGTAGTCCCCATGGCAACCAAGGTCCCAACTCCGCCTTCTAAGCTGCGGCCCAGGGAAGGCTTTGATAACGAGCAAGTTGCACCCTCAAAGGGTTCTAAGCACGACACAGGGCCTCCAGGAGCTCATCACAGAAATTACATACACGTACTCACCTGGTGCTTCATCAGCTTTTCCCAGCTGATAGTCTTGAAGAATGGGTGCTTCATCACATTGTCAGAGCCCTTAGCACCATAACCCAGCCTCTTCGGCACCTCCCTCTGGAGCAGGCTTTTCAACAGGTGTCCACTCTCCGTGCTCACATATGCTGCAGCACACGCACCAACACCAATGGATTAGTGACCTTTTCCAAATTTCAAGTGTGAACCAGGTCTGTGGACTCCAACAGAAATACCTCACCACGTTACTTTTGTCCCTACAGAAGCCCCCAGAACCCTTCCCCAAAACAAGATACATATCAGGAAGATAGGCTGTGTGGGGCTATCTTGCGTCCTCAACCCCATCTGGCCCTTGCACCCTGGCCGATACACACTACAAACATGCAGACGGCAGCCCAGGTGCATGCGCATGCCCGCGCGTGCACACACACACACACACACACACACACACACACACACACACGCACACGCACACGCACACGCACACACACACGCACGCACCACACGAACCCCACACACATACACACCCATCCACCCACCCATACACACACACATGCCCGCGCACATTGTTTTTCTGCACCTAAAGCCCCTTCCTTTGCGTAACCGTCTTTAGCCCTCTGCAAACAAACAATAACAACCCAAAAACAGCCTACTTTAGCAAACACAAAATCAGCATCTCCGTATGCATGAGAAGGCCAACCAGCCAGGCGCATGTCCCATTGAGGTTCACGTAGCCACGGACATTGAGAACGAGGGACTGGGTGAAGAAGGCGCACGTGGAATCTTTATCTTGGAGCTCATGATTTGCTTCTGCAAGGCCGCACGGCCTTTAGCTCGGAAAGGGGGTTGCCCAATTAGCATCTCATACAACAGGATACCGACGCTCCACCAATCTGCCGACTTGCCATGCCCCTTCCCTGATATGATCTCTGGCGCCTACGAAACCCAACTCCTTGTAAGCAGGGTTTAGGCGACAGAGTTCTTTGAGGGCATACACCGCAGAAATGCGAAAGGGGGGGGGGGGGACCCTGACAGACAAGACGGCACATCCAAATATATGTTAAAACGCCAATTAGCTACTCTTAGTAGTCTGACACCTTTATGTTGAGGCTGTTGAGGGTCTTCATGTATGACTGCCATAGTGTCGCAAATAGGTGCAAGGAGGGAATGGTGTGCCCAAAACTAGCAATGCTGAATACACCACCAGCCCACATTCAGTGTTGAGATATTACCCTCCTAGGCAAAAGCCGGCAGGGCTGGAGTCCCCAAATCCCCGAGATGCGACCACATTTAATAGAAGGCACTAACGCATACCCCCCCCCAAAACAAACACACAAAACACAACACACACACACACACACACACACACACACACACACACACACACACACACACACACACACACACACTCCCCCTCCCTCCCTCCCTCTCTCCCTCCCTCTCTCTCTCCCTCCCTCCCTCCCTCCCTCCCTCCCTCCCTCCCCCTCTCTCTCTCTCTCTCTCTCTCTCTCTCTCTCTCTCTCTCTCTCTCTCTCTCTCTCTCTCTCTCTCTCTCTCTCTCTCTCTCTCAAAACCATACCTTTCCATTTTTACACTTCTACAAAGATACACCAGTCGCCTGAATAAAATTTGAACCTCCTGAGTAACAACTTCCGCTTCAATGGACCTCTGAGACGTGTAAAGAAGACCAACATCTTAAGTTTTAGTTCACTGAAGGGGGTGTGAATAATTTTAAGCTGTCAGTTATTTGGGTCCATAAATATCTTCAATCAATATCTTCCTTCATGGTAAGGTCCATCAATTTAAGATTAAATCTATTCGTAAGCATATCATATCTTGGAAAAGTGCAATGTATTCGCCCTCAATGCCCAGACCTTACGGTAGATAGCTACTAATATCAGCCTTGCTCTTACACACATTGATTTTCCAAGCACCTACTTCACATGCCTAGCCCAAACCAGTTTTCTGGACAGTTGGCCTGCAAACTTAACCTCATCCTCTGCTCGTTTAGAAGCTGTGGGACATGGTTATCAATTTGAAATATGGGAAACCAAACTTTGCATCCATTCGCTGAACCGCACAAAGGCCCTATCTTGGGGGCAAACCATGTACTCCATGGTGCCAATGAAGCTGTTGGTACGAATGTCGTCTGTGATGTTGCATTTCGCCAGCCCAAAATCAGTTACTTTGACATGGCCCTCGGAGTCCAGAAGCACGTTTTCCTGTGCACCAGCAGAATGAACCTTGCTCAGGGACAGTCCCTTAGGCAAACCATTGTGATTATGAGTTGGTGCACCCTTGTTGACATCGAGAACGCACTTGCAAAACAACCCACTGCTGCCATGCTTTATTGTAAGAGAAAATTGTCCCCTATTCCCCCATATATACGAGGAAAAAAGGGGACAAAATATAGTGGAGGGAAAAACCAACAGGCAATAACTGAATAAATCACCATTATCACAGACCCCCCCCCAACCCACTCCTGACACACACACACACACACACACACACACACACACACACACACACACACACACACACACACTCACTCTCTCTCTCTCTCTCTCTCTCTCTCTCTCTCTCTCTCTCTCTCTCTCTCTCACACACACACACACACACACACACACACACACACACACACACACACACACACACACACACACATATGCACACACACATGTACAGAATATCAAGCAGGGCAAAAGGGATACAGACATGAAGCAAAAGTAGACATCAGGGCCCACACCGGCTTGAGGTCCCGATGAACAAATCCAAGGCTGTGGAGATGGGCAATTGCCAAAACAATCTCCGCAGTATACAGGCGAGCAAGCTCCTGCCCACACATTGACACCCCTTCACTACTTCAAACCCCAAGAGGCTTGGGACACAAGCTCACACACATTACGAAGGGATGAACTGCTTCAACGTGATATGGCCACCCGCCCTCCAGCAAAACTCGACAACCAGCCAAATCGACGTACTTGCGAATAGGAGTGAAAAACAGCAGATCAACCTCAGCATTCAGCAGAGTTGGGTGGTAGGCAAGCAGAAGATGCACACGTAGAAAGTTTTCTCCCTCTCCTTGCTGTTCAGTTACCTTTTTCTGCAATTCCCAGCCGGAGAATGGATACACCACTTATGATAGGTCAAGCCCTTTGATTGCAGGGAGACAGGGGAGCCCTTATAAACTCACCTCTGAGAAAATTCCCTGGCGGTACAGCTGGAAGAAGAGATGGCCGCCATTGATGAAGTCTAAAACCAGGTACAACTTGGACGATGTCTGGATACACCCCAACAAAAATTTCAACGCAGGGCTAATACACACACAGATAGACAGATAGACACACACACACACACACACACACACACACACACACACACACACACACACAGAGGAGGGGGGAGAGAGAAAGAGAAAGGGAGGGAGGAGGGGGGGGAGGGAGGGGAGAGAGAGAGAGAGAGAGAGAGAGAGAGAGAGAGAGAGAGAGAGAGAGGAGAGAGAGAGAGAGAGAGAGAGAGAGGGGGGGGGAGAGGGAGAGAGAGAGGGGGGGGAGAGAGAGAGAGAGAGAGAGAGAGAGAGAGAGAGAGAGAGAGAGAGAGAGAGAGAGAGAGAGAGAGAGACAGAGAGAGAGAGAGAGAAGGCTAGCCCCAACATCACAGCTAAAACCAAAGAAGCCAATTTTAAGTGCAGGCCCCTCTGATGCTACCCACCAGCCTCAAAACAGCAACACATACACAGCGAGAGATGAAGATGGCATATCCCCTCGCATCCCAGAGGAAGAAAAACCCTTGCCCAGCTCCTACACTTCAAGCTCAATCCAATACTGAATCACACACAGTCTGTGCATGGGTGCCTTATGTCCATGAGCTAGGATGCGCGCGCGCACGCACGCACACACACACACACACACACACACACACACACACACACACACACACACACACACACACACACGACCATTCAAGAGTATGCAGGTCTCGTTTACAGTTCATTGTCCCTTTACCGTCCCCCCCCCCAAATTCTCTCCCACCCCCTCCCCCCCTTCCTCGCTCTCTTCCCCTCCCCCTCTCACTCTTGCTGTCCAACCCCCTAACCTCTCCATCCCTGTGCGCATATGTGTTGAGGGGAAGGGGGAAGGGGGGGGGGAGAGAGGGAGAAAGAGAGAGAGAGAGAGAGAGAGAGAGAGAGAGAGAGAGTGTGTGAGAGAGAGAGAGAGAGCCTGTGCGGTGCACATGTGTGCTGATTGACAATTTCTTAAACCCTTTTTAGTACCTTCACTTTTATTAATATTTTGTTTTCGCAGCGGTTGGTGCCTTTGAATTCAATTCTATCCTGTTATGGGTTAGGGGCACAACGGGGACATGCCGAACACATACCTGGAAAGAATAGCGCAGAGTGACAATGTAAGGATGCACTATGGAAGTCAGAACATCTCGTTCTGCCTTGACATAGTCACAATGGTCCTTTTCCAGTATCTTTTCTTTCCTCATAACCTTCATTGCAAACACTTGCCCGGAGTCCTTCTTGCGCACTTGGAACACCTACAGATGGAATAAAATTGTATCGACCCAGCAACATCGCTTGACGAGTTGGCATTACCTCGACATGCACATCAACACTCATTGCATTTCTGAACAACAAATCCATATCTCGAAGCCAATCCCGAGAACAATACAACACAACTATCAAGTAAACAGAATTTCGATGCCACTATCTTGCTGGCATCGCAGAAGCACAACACTCCAATACACTTTCTGCACGGCACTTATGGCCATATGCTCGCAAACCCCGCTCATGACAGGCATAGCAGCTGGCAATAAGTTGTGCAGCCCTCAGCTCCCACAAAATCCCAGAGCTGCTCACGGCACCCACCTTGCCAAAAGCACCTTGGCCGACAACTCGCAGCAGCTCAAAACTGGAAGGTCCCACTTTCTCTAGCCCTTTCAAAGACAAATCTGCCTTCTGCTGGGCAGCCCCAGCGTGATGGGTACAATGAAAAATGCCGGCATCGTTGGAGTCAAACCGAGGAGATGGAACACGTGGAGAGCAAATTATTTCTGAACTCAGCGGCAGGCCCTCATAAACACCAACTCCTGGGGCAGTCGGTGGGGTGCAGGGCACCTCTGATCCTCTTGGGGTTAATGGAGGTGTCGTTGCAGGCGAATGGGCCTGTAATTTCGTAGGCACATGGTCAGAATGGAAGTACACCTAAATACACCATGTATCATGAAGAAGGACTCTACAAGCAAAAAGACTAGGGCGAAACGAACAGTGGTGATCCTTTGCAGTTCCAGAAAACCCCTGCTTATGCTTGTGGAAACAGAAACCCCTCAACGCAGGAGCACAATTCCCACTTTGACCCTCTCCAATCCCACATCCCTGCTGGATACGACTTCTAGCCTCCCAAAAGGGAAAATAACAACCCACCACACCTCAGGTTTCCTCCATAGAGCCTAACCATGTGAATTGAGCTGTACTTGCCTTTGCATCGAGGCAATGTGAAGGACCTCCAAAAATCATGTCTTCAAACTGCATTTCACCCACGGGGTCCTCAGATTGTAGGGGCGCCTCCAGCTGCGTCTCGGGAAATCCAGTTCCCGCGGGCTTCCCAGTCCGCAGCTTCAAGTGCGCCATATTGGCAATAAACGTCATGGAACCATCACTAGTGTAGTCTGGAGAAGGCTGGGCGAGGTCATAAGCTTGTGAAGGGAGGACTTCGTTCGCCCACGGGTTCACTGGTTGCATCGTGCTCAACATCGAAGCAACAGCCTGAGACGCTCACGCAAAAAGCCGGTCTTTCGAAAGGAAAAGAAAAGACTGGGCGGGGAGTTAGCCCTCCCCGCCCAGGACTCCACCATTTGTGTTCATCGGACCGACCAGCAACGACCGAAGCCAGCAAACGTCGTGCGCTTAACAACAAGTTGACTGCCTGAAAAAGACATGTTCAAATATCCTATAGCCATTCACGGATGTCTGAAGGGTCTCGGTGTCCTAAAAGCCCCTTTAAAAAAATGTGAGGGTATATGCCAGGCGAGGTGCTGTCGTAGTCGACTTGACCTGTGCGGCAGTATCCCAGCGGCTCCCAGCCTCAACACGACCGCGAATCTCTGTGGTTGACGGCAGCATGCGTGAGTGCGTGCGTCGAGTGATCGTCTAAGGTTTCACATGCGACTTTCATAAGCTAAGCTAGAGTGTAAGTTTAAGCTCGTTTTTTTGGGGGTGGGATAACCAATACGAGATGAAAACAGTTAGGAAAGTCCTTGTGGGGAACCGCGCACAGTGTTTATGCCCGGCGTGGGAATTAAGAGGTAGCAGTCTTTAGTGATTGATATCCTCCAAAGAAAGTAAAACTTGTGTCTCCTGGTGTATACGGAACCACTTATTGCGAGGCAATGGCGACTTTACGGTTTGTGATGTTGCTTCACAAGGACGTGTGCAAAGCAACAAAATTTTACAGTGAAGGACTGGGTCTCCCAGTCAAAGTACTTTCAGAGCGATGGGCCGAGCTTGACGCTGGGGGTACCATCATAGCGGTTAAAGGTGTCGACGGGTAAGGAATCAGTCGGGGGTGAACCCTGCTTGTTTGTGTTGTTTAGCCTTTGCGTGGGCGCCTCTCCTGTACTTCTTGCAAATTTTCGCTTATCTCGTTGAATTCTGACAACGCATGGCTGCTGGAAAGGGAAGCATACTGCACTACAGGGTACTCTCCATTTTTATATTTTAGAGTCCCTGATCTGCAGTCCACAGTCATGAGGCTAATAGAACTTGGAGGTGCCTTGGATGGCCCAATAAAGTATCCAAGCACCGGAAAGGTGCGGAGTGTGGGACAGTGTCTAGCTTGAAATTTGCATTTGCCTGGCAAAGCAGCCAGCGATGGGTTGGTTCCCAATTGTGGGGTAGCGCGCGTGGCTTTTTAAATCACACATGGAGCTCTGCAGGTTGCAGCGGTACGAGCCCCAGATGGCCAGATGTTGAGTTTATTTGAACAGAACGAGGAGGCGCCTTAAAACACAATGCATCAGCAAATTCCAGGAATGGACAGCCGAGACGCTATCTCATTATTTCCACACCAGACACATGTAACTTGCATCCCCATAATGACCTCCTCCTCCTCCGGGGGGTGGGGGTGCATATCCCCCCCCCCCCCCCCCCGGGTGTTCTAGGCAGCTGCACAATTTGCAGTGCACCGTAACTACCTCAACAATCGCAGTACCAACCGGAGCTGTGTAATAATGACAGTGCCAGTGTTCACTGACTTGAATCACTGTCATCGCTCGCGCCGCTGCCCTGGCTGCCACTCCTCCGTCTCGCTTCCTGGTGGGCGCGATGATCTTTTCCAAGCTTGTGCTCTTTCTTCTTGTCCTTGTGGCCTGCAGAAAACCCATGCAAGGAAGCTTAGAAAACCAGCGTATATTCACTTCGGAAGCACCCTCCTCGGGCGATTCCAACATTGCACTGAACCCCAACGAATTCCCACGTCATTCCATGTTGGTTCCGATCCCCAATTGCAGCTCTGCCTCCCTAATTCTGGCCGTAAAACAAAATAACTATGAGCCCTCCAGCCTACTACAAGCCGCCTCCTGCTTCCTGTCCTAGTAGGTCCATAGAGCATGTCCTTGAAGAAGAAAGGTGATGATGATGATGATGATGATGATGATGATGATGATGATGATGATGGTGATGTTGATCAAGGAGAGGAGGAGAAGATGATGATGGTGATGATGACTAAGTCAGAGAAAGAGAAGTAGGATTTATCTAGATAACATTATCTTAGTTATCTAAAAAAACTCTTACTGTTGATTGAACTCTAAGAAAACTTGATCTACATAAAGTCTTTGTCTTAGATCTATGCACAATCAGAATTTGCTGCCGGCTTGTCAGCTTGCTGCTCCACGGGTGTGACAATTGCATGAAATCTGGCAGGTTTCGTATGTTTATGTCACCCTGCAGCTCAATGATCTGTTAGCCTTAACCATGTGGGGTGAGCGGCGGACTCTTGCTCCACATGTTTCCTCATGCACGATTGTAAAACAAAAAATGTCCATTTCTGCCGGCAAATGCACATGCTTTGACAGCCTTTTTTTCAGAAGACCACGTCAGTCCAGCCACCAGATGGCCATGAGTTGAAGCCCCTCGGACATTGGCCAAGAGATGAGGAGCGCAGAGTAAAGCCGAATTGATGAAACGGACTACATCTCTGAGGTCCTCCTGCCGAATAAAAGGCTGCAGACGTAGGGGGTGCGAGGCAAGTGTAGAAATGACGGCGCGGAGCGTCAAAAAGACCGACAGAACGCAAAGCTGTCTATAGCCTCGTCTGTTTCAAGTCCTGGGGGTTCCTTATGAACTTCAAAGAATCAGCCCAATTGCATGACAGAACAGGCGCCCCTCTTGGATCCTTGATGCATTCTTGGTCAAGGTCCTAAACGAGGACTTCAAGCTTCCACTTTGTATACTTCAGCTGTATACTTTAAAGCTGGGAGCATGTCTCGTTCTAAGTGCATCTACCCCTTCTCTGGACACACGCGCACGCGCATGCACACACGCGCGCACACACACACACACACACACACACACACACACACACACACACACACACACACACACACACACACACACACTCAGAGAGAGAGAGAGAGAGAGAGAGAGAGAGAGAGAGAGAGAGAGAGAGAGAAACACACACACACACACACACACACACACACACACACACAGAGAGAGAGAGAGAGAGAGAGAGAGAGAGAGAGAGAGAGAGAGAGAGAGAGAGAGAGAGAGACGCCCGTACACGAGCCCCACCTTTGCGCTCTTTTGGCCATCCTTTTTCTTCTTACTCGTCTTGTCCTTATCCTTGGCTTTCTTCTTCTTTTTCCGCTCCTCCTTCTTCACCCGCTTTAGGGCAGCTGCTATAGCAGCCAGCTGCTCCTTATCGGCTTGGCTTAATCCACTTTTCTTCTCATCCCCCTTCTCCTCGTGCTTCCCCTGCCATCCATCCCTCTGCATCAGTGCCTGCCACTGCAGTCGTGCAGCAAAGCCTGTGAGAAGGTACAAAGGAAGTGCCTTGAAGGAGGCTTAGATAAGGGAGGGGGCCAGCGGGGGAAGACAATGGGGCCGTGGGTGGGGGACACACACACACACACACACACACACACACACACACACACACACACACACACACACACACACACACACACACACACACACACACACACAGAGAGAGAGAGAGAGAGAGAGAGAGAGAAGAGAGAGAGAGAGAGAGAGAGAGAGAGAGAGAGAGAGAGAGAGAGAGAGAGAATGCTCGCCACACATATCCACAAGTCATTTGCTCTCCATATCAACAAACCTTAAGCTCAATGCACATAATGGGCGCCCACAACTGACATCAAGGGTAGGGGTTCGAAACTCCAGGGTGCCAGTCTGAAACTCTGATCAGGGCGAGCACCTTTCTTGCAGAGCGGCTGCCTTGTACATCCCCCAAGGTGTACTGCTGAGGGCCCCGCATTGTACCGCTTGCAAGATCATGGTAATGGCCCTCTCTTCCAGAAGTTGAAGCCAAGTTATTGGAGCCTGCCCTGCCATTCCCGACGGCCTTGCCTGAAGAGGCAAGGGCCTTCTGCCGCAGGGCCCCTATATCATCGAGCTCTTTCATCCCCAAGCCCTCCCCACCTCGATCAGGTTTTGCTGTCAAAGCAGGAGGCCCCGCCGACGAAACCGGGGTTGCCTGATTTGGCACATGAGGCCCTTGGGGCCCCTCCACCCCGGCAGGGAGAGCCCCTGCCGCGAGACCCTGCGAGGCAGAGGGGCCTGCCTCCTCCTGAGCTTTGCCTTCGCCTTCTTCTTCGTCTTCATCGTCGGAAGAGTCACTTGCTTCAAAAATAGCTTTGAACAAGTCAAGGGGCTTCTCAGCGTAGGGCAGCGGCGCGTCCTCGAGACCCGGCGGAAGAGGAAGGGCGAGCTGGTCCCCTGCAGGGGCCCCGGTCTCCTCCGGGCCAAAGGCAAGCGTTTTCAGTAAGGCATCTGCCATGGCTGAAGAGTCCCCGGCCGGTGCACGTGCTGCAACAGGCCCAGTTGTACCACTGGATTGTACTGCAGGAGGTGCTCCCTGCCATCCAAACCAAGAACGACTTGATGAATTTGAGCGCATATTGATGTACAACAGAAATGTACTGCAGGAAGGGTCTGTGCAACCAGAATTGGGAACAAGCCGATGGATGTTGAGCTTGTTTGGATGCCACCACTTGCCATCTATTCAGTTCAAAATGCCAGAAATTCCTCCCCTCTCTGCCAGACTGCTCAGTGTGATTGTCTTCTCACCAGCACTTCGGTGGATGGACGAAAATTGGCCCGGGAATATTGTAGTTGAAGTTGTCTAATAAACCAACGGAGATGACTCACAGTTTCAAAGGTGATCATTGTATTACCTGACACCTGACACGGCTCTTGGTTTAGTGCGTGAGAGTACTAAACAGTCCCCAAGATTTTTTAAGTACTGGGCTCATACCCCCCCAGGTTGCGGTATCTGGTCATTTATTAGTTACCCCCGGGGCGTCGCAATATCTGGTCATTTATCAGACCTTAAACTGTGGAAGGTGACCACCATTTTGCTACTTTGTAGTCCACTGGAGAATACTTTATAACTAGTGCTACAAAATATTTGGCATATTTAAAATCTCCAAACACCAATTCCTGAATCGATCTTCAAGAAATAGAATCAGCAACATCCATCTGCCAAAATATGGGAGAAACACTTGGAATTTGTGTGTGTCTTTCTTGTCCCCGTTTTCCTCGGCAAAGGTTGCCACGCTCCATATCATCGAACGCTCCCACAGCTGGCATCCCAACCCCCTTCCCTGCCCTCATGCGGAGGCACATGTTCCTTCATGCTGGCCCTTGCCCAAGCATGAGCACCTTATACGCGCATGCTTGCGCACATTCACAAACGAAATCCTGGGAAACCTAGTGCTTAACCGCACTCTCTCTCTCTCTCTCTCTCTCTCTCTCTCTCTCTCTCTCTCTCTCTCTCTCTCTCTCTCTCTCTCTGTCTCTCTCTCTCTCTCTCTCTCTCTCTCTCTCTCTCTCTCTCTCTCTCTCTCTCTCTCTCTCTCTCTCTCTCTCTCTCTCTCTCACACACACACACACACACACACACACACCACGCACGCACGCACGTACACACACACACACACAGACACGCACACACACACACGCACACACACACCCCCACACACACACACACACACACACACACACACACACACACACACACACCACACACACACACACACAACACACACACACACACACACACACACACACACACACACACACGTGCTACGTGGAGAGGGGGGGCGGGTCCAGGAGTGGATGCAAGGGGGGAACAAGCAGGTAATCAGGGAGGAGTTTCAGGGCCAACAGAAAAGGCAAAAGACCTGGGTAATGGGCGGGGCAGCGGCCAAGTGTGCGGCTGCCACAGTCTCCGGAAGCGCTATGTGGTCCGTTTTGAAGCGCGACATGCGCAGTTCAGCAGGTCGGCCCTTGTATGGGTCTGGCACGTTGAATCTCTTGCACAGCAAGGGATCCGGCCGCCACTCCTCCACCCGCCGGGTTGGCTTCCGGGTGTCGGGGGGTTCTTGGACCTGTCACAAACCAGTCCCGCACCTCTTCAGGCTGCCTCAGCGCTTGCCTGTGTGGTGTTGTGTGTGTGTGTGTGTGTGTGTGTGTGTGTGTGTGTGTGTGTGTGTGTGTGTGTGTGCGAGAGAGAGAGAGAGAGAGAGAGAGAGAGAGAGAGAGAGAGAGAGAGAGAGAGAGAGAGAGAGAGAGAGAGAGAGAGAGAGAGAGAGAGAGAGAGAGAGAGAGAGGAGAGAGAGAGAGAGAGGGAGAGGGGGGGGGACAGAGAGAGAGAGAGAGAGAGAGAGAGAGAGAGAGAGAGAGAGAGGGGGGGGGGGAGAGAGAGAGAGAGAGAGAGAGAGAGAGAGAGAGAGAGAGAGAGAGAGAGAGAGAGAGAGAGAGAGAGAGAGAGAGAGAGAGAGAGCGTGCGTGTGTGCGCGCGCGCGCGCGGGCGTGGGTAGGGGGAGGGGAGCTGCTTGTGAAGGAACCCGTGCTGGTACAGACAAAAAGGTGGCATGCAGGCAATGCATGGGCAGGTTCCTATGTCTCCACAGACAAGTGTACATGCTGGCATGCAGGCCACGGATAAATCTAGAACTCATAAAAGAGGTACATACGAAGAGAGGCACCAAAAGATGCACATACGAAGAGAAGGGGCCCACACCTGTGAGAGGGGGGTAGAGGGTTGCTGGATCCCTCCCTTCAGAGCAAATTCCATAGTGCCCGTGCTCGCAAAGCGGCCTCCAAGAGATGCGAGAAAAGACGCAGCAGCATCACTTTGTACGCCGCCTCCGGGTTTTGAACCCGGGTCGCTTGCCTTGAGGCCGCCAGGACGCAGCCCACCCTCTATTTTGGTACTCTCGTCCGCTGATGCTGCCGTAAATGTACTGGCTAAAGAGCTCCTTAGAGCCTCCCGGTCGCCCTCTGTGTGCAAGGAACACGAGTGAGAGCACACATCGCGGCAAACCTCAACACTAAATTGCTTGAAGGCCGAAATTCAAAGGACAACCTTTTCGTTTTAACCACAAGCCACCAAGTGGCCAGGGGCCACCAACCTGGTCACATATCAGTCTGGGCCAGCCAGGACTCCGGGGTCGTGCAGGGGCATGAACTGATTTCCCCGTAATGTCCCTCACATGCCACTGTTACAGCTCAAACGCTTCTGCAAGATTACCAAAACCCATCTTGGATGCCAAAACAAATCTTCGGCCTCAACGATGCGGTATTACACAGGAAAAATTGGGGAGGGGGGGGGGGGCGCAGTGCAAAGGACGCCTAATACAATACAATGGGCTGCTGTCTTTCCCAAGTGTGCAGGCTGACACACACACACACACACACCACACACACACACACACACACACACACACACACACACACACACACACACACACGCACGCACACGCACGCACGCACGTGCGCGAATGGACGCACGCACGCACGCACGCACGCATGCTCGCGCACGCGCACACACACACACACACACACACACACACACACACACACACACACACACACACACACAGGTGTACGGCAACCTGCGATGCCGGTGATGTCCGGAGCTTTCTTCTCCGCCCGTACAGCGGAAGTGCCAGGTGCAGCGGTACAGCCATGCGGTACAAGCTCCGGCAGCGGGACCTCTCCAAGCAGCACCCCGCGCTCATCGCTGGTCAGGGGAGCGGAGCGTCGAGCGATGGCCCCCCCGCCTGTTCTGGCAATGCCAGCCTGGCCCTCCGCCCGTATCGCGGCGAGCCTTGCCCTGTAGTACTCCACGCCCTCCCCCCCGGGGGACAGGAATCGGAAGACCGGGTTGCCCGCGTTCCGCTTTACCACCACGGCCTCCATGGCGGGGCCGACCCGGGCGACGACGCGAGCGAGCGCCTCAATCGCTTTGAGCAGTACGGGATCCGACGGCGGAGCGGCAACCGTCCCGCTCGTCTCCGATTGTGCGGCCGCACGTGTGTCTGTATCCCCGGCCCCGAAACTTTGTAAGTCGAACTTCCATCTGGCTTTGCCTCTTGGCCCCCGAGGGGGCCGGGGGAGGGCGGTGGAGCCGTGGGTGGGTGTGTGTGTGTGTGTGCGTGTATGCGTGTGTGTGTGTGTGTGTGTGTGTGTGTGTGTGTGTGTGTGTGTGCGCGTGCGTGCGTGCGTGTGTGTCTGTGTGTGTGTGTGTGTGTGTGTGTGTGTGTGTGTGTGTGCGTGTGTGTGTGTGTGTGTGTGTGTGTGTGTGTGTCTGTGCGTGCGCGCGGCTGAGAGAAATATAGAGTGGGGGATAGAGAGATGGAGAGGGGGACAGAGAAGGAAGAAGAAGGGAGAGGAAGGAGAAAACATTCCCCAGATCCTTGAATATCTGTGCTCCCCTGAAATTCATGATGCAGTCTCAATGGCCCCACCCCCCCCCCTCTTTTTTTTTTTAACCTCCAGATCAACATGAAACCGTGAAGACGCCAAAGTTCATTTTTTTTATTTTTTAAATTTTTTTCCGAAAGGGTCCCCTTCATAAGGTCATAAAGCAGGTGGTGGGCGCACA
>KV908406.1:336258-338758 GCA_002005505.1 Botryococcus braunii
ACTGTCAGCCTTCACAAGGCAATTTGCAGGATGTAGCAAGGCTGAAGGACCGACATTTTTAGTACAGGACTTTCATGTGATGGTACGATGTGGGGCCTCCCTCGATCGTGATTTCTGGTGATCATCATTGCCAGATGGACGACAATCTACCTTTTCGTGTCGAACAAGAAGCTACCTGTAGCTCCGGTTGCAGATTGTCTTTGATGAATACAGTGTAGGCAATTCAGAAATCCCAGATCATTTAAGGTATTTTGTTGGAGGACCGCTACGGGTTCATAACGCACGGGATGGCAAGGACGAGGCGTATTCGAGGGTGAAACTTGCAGTCTTCCAGAGTAACGGGGCGAATGTCTTTTTTCCGGAAGGCGATGGGGGGACATCAGGTAAGTTTGTATAATCATGTCAGTGTGATTTGAGGAATTATTCAGGGCTTCTCTGTGTTTGTGTCCCGAAGATACGGTTCAAACCCAACGGTGCGACATCGCACGTGGCCTGAAGGTCAAGCATCTTAGCACCGCTCGTTCCAGTCCTATGGTGAAACCAATGCTGTGGGATCATGCATACATTTCTGTGGAAGCGACTGCAGACGTCAATATTGAAATCCTGTGTCAGATCCCTCGTGGGGTTGGCCAGAAAACCCCTGCACGAGGCATTGTGAAATCTCAGTTTGGACTCCAGGGCAGCTTCTCACACATTCAATTTTTCTCCATTCATCTAATATTCTTTCTCGAAAGCCTGCTGCGTTCTCAATGTTGTATCTACAGAGGTCTCCAGGAGTTCCCCTTGAGGTTGTGGAGAGTCCAAGGTTTTGAAGGAGGTTGTGGGGAATGTAATCAAAGAGGCCTTTGGATCATTTGGAGTGTTACTTCAGGAAGTGAATAACTAAAAGCTTGGAGGTTGACAAAAGTAAGGTGTGTGGGTTCCTGAGATCTGAGATGGTCAACGATGGGTGGTGTGCTTCTGAATAGGGAGGAATGCCAGGAGTGGCCATGCCAGCCGCACCAGTAATAGACAGCATTGATTGGGGAGCCACTGAAAAGATCGTCAAAGTCATCCAGCTACGCGACAACATCCCTGAGGAGACACTGGCTATCCTGAAGAAGATGCTCAAGGGCTCCGAGCTGCCATCATCTTTGATATCCCTTAGCGTGAGTCACGGAAATTTTTCAGCCATGCTCAAAAGTTTGTCGAACGGGATAAAGCCACATGTGGCTCGTCCTGCCCACTGGGCCAGATGGTCATGTGGGGCAAGCCCCGGGGGTCCCCGAAGGAGAGGGGTATCAAAAGTCCGGGGCACGGCACTTGTACAAAGATTAAGAGGAAATGTTTAACTACAAATGAACAGCAAGATCTGATGGTAACTCTGCATGCTGCAAGCTGGTTTGTCTTGCTGGTGCAATGCTGCTGGTTGGTCAATGAGACGTCCCTTCTGCATTACTTCTGTTAATGCCAGCTGCTTGCCTGTACTCTCTCTCTCTCTCTCTCTCTCTCTCTCTCTCTCTCTCTCTCTCTCTCTCTCTCTCTCTTCTCTCTCTCTCTCTCTCTCTCTCTCTCTCTCTCTCTCTCTCTCTCTCTCTCTCTCTCTCTCGCGCGCGCGCGCGCGCATGCACACAGACACACACACACACACACACACACACACACACACACACACACACACACACACACGCATGCACGCACGCATGCACGCACGCACGCACGCAACGCACGCACACACGCACGCAATGCACGCACCACACGCACGCACGCACGCACGCGCACACACACACACACACACACACACACACACACACACACACACACACACACAAACATACACACACACATGTCTGAAGCACTCACGGTTTTTCTACAGACGGCGCTAGGGTCCCAGACGGTGTACCCACTGGTCATTCTCCAGATACTTCTACATTAACAGTGGAGTACCTGTGGCCATGTGATGTACACCAAGCTCTATGTACCCGCCATTGGAGACAGTACATCTTCTATGCACCAGGCAACGGGCTCGCACATGCCCCAGCCCCTGGTGAAGTACATGTTTCAGTCAGCATGTTTGATTGGGGCATGTGCAATGGGCGCACATATTTTATCGTGTTTTTGTCCATTAGGAGTCTTATCTACTCATTCTTTGATGTGCCATTCTTGCGGTACGATACTATTTGGGCACCACATATGACTAAGCTAATGGACCCTTGTGTGCCATGGGCTGGCATGTTGTAATCACAAGGTGTCATCTGTTTGGTGACATTCTTGCAGTGAGCCATTATGGGGGCGCGACAATGATGACTAAGAGGGGGATGACTAAAGATGAGCCTTTGCTTCCCCAGGTGATGGACTCGATCGTTCTCAATTGCAGCCGGGGCGCCCGCATGCAGCTGGCCGACAAAAAGTGGATGCAGCGCTTCCACCGCCTCTGCGGGGAATCGCACCCTGCGGCGCCCGCGATCGCGCAGCTGCTGGTGAATTGGGCCTGCGTCTTTTCAGGAGAGGAGCTCGGGAA
>KV908406.1:343758-348758 GCA_002005505.1 Botryococcus braunii
CTCTCTCTCTCTCGGGGGGGGGGCGCGGCGCAAAAAAAGAGGGCGCGAAAGGGGAGGGCGCAAAAATGGGGGCGTGAGAAAGGGGGGTTTTGGTTGGTAATGGGGCCTTGGCGGGCGCGGCAGGGGGGAAGGCCCGTCCTGGAAGTCGGCGGAAGCTGAGCAGGCGGCTGCCTTCGAGGGGCTCGGGGAGGCTGGCCCTATGAAGGCGTACTACAAGCAGCCCGCCCTGCGACTCATGTCCCCCAACCAGTTCCGCGCCCTCAGCTCCAGCCTCACCCAGCCCCTGGGCGCCCGCCTCGACGCCCTCCGCATGGAGTGACTGCCTGCCCAGTGGGCGCTTGGGAGTTTCCCTGCCTGCCCAGAGGGCGCATGGAGTGACTGCCTGCCCAGCGCGGTTGGAGTTGACTGCCTGCCCAGTGGGCGCTTGGATTTCCTGCCTGCCCAGAGGGCGCATGGTAGTGACTGCCTGCCCAGCGGGTGCAAAGGAGTGGCTGGCTGCCCAGAGGGCGCATGGGACTTACTGCCTGCCCAGACCACGACTGCCTGCGTACTGCACATGGGAGTGACTGCCTGCCCAGAGGGCGCAGGAGTTGACTGACTGCCCAGAGGGCACATGGGGAGTGGTTGCCTGACCAGAGGGCGCTTGGAGTGGACTGCCTGCCCTGTGGGCGCATAGAGTCGACTGCACTGTGCGCGCGCGTGTGTGTGTGTGTGTGTGTGTGTGTGTGTGTGTGTGTGTGTGTGTGTGTGTGTGTGTGTGTGTGTGTGTGGTGTGTGTGTGTGTGTGTGAGAAAGCACATGCCATGCTGTGGAGCAACTGCGCGCGCTGTGCAGTGTGAGTTCTCAATTTCGGCAGCAGCTGCACAAGCTCCTCCAGCACTGCCAAAGCTTTTGGGGGTTTCGGCACCCTGTCCAGACATTTGGTTCGGTGAAGGCCGATGGCGGGGTGAGGAGGAACCCCCTCACTGACAGCACAACTCTCCAAGGCACTCCCTGGAAGGGGGGTGTGGGTGCTAGCCTCCCTGCTTCTGTCAGAATCTAAGGGAGCAAAAGTTCAAAATCTGACGCTGATATATTTCACTTTTCCCTTAAAAATCAGGCTGGTCAGAGGAAGATGACCCTGTTTGAGCAGCTCCCTTGGATTCCAAAGAGCAAGGGGTTTAGATCGGGCTGGTCAAAAAGAGTCATCCCTGGCCGGGCTCGTTGCGGCTGAGGCAGGAGGAGTCTCATGGGGAGATCCCTGTAGAGAGGGGAACTCATGCCTTGGGGAATATAATAGTTATGTTATAACGCAATCAGAATCTGAGTTCCTTCAAAGGCGCTTGATGGAGAGTTTTCTATCGGTTTTCTTCGGTTCTATCCCCCCCCCCCCGGCGGGCCTGAACGGAGTCTGGTCTCGGCCTGGTTCGAATCTGCTGTTTGTTGGTCGCCAAGTTTCTGTTCAGATTTTTTCCAGGTTCTTAGCGAGGTCTTGTTGAAGGGCGGACTCACCTCTCTCCTCAGCTGCTGCTCACTTCATGTCATCGAAGTTTCTCCATATTTTTTAAAAGACAGCGAGTGGTGTTTCCTAAAAAAAAAAATAAATAAATTAAAAAACGAGAAGTAACAAGCACGTAACCCCTTTACCATTAAATGTCACGTTCCAGTGTGGTTTTGCCGGTGTCCCCCTGCGGGGTATCATGGGTGAGGGAGGTTGGCCATCAATTCAACTCCCATCTCGCAACCAGTGGGTCACTGCTGACTCGCCTGCTGGGTACCACGAGAGGGAGCTTCGGGTGCAGTTGAACTCCATCTTTCGGTCAGTGTGTCATTGCTGAGTACCCTGCGGGGTACCATGGTTGAGTAAGGGAGCTTTGGCAGCACATGGACTCTGGTACTGGGTCCCATCGGGGTACTGTGTGGGAGGGAGCTTATGCAGCACCTAACCTTCAATGCAGACGCCTCCCTTAGGTCTCTGCTCGGTCTTTGCTGCTGTTGGGTCCGAACTGGATTCAGGAGAGTCGTGTCAGGGGCCAGCACATCTGTATAGTCATCCTCCCCCCCCCCCCCCCCCGGTTTCCTTTTTGGGAGTTTGGGCATTGCGGGGTAAGGACAGACGTGTCTGTCCAGGAGGCCTTTGGCTTGCAAGCCAGGGGCTCCGTGCGTCACAAAAGGCAAACGTGGCTAGAGTGCGGGGGCGGTCCTGAATTCACTTCATTAAATTACGACAAGTTGTTGCTTTGAACGATGTCGGTCTACGGCTTTCACAACTTTAGAACATACTCACAACTTAAGAGTATATTATACTATGTAGTTGGATGGTGTTTTATTGTCTTAATCAGAAATATGTGTCTTTGACAATCAACCGCAGTGTGTAGAGGACACATATAGGCGTCTTGACTGGCGTACTGGCGAGTTAGCAAGCTGTTGCGGGGATAAGCGTTTCAGGCGGCGTGGATGTTATGACGTGGTATAACGTGAGAAGAGAACGTTGATGCAACTGTGCCATGGCTGTGGTGTTCCTCAAGGGCTTGGGTATGCTGGGTGGAGGACAAGCAGCGTCGTGTCAGTACCGGGGGGAAGGAGAGTAATATATATTAGTAAGATATGTCTCCGCATGTGCCGGGTCATGCGCACTTTTTCTAGAACATTGATGTCGGGAAGTGGTATAGCATGAGAAGAGAACGTTGTGATGGTAGAGGTTCCTTCAGCTTCCGGAATGCTGCTATGGTTGATTGGTGGGGAGATGACATTAAAAGTTATTACATGGTAGAACATTAACATTCAGAGACGGATTGATGGCGGGATTTGCTCCTTTCTCTTTGTATCTCTTCGAAGAGAGATAGATTCGCCAGCGGGCAGCCCTGATTTCATTGCAGCAGGACAAAGCGACGCTGGTCAGCATTAGCTATGGCAGCAAGTTGGCCTACGGAATTTCCTTTACCTTAAAACCTTGCAGCCCAAAGTCGTTGTAGTTGTGTTTTTAAGCATCGAGAATTTATTAGGAAGGACACTCAGCCAGAAATATGCGTCCACGAATCGAGAACGTCGTCGGTCCAACGCTCCGAAATTGAGCTTGCAAAGCACTTCATGCTCGAGTGTATGTGCACTCTGTTGGGGTCGGTGGGCGTGGTGAGTCTTGTTGCTACTTCAGCGAAGAAAGAAGCGCATGGATATGACGACGGAAAGTGCACTTTGTCCGGAAGATACTGTACAGAGAACATGTTTATCGTCTTTGCTCCGTTTTGGTCGGTTACAGGCCCGTATGGCTACATGTAGCCTGTACAGGCCAAAATGCATTGCGCGTTCCAGAAGAGGAGAATAGATGATGATGCCATGATTTTTATTGCTGATGAGGCCACGTCCAGGGGAAGAGAAGGCTCCCCCGCATACTTATGCCTCAGGTTAAATAGCTATGAAGTGCATATAACTAAAAGTCCCTGCTTGAGTCCACTAGTGTCCCTACAGATGTGATGTTTTTGAGCTTGTTACAGGAGTGGGATAAAGCTTTCTCAAGAGGACCAGCCCCATGTTTCTTCTCCTTCATGTTGTTCGATTATTGTTTGCTTGGATCATATGATGCATCGGCCTCTGGCCCCTGCCGACCATGTTGTCAAGTCATCAGCTGATGTCAACCGGCTTCGCCCCTGCCCTCACTAGTACTACGCCAAAGGTTCGATTTTATTTACTACCGAGTTTCCGAAAGAGCAACCCCTATGGGGGATCCCTACGGAGGGCCACTACATACTCTATACACACCCCACCCCCAACAATCACAACGGGTATGTGGTGTGAGGTACTTTATACACGGGTGTGAGGTACTCTATACACACCCCACCCCCAATAATCACAACGGGTGTGTGGTGTGAGGTACTTCATACACGGGTGTGAGGTACTCTATACACACCCCACCCCCAATAATCACAACGGGTGTGTGGTGTGCAGCGCATGGATGCAAACTGGAAAAGGACCAACCATATATCTGCAGTGCGGTAAGGAAGTGTAGTCTTCCATTCCGGACCTTTTTATCTTTAAAGGGACACCCCTTTTTATCTTTTAAGGGACAGGCCTTTTTATTTTAAAAGGGACGGGCCTTTTTATCTTCAAAAGGGACATGCGCGCAAGCTCATACATGAGCATAACAGACCTAAAGGATGCTGGAAACATCCAATACAGCAATATAGGATGCTGGCTATAGCTAGATCAAAACCAAATGACTCTCCTCTAAACACCATATGTATACACGCCGCGACACACGTTATCTGACCTGAGACAGCTATGCACACACGCACTTGCAATTCATACGTTCATGCATTTCTTCACGCTATGAACAGGGAACATCCATGAAGTAAGAAATGTCTGCTTCCGTAAGGTATAATAGCCACCCTTCCAGCGATGCACGAAAGCTGCCAACTGAATTTGAGCATGTCAACTGTGTTCTTACTGGCACATTACAAAGTTTGGGTGGCGCATTACAAACTTTGAGTGGCGCCTCCAAGCGTTTGACGCTGAGAGGTCCACAAGGACGTGCGTGACTGGAGTCACATGCAGTTGCAACATCCCGCACTGCAAGCCGGCAGCCGGGGGGTATGACCCCTCCATATGGGGGGTATACATGTACATATACACCCCCTTTGCCATGCATAGCGTCTACATCGCGATTTCGAGGTACGTTCTCGATGCAGTGGTGACTCGTGAGTGAGATGACTCGAAGACCCTGGATACATTCCTCCGTCCTTCCTCAACGGGAGCGCTATCTGCTTGTCTAAGTATGCATTGTGGGTCTGGGTATGTCTGGCAGAGCTGTGTACGCCCTGCAATTGCGTGTCTGGGGCTTGTCCCGTCAAAAGAGAGTCTTGCCCCTTGACTTGTCGGCACATGCCTTCTGGGTTTGGGTATGCCTGGCAAAACTGCTTACGTACCGCCTGGCAGGGCTGATTACGTACGGCCTGGCAGGGCTGGGTACGTACCGCCTGGCAGGGCTGCGTACCTTGCAGTTGCGTGCCCCAGGGTTGTCCCAT
>KV908406.1:356258-368758 GCA_002005505.1 Botryococcus braunii
GTTTATCAGGGATTAGGGTCCCACTACCAGGAGGGAGGCCTCACATGAACTGGAAACCCGCGGTAGGGACTGATACTCAAGGCCGTGAAGAATCACAACCCTTTCTCAAACTCGAGACCAAACTGTGAAACAATGGAGAAAGGTGTTAACTGTATGTGGTAGAAAGAGAACTATATTTGCATAGCAAGTGTCCAAAAGTGCTGTGATGGAAGACGAGGAGGATAAGAGAACTATGAACCAGCATAACTCCAACTATGGGACAGCAGGTAGAAGAGAGATGCGCTACTGCACCCAGGAGTTTTTCTACTACTACTACTCCTACTGCTGCTTCTGCTGCTACTGCAACCACCACCATCACCCTCAACCCCCCCCCCCTCCCACTCCTCCTCCTCCTTTACTCCGCCTTACTACTGCTGCTATTGCTACAATTGTTACAATCGCTGCTATTGTCACTACCGTATAATTATTACAATATTTGTCAATAGCGACGTTGTAAAATACAGTAATAAAATCAAAATAAATGCTGGGTGCTTTTTTTGGTGCTTTTTGCGTCTTTTTTTTTTTTTTCTTCTTTTCTTTTTAAATTTAAAAGAAAGGCTGCACCCAGAAAACAAAGAAGAAAATAGAGGGATACCCACCCACGGACCAGGACGGTGCGTCCTCCTTCAGTGGGCCGTCCCTCCAGCCAATACACCAAGCCATCATCCCCAAGAGTGGGGCTCCCCAGCCCAACCGACTGAGATGTGATGAGCTCACTGGTGATTGGCGATTCCCAGCTTCCTACAGGCGCTGCCATGCCGGACGCTGCCGTAGCAAATGAAAAATGTTTTGATCCCCTGTGCAATACGTTGAATATTCACGTGGAATATTCTCAATCTGTAGCGGGACATTAATATAGGGGGTAGGAAGAGAAGAAGGGGGAAATAAGGGCCTGCTCAGAAGAGAGAGAGAGAGAGAGAGAGAGTGTGTATGTGTGCCAGAGATAGAGCGAGGGGGGGGGAGAGAGAGAGAGAGAGAGAGAGATAGAGAGAGAGAGAGAGAGAGAGAGAGAGAGAGAGAGAGAGAGAGAGAGAGAGAGAGAGAGAGAGAGAGAGAGAGAGAGAGAGAGAGAGAGAGAGAGAGAGCTTGCGCACGCACATTTTTGCTTGCAGTCTGTCTATTATGCACCCTTCTAAGGGGGGGGGGAGTGTGTTCATTCAACCACAACAACTGAAGACACGCTACCCACTTCCATCTCCTTCATTCACTCTAATACTACTATATCTAAAACAAGGATGAATAATAGATTGCTGCTGTTGAACAACAAAAAGGCAAATGCCACTTGACAGATCCTGAAACTCAATATTGGATCGTTATCACAGGAATGAGGAGTTAAAACTTAGAACGTGTGCAGCAGAAGGCAAACATCCACAGCAATATCCTTTGGCGGGTTGGGAAAGAGAATTGATCCCAATATTTGAAACTGTTTAATCCTTGACCAAGTTTGGAGCCAGAAAAGATGCTCCTTAAACTAGCAATTTTGACGCATTCTAGCACATTGTTGGCCATACCTCCAGTGTAATAGATTATTGGGGTCTGGATGGAGTACCAATCCGATACAAAGGGCAAATAGTACACCAATTAAAGGAGAAATTAAATGCATTTGCAGAGCTTCTCATACGACTTCCGACAAATCAAGCCGCTGACAAAAAGCTCTACACGACAGAGGCCAAATGAGCCCTCTTATCACAGCACACTCAACCCTTTTAAACAATAAGTAAACATAAATTTAAGCTGCAGACAACATTCAAAAAGCAATAAAAGCAGCACGTCCATTAGGACCTGAATCACACGAGTTATCACGGAAGCCCGGACCTTGCTTTGTCAAAATAGTTGCCAAACTTCTTGAAAGTAGCAAAATTTTTGCGCTTCTCTTTTAAACTGTGGTCCCGGGACACGTGATCAGGAAGCGAACTTACTACAGATCGGATAAAAAAACCTTGAACGGAGGTTGGTGGCAATCGCTGCGACCTTATACACGTCAGTGCCCAGCCTGAGACCATACCCTTTCGTCCCTATTAAGTACACGTTGTTGTAGGAAGAGGGCGCTGGCGTCTTTGTGAAGTTTTTTGAAAGTTACCAGAACAAGAAGGCTGCCGAGATGGAATTTCATGATCTGCACGTGCCATATATTCATACGTGGAGCCTGAGCACCCGCTCCCTCTGCCTGTACGGCAGGGCACCGTGCGCTTTTGAAAATTCTGCTCCCCATTTCATACCCACGCACCAATCAATGCCCTTGTTTCTAACATTGATCGTTGTGGTTATTACCACCTAGCAAGCCCATTCGATGCAAAACTTCTTTCGGTACGCGTACATTGACCGCTTGCTTTTATTCTGCAGTGTGTAACTATCCGGTTTCTACTATGATCCTTACTACAAGGCCCTCATGTCCTTCCAAAGTTTTCCATTTCGGGAGAATATCGAGACAGCATAGATTAACAAAGAATAAGTCAGCATGTGCCGTGCTTCCTGAAAGCATGGCTTTGAGTGCGTCACCGCAGACCCTTGGAAACCAGAGGATCGGAAGCCCCCCCAAACCAGCACCTGGGAATGCTCCATTTACATCTTCAAAAGTTATTCCGAAAATTCACCAAGACCAACGGTAAGAACATAGTAGGTTACGGAGCTGTTGTCGAGATGCAAGGGTCAATCCTCGGAACCCTGTTTTCTCATCGTTGATGCTGGAAACAACGGAAGTATTGAAAACGTTTCCGTAATTACTATTACGAGGTCAGAATTGCTCTGCAGGTTGGAGACACGGAGCTTAGATTCCTTGTTTGTTGGGTTGCCTCCACAAACTGTTCAGTGGCACTCTAGAGCATTACTTGCAGCTTCGACAGTGTCTGCGATAGCGAACTGTTTAACAGATGTAGCAATGCCAAGCATTGACTTTAAGACGATGGAGCAAATGCTGGCTTCAAGAAAGCTTCATGACCTTAACAGTCGAGTCTTGAAAGCTTTGGCACAACTTGAGGTATTTCGAAATTGACTCCTTAGCCACTGCGGCATTCTCTTTGTGGCTTTTTATAGGCCCTTACGTGTGCACGTATCTTTAGATCTTTTACAGTACGGGTCTTCATTGCATTCCATTATCGTTACATCTTTTTCAGTAGGCCCTTGCTCACAACTCCCTGCTCAATGGATAAGATCCCTCTCATGGTTGCAGGTTGCAGGAGCGTGCCCTCATGAGGACAAACAGAAACTCCTAGCGGCTCAATCTGTTTTACAGGACAAACAATTCCAACTCAGCAATGTTCTGAACGGATGGAAGGTACTGCCTAGCTTTATGCTCTTTTGTCCCCATGTCTGCATTGTCCTCTGACCCATTGTTTTTCCTTTTGGGAGGTTATCCTACATGCATTACTGTCTTGGTACCCGAAGTATCTCTATAATCTTGCATCGTAAAGCTAAGAAATGGAGGACTTCATTCAAGGAGTAATGGGTCTTCTACCTCTTTCTCTGTGCAAATGGCCTGTCGCTATGACTCAGGCCACATAAACTTGTTATGTCTAGGCAAGAGCATCCTACCAAGCATGAAACCCGCCAAGGGTAGGTTTTCAACTTGGAGTGTATTACAAACCTGAATGTCTTGGACTACACCCAGAAGGAATGAGGGATAAGGGGCTGACCTTTGAATTGCTTGTGAGCCAGGGGAAGACGGACTCAGATGTTGACGTCTTTATGGAGGAGACCGATGCATATTTGCGAGTGGCGGACTACATCCTCAGAAGTTTATGAAGTGGTCTGGCAGCTATCTTTCACTCAAACCAGATGTGATCTCGCGTCAGTGGCTTCTTCATTGGACGTCCATGTCGATTGCATTTGACAAAACGATCTTGCGGCACAAAGGTTCACACGATGACATTTGCCATCGACATCTCCATATGCTTGCCCAATGCCTCGCGAGCTCCTTCTCCCTGATTGTTTCCCCGACTGACTGGTCACTTCTCTTATCTCCCCTCGCCAAGAGGCATGTATATTTGTAAGTGTGTTGGCAGATTAGGGTACATGTGCGCATTCGTGCATATCCACGTCTTGTAAGAAAGTATTTAGAGTAAAGAGTAAAGCCTGGTAAGAAAGTATGTACTGATTGAGTGTAGGTGTCCAAGGGTAGTTCCCGCTTTTGTAACTGACAATTTGTTTTAGGCAAGGCAGTTATGATTTTTATCATCTTTATTTAGAGTTGCATCTGCCCTGTGCCAAGTATTGACAAGATGTTGAATCGATTGGGGTGCCTCCATATTTCAGCTTTGTACCATTGTAGTGGATGCCTCGTCAGAATACTTGTGTAGGTAGAGCTAAGTCAGCTTTACTGCTACTATCGCAAGCACCGGAGGGTCGCAAGGCTTGCCTCAATGGTGATTGCCCTATAAAGGACCACCGTACATTAACGGTTCTATTACTCAGTGTGCAGGCTGCCGTGCCTGGGCATGAATGCATGTTCCAAGATGAGCGCACGTGCGCTTGCGTATGTGTGCACCTGTGCGTGGGTGTGGATAGGTGGGGGTGTGTCTTTGGGTGTGGGTGTCTGATGTGTGCGTGTGTGTGTCTGTGTCTGTGTCTGTGTCTGTGTCTGTGTGTGTGTGTGTGTGTGTGTGAGTGTGTGAGTGTGTGGGGGGGGGGGGAGGGGGCACACACACACACACACACACACACACACACACACACACACACAGAGAGAGAGAGAGAGGAGAGAGAGAGAGAGAGAGAGAGAGAGAGAGAGAGAGAGAGAGAGAGAGAGAGAGAGAGAGAGAGAGAGAGAGAGAGATGTGTCTGTACAGACTCAGAGTCAGGCATGCTTTGTTGGCCAGTTCGTGGATGTCTTCCTTTTTCCAAAGTACCTGTATATGGCTTAATTTTGTGTACACTGTATAAGGACTTGGTTTTGACTTAATATATATGACATACCGATGCATTCGGAGCATCGTCCAGACGTGGTTAAAAGTTGACATCCTGGATGTCCTATTAAAGAATCTGGTTCGATCGTGCTTGCACGTCATCGATCCCATTGCAATTGCAGCGCCGGGATCCAACCGGATGCAACCATTATTTTTAAAGGTAGGCACGTCATCCAGGCGATTTGTTCCTGGCATGCCCCAGTTCGTAGCATCAGGTTTCTTGCGTCGTGATCATACAAGCGTGATTCAGCGCCATGGAATTGCAGCTGTTAATTGCAGCTTGATCTGCTGCAGCTACCTATACGTCGCTAATGCAGGCGATTGATCTGGCATATATCTGCAGACCGTTTACGAAGGACCGGGGTTATTTCATATTATTTCTTGCCCTTCATATAGTCTTAAAAGGAAAAGCAGCGTACTAGCTCTTTTAAGAAACAAATTTGTCTGACATTAAGGAGCTCCCTAATGTAATATGTAACTTGTGTGTACCTCATGTGAAGAAATTCCACCGTGCTTGAAGAAATCAACGCACATCAGACGTGTCAATTGCAACTTGGAAGGCCTGCATGCAGAAGATTTCGTTTCGTAGGAAGTGAAGTTGGATTTTTTGTGCAGTTCAGCTGTCTTGCTGTTAATGGCGGATTGTGGGCACAGTTGAAGTTTGTTTCTTGGTGCTATGCACTGTCTTGCTGTTGGTTGTTGGGATAGGCACCCACATTTTTTTTTTTTTCTTTTTTTTTTTTTTTTTTTTTTTTTTTGTGTGGCGGATTGCGGACGCTTCCCGGAAATTCTGAAGTGATCCCTTCAGGGATCTACCTTGACCGACTCGATCTTTCTGTGGAAGTCAGATGATGTGTAGCCGTCGGCGGCCGCACGTTATCTGTTTTTGGACAAGCTTGGAACCACCATGGGGGGCACCACGTCCTGGACATCGCATGCCTGGAAGCATTTAAATTTGCATGACAATTGTGAAGACGTCCACTGAATTGCTGTGCTTGCCATGCCTTTGCACACGACAGACGGTATGCTCGCCACGCACTGAGTTGCACAATCCAGCTCGTGCATCGGGCTAAAGCTGTCCATGGTCCTAGCCAGGAGCCTGGATAAGCTAATAGGGGTATGCGCACCTCAGATGCTTAATCTTGCTACAAAGGCAACCAGTCACATCCACGCAAACTCAGATCTGGCGCAACTTTGGGCGGCAGTTTTGGAATTTGCAGTGTGCTCGCACAATGGTATAACCTTATGCAATCGAAGGAACGGAAAATATGCGCTCACTTTCCCATCCAATCCACGATTTGTTGAATCCACCTGCTTTAGAAGTAAAACATTACATCCATGGACGGCCGTTTGTGTTAGGTTATGGGCATTCGGCATCACCTCTTGGCAAGCAGACAGGTCGTAAGTGTTTGTGCGATGATCGCTGCTTTAATGGACCTTTCACACTAACGCGTGATCTAGATTAGATTGTATCTTATGTTCGAAAGCGTCCACATTCTACCGCGTCTCAAGGTAACCTATGTTCTCAATGGACCCACATCCTAACAGTGTACATGTGAAGATCACCTAAAGCACAAGGCATTCAATAATAATGTTCATAACTCAACAGTTTGGGCATCATGAGCTGCATACATCTGTTGAAAGACCCCACGTGATGGACACAGCTTAGCAGAATACCTATCGTCATTGCGCAGCGTCCTCCTCACCTACCAATGCACACAGCACCATACCACAGCACCATACCACCTCATCCGTACCAATGCACACAGCACCATACCACAGCACTAGGAACACATCACAAAATTATGTAGTTTTGTGTTTTTTCTACAGGGTATGGCCATGCGACTGCCGTCTGAAAGCCAAACTTTCTTATGGCCCCCTAACTCAAAACCCCTTTCCCCCCCGGGGGGGGGGGGGGGGGGGGGGGGGCCTGACCTTCGTGCGGAATGGACTGAATTACACCAAGAGGAAACAGCTCAGGCATACGATCGCGTGAGGAACGTACGGACACCTGTGTAAACGTGCGGGTTTGAGAACTGTAGCATTGTACTGCTGCTCGAACCTAATGCGAAATGCAGTGTTGGTGGCTTCATGTCACGCTATCCACTAACAATATGGGGAATGAAAAGTAATTGTTAGAGCACGCTATGGCATGAGGAAAGAATCTGAACTGCATCTGCAGTTTCCATTGCAAATTGTCAGGGTAGATCTGGGAACCCGCAATGGCCCTTGAATCGATGGACGTACTTTGTAACAAGTATGAACATATTATTGACGAGATTCAGGCATTAACAACCAATTGTGAACCGGATGAGGAGGCTGGTGCCCACGAAAAGGCAGCGGTATTGCTGTCGGAGTTCGCAGACAGCATTGCCGACGGACTTCAAGAGCGCAATGATAAGGATCGATCCTTTCTTGAAGAGATGATTGCAAGGTTAAAATGTCAAGAAGGGCTTCAATATTTGGCTCTAGGAAATCTGGAAAAGGGAAAGCCGCCGCTGCTGGAAGGTATTGCCGGGTTCCCATACCACCGACCGCGAAACCAAACAGCACTGCGTATCAATTTGAGGAAATTGAAGCTCGTCATTGAAATGTGTCATGGAAGGGTCTCCGGGTTTCGTTCTTAGTGGCCTCCTTGGCTTCAAATCATCCAATGGGCCTGGCAGGCATGAGATCAGTGCCCTGCGATTTAAGTGAAATTGGGTGCATGGATTTGTGGCAACTAAAATAAATCGATGAGGGCGAACAGGGGCCAAGCGGCTTGAACAAAATTCAAGGAGAAATCTTTTACTGCTCCAGACTGCGTACAACAATCTTGGCGTGGGAGCCCTTGACCATCAAGACGACGTTGAGGCCTTGGAGTACTTTCTCAAGGCCGAATCCTTATACAAAAATCAGCAGTTAGGCGGGTCACCAAGGACTCCAGACGGCGTCAAAGCTGCGGCTGCACTTCAGGAGCTTGGTGCCACGCATTCTGCAGCTGAACTTGCGAAGACAGACAATGGAAAGGTGGAAGAAGGAGATGCAGGTTGGTCACAAAGACTTTCCAGCTGACGGAGTACACATTTTTCATACCGTTGGTTTATCCATCTGCATCTCATCATGCCCTCTGGGCTGGATT
The DNA here is from genome assembly GCA_002005505.1 of Botryococcus braunii. NCBI lineage: Eukaryota > Viridiplantae > Chlorophyta > Trebouxiophyceae > Botryococcus > Botryococcus braunii. The sequence continues at coordinate 364,320 of KV908406.1, forward strand.
GATGTAATTCTTCTTCTTTCCAGCTGGCCAAGGGGACAAATCCCCCATCACTTGGTTGTTATTTGTTTTCTTGTCCCTCCTCTGAATGCTGTTGAACCTGCTGCGTCAGTTCCTTCAAACCCCCTTGAGAACTTCTACATCATGGCTAAATATTTGTTCCTTTAGCTACCACTACCGTTAAACCGCTTACATCATTTACTTCTGCATTATGGCCAAGTGTTTGTTTCTTTGGCTGCCACCCACCTTGGTCATTACGTCATTTCCTTCTACATCATGGCTTGGTATTTGTTCCGTTAGCTATCACCCGCCTTAAACATTTACAGTCGCCTTTGCCACTTAATTGCCATGTGCGCGTTTTTTGCAAGAGTTGAGGCCTTCGATGTGACCTGCGGATCACAAACCAGTTGAATTGCTGCCGAAGAAACCGGGTTCAGACAATTTTCAATTTTCCCCCTAAAAATAGTTGCATTGGTGGCAAAGGGACTGGGGTCAGACATTGTTCGCTTTCAAAACAGTTGTACTGGTGCCAAACGGGACTGTGCTCAGGCATTTCTTGCTTTTCCTCAGAATCGCTTGCCGGGAATCCTGCGTCTCGCAACATCATGTTGGTTCTTTCAACAAAAACAAATCTGTGATGCAAGGACATCACAGACACACTTCTGTGCAAGCCGGGGACTTGACGGGAGTCCGCGGGGGATTGTAGCACTTAAAGAATCGGAGGAGGATGCATGCGACGCCTTGTACCAACTCAGCTTGGGCACACCCTCAATACCACCCCCAGCAGGTGTGCAATCTCCCTCCACATTTCTTAAAACCCAGAAGAAACCCCAACCGCTTCCCCAAATGGGGCACTCCTCCGCAATTTTTTTCCCGCCACCGTGGTTCTCTGCACATTGAAATTTGTCCTGAGGGCCGAATCCATGTGATCATGTCATGCTCACAATCGCATGGCCCCCACCTTGACCGTCGCCTTCAAAGACGGACGTTTTGTTTTCTGTAGTTTAGGAAAGTAATGAACTTTTGTCTGCAATTTCCAACTTGAATATCAAGGAACTATTGGCCTACACTGCAGGCACGCGGTCCGCCTTTTTCGTGCGCTGCATTGCCTATGGCCTTGTAGAAGCGGTAACCTTTTCACAAAGCGCTGTGTGGGGGGGGGGGGGGGAGGGAGAGGGAAAAAGGGAACATCTGGAGAATCTAGAGGAGTGCATTTTGCGGGGTTCGAACTCCGGATAGTTGAGGAGGAGAAGTCGGGGATGCGGTTCACGAGGTATCTACTGGTACAGGTTGCGGGCGTGAAAATGAAGTGAGGGCGGGTCGGGGCATGTGACGTGCTGATTGGGTGTGGTGGGGCAGAAGCCGGGGACCCTCGCGAGACTTCAAACGGTGTCGATAAGCCGATTTTGGATGAGGACAAGGACTATGTACGGCAGTACGCAACCACGCTGGTACAACTGGCAGAAGTGTACCATCGGCAGGGGCGAGAGGAGCTGGGGGCGGAGTACATCACAAAGGGCCTCTCCCTTCATGCAGCCTTGGGTATGTCGGGCACCCAGTGCACTTAGTGTACAATCCGTACATTCATCCTTCAACACTTTGTGTACAATTGTTCATTTGTACTTCACAAGGGACCCCTCCCTTCGCAGCCTTGCATATGCCGGGCACCAGTGCACTTAGTGTACAATCCGCACATCCGTACTGCACGAGTGACCTCTCCCTTCGCAGTCTTTGGTGTGTTGGAGCAACTTTGCACCCTTTTGTACATCCGTACATCACAAAGGGCCTCTTCCTGCGCTCATTCTGCATAGCAGTACATTGCAAAGGTCTTCCTGCTCAACACTAATAGAAGTCCATCACTAAGGGCCGCTCAATTGGCATAATCAAGGCCGCGTTTCCTTCACTTAGCCTGTGAGGAGTGGGCATTGCGCTTTGCATGGGAGAAAGTGTGGGTGGCCATGTCAGGAATACCGCATCCCACGGGTACTGTATTCCTGGGGTACCACATCCCAAGGGTACCGCATCCTACGGGTACCGCATCCAGGGCATTGGACTGCATGTGGGGCAGTACTTTCAAAGGCTTCATTGTCCTATGCGTCCCCCCCCCAGGGGGCGGGCGCATACACCAGCCTTTTGTACACGTCATTGCGATTTAATTGCGAGTTTTTATCCCTTCCTTTTCCCCCCAATTTCCTTGCTGCGCCCGCCCGCACGCTCCGTGCGTGCGGCTGTATCCGGAGGGGGGTGGGGGGGGGGTGTTTAGTTTGAAGAACAGTGGACGTTGAGGTGGCGAGGCTCTTCTGGTCAATTCTTTCCTCTCCTCTTTCCCTTGCTTTTTCATTTTTTTCCCACCTTTTCTTCTTCTGATTTCCACTCCCCCGGCCTATTTTTGGATTGGGACCGGGGGGGGGGGGCGGGCGGGCGGGGGGACTTGATTAAATGGTGACATGGGGCATTGCATCAGAAGATCGGCACAATTGCCAACCACCCGATTCGGGCTTGTTGCAAACCGCAAGGGGGAAAGGGGGGGGGGGGGCAGGTCAACAGGAGAAAACAATCCGCGCCCGCGCGGGAGAGCCATTGCCAATTGGCGGATGCGTTCTAGGAGCTCACACACTCTCGGAGGTATAAACCGTGCCGCAGGTTTTCAAACAAACCGTGCAGCAGGTTTTGAAATGAACCGTGCCGCAAGGTTTTAAATAAACCGTACCTCACAACTAACTAAACTTTTTTTTTTTTTCCAGGTTTCAGAATAAATCGTGCCCGCAGGTATACAAAACCCGGAGGAAATGGAGAAGTGGGTGATGGACATGGCGCGACTCGCGGGCTACTTTGCGCACAGCAACGTGTTTGGAATTGCCCACTACATTTTGAGGGCGGCTGACGTCACAGTCCAGCGGGCGGCGGAGTCCGGGATGGCCGTGGATGTGGAGACGCGGCCCAATCTGAATGTCGCCTGGGCGCAGCTGTACCTGCAGCAGCTGCTGGTGTCCCGCCTGGTGCTGTCGGAAAAGCAAGTCAACCTGCAAGAGTCCTTGACCGCAGTGCCTGACAAATACAAGTGCGGCTAGTCCCGTGTCCCTCCCCCCAACGTTGCTTTTGGCTTTTTTATTTTGTTTGTTTTTTTGGTTGTTATTTTGATTTTGTGTGTGGTGTGTGTGTGTGTGTGTGTGTGTGTGTGTGTGTGTGTGTGTGTGTGTGCTGTGTGTGTTTTGGTATGTTGTTGTTGTTGTTGTTTTGTTCTGTTTTTTTAATGCTTTGATCACCGACGTTCTTATAGTTGCATTTCTTCTTCTTTTCTCTCCTGTACGGTGGTTGGGTTAGGAGAGGTGGGAGGAGGGCATCGTTGGGGGCCTGTCTCTTCTTCTTTCTTTATTTTTCTCTTGCGTGCGCGCGCGTGTCTGTGTGTGTGAGTGTGTGTGTGTGTCTGTGTGTGTGAGTGTCTGTGTGTGTGTGTGTGTGTGTGTGTGTGTGTGTGTGTGTGTGTGTGTGCGTGTGTGATGCGGCGAATTGGTCTTCTTCTTTCTCCTCTTTAATCTGTTCGATCCTGCGCATTCTGGAAATAGTTAGTAAGAGCACACCTCCGCATGCGCATGTGCATGTGCGTCTTGTGTGGGGAGGTGTGCCATTTCCAATCCAACTGGGCTAGGATTGGCAATCGCTAGGGTCGGCAGCTAGTGGGGTTGACAGCGTCAATCGTGTATATCAAGTGCCCCACACGTACTGGATGGTGCGCACGTACCGCCCACCGGGGCCACGCAACTGGGCAGGCAGTTTGCAGGGCGATCCATGGAAACGAGTATGGGTGCCAGAAAAAGTGCGCATTTCATACATTGCACGGTGCATGTGAGCCACAGGGCACCCGTACCATCGGTACCATCAAGGCTATCACCGCAGCGTGTGCGCTCGACACATGAGGCATCGTGTCCGAGCACCACAAGGGCCGTCAGCCGTCAGAGCCGCAAGTACACGTTCCACGTGCACAAGTGAGGACATGTACCTGTGACACGTGGTCATCCTACGTGTGTTCTTATCTCCGCCATTGAACAGTTTTGACCCCACAGCCCTCAAAATATCGAGCCATTTGCTCCACCTCTTGTCTGAGCCCAACCGGGGGGGGGGTGGGGGGGGGTCGCGCCCCTGGGCTCAGTCAATGGGCGGTGCAATGGCTCTCTGTTTTGGGGCGTGTGGGGCCAAAATAATGTAGAATGGCTGAGCCTAATGAGGAAACGATCCTGTAATTAACACATTTCCATGCCACCTCGTTTACGGCCTGCCCCTACTTAGCCTGCCCTGATAGTGGGAGGCGCCACTCTTTTAGATGAGGAAATGACGATGTGATCAACACATTTCAATGCCATGTGGTTTGCTGTCTGCCCCTAGTTAGCCTGCCCCAAACGGGGGAGGCGCCATCGTTTCAGATAAGGAAATGAAGTGACCCC
>KV908406.1:373758-393758 GCA_002005505.1 Botryococcus braunii
TTGGCTTGGGTGTATAAGCCATGACAAGCCCCAAGAGGAATCAAAAGAGAAGTGGCATGGCATGGCAGTAATGTGGCCAGTAGTCACGTGTATGTCATCCGTGCTTACCCGAAAACTGTTTTTGAGCATGACTGTGCTCAAGGGTACGGAAAGTGTTGGTTGTTCTTCAGTAACACATACTGTAGTTGCGCGTGATATTCTGTAGCTGCACTGCTGCCCCAGCCTGCCTGCATCGTGCACAAAGAAAGGATCAAACCCGCGGCCAAAGCCCGTAGACATCAACCAGGATTCAAAGCATCCAAACGTCTATGACATAGATCGTGCTGTACTGTGTCCGTGCACATATTGTTTTACGTCCGAATGTAGAAATGAATTCCTCTTATCACATTGACGCACAGTGTAACTCCGCAACCTGCACGACAACGATCTCTGAGTGTAAACAATACCGGTATTGTTTGGTGGGTACCCACGTGGGTGCACTGTGTAGAAACACCGTACAGACACCTTCAACAGCAGGAACTAACCATGGCTTGTACAATATAACATGTCACTATATATATGTTTGAAAGCACTTAAAAGTAATTACCACTACTGGCTCCTGGTGCACCCTTGTCGCTTCTCAGCAGATCGACTGTACTCTCAACAGTCACAAACAACCTGCATAGTAACAAGTTCATAAGTGTCATAACTAATGTATCACACTCTATTGTCAATGATTGTCGTGGCTCAACCACGGGAGTATGCACCACTGCTTCAACCAGTACTCTCGATGTACAAAGCAGCAACAACTGTTTCACAAACAGTTACACTACAAGCTCCCTGCACGACAGAGTCAACATTAGCAACCAAACATAATGGTTCAACAACGTTGTCTGACGTAATGTGCAACAACTTTGTCGTTAGCGACAAAGAACCTAAACACAACGATCGCAACAGTGCGGCCGTTACGTAACGGCCGCACTGTTGCGATCGATGTGTTTAGGTTCATCATACATAAACTTAACTAGATCGTAGGCTTCTCAGCTGTCTAAATGTCGCGATGTGAGCTTCCTCTCTCATGTAGGCACAAGCTGTCGTTAAAAGCCCGGAGACATTAATCAGGATTCACAACATCCAAAAGTCTGCCGACCTCCCTTCACGACCTAGCCTCCTAGTCGAGAGCTATCGTAAACGTAAGTAACGGTACTTCACAAACGATTCTCACCAAAACTTTGTTTAAACGTACTTTTTGATCACATCAGGTGACCCAGAAGTACACAACCCATTCCTGTTACTGTATAAAATACGTACTGCTACTGTATACAGTACCTACTGCTACAGTACTGTACGTAATAGCAGTTGGCACATTGTGGCTCCGGAGCCTAGCGTGTTAAGAGTGTGTTAAGATAGGATCCTATCTTAACACGTGTATACTCTCGTTGGGATCTCCGTCTAAGTCCCAGGGACTTCAAGCAACAGAGACCTGTACGTCCATGCTGGTCGTAGCTCATGTCCAACCCTTGGCATTTCCTTCATTAAGTCCTTCATACTAACGCTTAGTCCTTTCATACTGTCTCAAGCGTGTCGTTCATTACCCTATCTATTATCGTAATGCCTGTCAAGTGACGTCTAAAAAACAAACAGTGGCCTTAATAAGCTTTATGTACGTGTGTAATCAGTAACCAATCGAAAACGTACTAAACGGCTTCTCCACTTACACAACAGTCTGCTTTGCCTGAAAGTGCCAAATACGTATCTTAAGATGACATGCAAAGTAGGAGCCCTCCACCACAAGTGGGGTCTGTCAGTGATTACTTTCTCAACTAGAACTAGAAGTACAGCTGTAGTTTGACAAATTAATGTTTGACAACAAATATTTAGTTACCTGCATTGAGCCAATTTGCTCGATGCAAGCATGTACATCTGCAATGACACAAGCTGTTGCACGCCTCAAGGAGAACGATTCACTAACATATGCGCACATACATATGGCTCCATTCATGGTCAAGATTTGCCTAAAACTATAAAATTCACTTACAAATCTATATTTCGCATGCATAACGGGAGCCCTCTACCGAAATCGGGGTCTGGCTGTGAATATCTGCACTTTTTATAAACTTATAAGTTTATAAAAAGTGCAGATACTAGTTAATTAGTTAATTATCTAATTAGTTATGTAAAGCCAAGGGTGCACACATGCAGTAACACACGCTATTTCATGTGCCAAGATAAATCATCTACACAAATGGCTCCACATATGGTCTACTTTGCCTGAAAGTGCCAAGGATGTTTATGAACATTGTTTGTAAGCAATAGTGCGGCCAAGTGCCACAAATTTGTAAATGTGCAAAATTTGCAAATACCCCAATGCGCATTGGGGTATTTATGTCTTGACCCCCATATGGGGGTCAAGACGGATCTAGCTGTGGATACCTGCTGGCTGATACACCGTCGAGTTATTTATAGCTAATTAGCTATGTAAGCGTGTAATATCCAGTGGTCAACATGCCAAGCTGACTGGTGCAATCGATACATTCTGTAGTTGTCCTAAAGGTGCAGAGGATGTATATATAGTTTTCCAAAATGATGCGGCCTGGTAAATCTAGACCGACAATTTGTGATCTGTAGACCGCCAAATGTTTAATTTATGACCTAAGACATGCGTAGTTACAAAAATGAATTATGACCTACAGCGGTGCGTAGCTACAAAAATGAGTTATGCCCTACAGCGGTGCTCAGCTACAAGTAGGAAACTGCTCAGGATACCTGAGGGTCCGCACATCGCTGAGGTATGCAAACCCAGGCATGAACTTATGCAATACTTGTGAATTCCAGCCCTGGTACCATGGTTTGGCTGTAGATACCTCATGATATCCTGCATCTTGTTGAAAACAGGGAGGGTCTGAATAGTATGCATCCATAGTAGAATTCTACACTGCATACACTGCTTACACTGCACAGGTGGCAAAATATTTTATTGCACTGCTCACGCGACCATCCACAGCCTCTTGGACGCGTCGCTACGTTACTGCATTTATTCAAGAGTGGAATCTGCTTTTGACAAACATGGATAATAAAGTACTAAATTCAGCACCCAGCCTCCAACCTAGAGAGGACAAGACCACGCTTCTTTGAGCACATCGCACGCTAGAAAGCCTTTCATCGGGGCAAGCTCCACGTAAAGAGCTGCATAAACCATGAACCCAACAGGAAGCCTCGCTCGATGACCACCAGTCCATAGCAGGTGCATAAACCCTGAACCCAACAGGACCCCTTGATCGGCGCAAGCTCCAGTGGAGACAGCAGCTGCATAAATTAAAACCTTCTGGCATGCCATGATTTGCAAGCCCATTTGAAACCTTCAAACCTCATAAGAAGCTTGCAAAACAGTGAGGTTGCACAGCTGTGAGGTTGTAACAGTGAGGTTGCACAGCTTAAGCCCCCAGACGCGTGCGCTCGATTCAGGCACGAGTCCCAGGCAACAAGCTTGCAAGCCAGTGAGGCTGCGCAGCTATGAAGGGTTGCCACCAACAAGGCTTCCCATCACATGAACGGCTCCCCAAGCTCATTTTCTACGCCAACTCGACTCCCGCACAGCCCCCGCACTTGTGCACTTAAACCATTCATTGCTCATGAAGCTGCAAAGGAGCATGGTTTAATATAGATGCTGGATGGAACCACACAGCAGCGATCCTGCTGGCAAGCCCAGCATGCGTCCATGCCAGACGCCTGCTGACAACAGAGACTTGCAAGTCTCTTTTTTCAGGATAGTGTTTAAGGAAAGCATGGCGGCCCCTCATGGGCATGAACCAGTAGCAATGTAGGAGCACATAGAGCTCCAGGACCGGATCTGGCCGCACCACACGTTCAGGCAAGGCATGCTGGCGTTGACGTCCGGGCGCGGGTTGGCCGCCCCGCAGCGCGCATATCCCGCCAGGGCCGTAACGTTGAAGAGCGTGTATTGGCTGCCGGTGAAGGAGAAGAAGCAGTCGCTTGGCCCAGGGTTCCCATCCCTAATCCCCTCAAGTCCGGTAAGGGTTTGCAGTCTGCGGAAGTCATTACCAATCAGGCTGGTGCCAGGGCACACCAGGTTTGGAAATATGCCCCTCAAATCCCGGGCTGGCCAATCTGTACCGGAAAGCGTTGTTTGTCCTGCCACCTGCAGCTTTGGCAGGCCGCCGCCTACCACTACATCTCCAGAATTTATGCTTAGAGGACCCCGAACCACCTCCAAGTTGGGAAGAAAGTCAAGCGCATAAGCGCCAGAGCCGCTATATACGAACTGGATGCTCAGACCTCTGAGGAGGGTCTGGACGTTCAGGAGCCCTGTGTCATTCAGATACCCGGCTACATATGGCACATTTCTTCCATACCAAACAATGATAGATAGCGGGAAGTTTAGGGACCCGCATGCCGGGTAAGGGAATATGTTATGGCAACTGCAGTCCCCATCCAGGCAGGGGCTTATTGAGCAACGTGGTCCATTATCGATATAAATGCTCAGACCACCCACAAAGTCTGGTGTTGGAGGCAGGCACACTGCAAGAAAGCCCCACCGTACCGTTGTCAGAGGCCAAGGACAAGCAGGGGGACGTGTTGTACAGCACTGTGAAGCGCTTTTGCATGACTGGAAAGCAGTTGTGCAGCAGGGGGGGACGTGTATATACACAAGCAGGGAGCACCGATGCACCAATGGAAAGCCTTTGGCCCTTTTTGGTAGTTATGATTTCATCTTGATTTACTCATCCTTTAGTGTAAGTCTTTCTGCATGTGTGGGTTACATTTTTACTGCAGCCATAAAAGTTTGTTCAACTGTGGAAGTCGGTGCACGTCAGTGGGAAGCGTTTGTGTGCTTTTAAATTGCGTTTGCAGAGAAACAGAGGGAGAGAGAGGGGTCGGGAGAGAGAGGGGGGGGGGGAAGAGAGAGAGAGAGAGAGAGAGAGAGAGAGAGAGAGAGAGAGAGAGAGAGAGAGAGAGAGAGAGAGAGAGAGAGAGAGAGAGAGAGAGAGAGAGAGAAGGGGGGAGAGAGGGAGAGGGGGAGAGAGAGAGAGAGAGAGAGAGAGAGAGAGAGAGAGAGAGAGAGAGAGAGAGAGAGAGAGAGAGAGAGAGAGAGAGAGAGAGAGAGAGAGAGAGAGAATGTTTGAACCACTTGAACCCATCCTTTGAATCAGTGGGGACCAGTGTAGATCTGAAATGCGGACAAGCGATCGGAGCACAACCCTCGTGCCACATGCTAGAGCACTTCAGCACGGGACCCTCGCGTACATGTCAGCTCAAAACCCTTTTGGCAGGTCAGGACAAGGCGGTGAAAGGTAAGCACAGGGCCCTTGACGGATGCGGACTTACATGGGGAGGAAGGGGCTGGAACTGCGGTGTTGGGACACTCTGGCATCCGCACTGCTGGGGGCGGCGGGGGCACTGGCGGGGGCCTTGGGACCTGCACTAGCCGTGACCTTTCAAACACTCTCGAACGTCTTCCAAAAGATCGATGTTAAGGAAGCGTCCTTAAATTAATTAAAAAAAAAAAAAAAAAAACTTGAGGGGTATGATGAGGTCAGTTGCCGGAGGAGAACAACCCAAGAGGTCCCCATTTCTAAAAAGTTCAGTTTGCTTGGACAGCAGCTTCGTGTCTAGTTACAGGACCTACAGGTTTTGATGGAGGTACCCACATTCATTGGATGTTTTGGGGGGGGGGGGTCTGTGTGTCTGGTCATGGCGCATTCTGCAATAGCACAGATTTTGTTTAGTATATGATATGCAAGACACGGTAGTGGCAGAGTCCATGAGATGGGGTCAGTCTTAAGTGAGAAATTCAAGCGGTAAGTACAGCCATCTGCCCTGTGGGAGGTAAATGAGGGATTGGACAGGGGGAAGGTAGACATGAACACCCCCCCCCCACACACACACACACACACACACACCACACACACACAGAGAGAAGAGGAGAGAGAGAGAGAGAGAGGAGAGAGAGAGAGAGAGAGAGAGAGAGAGAGAGAGAGAGAGAGAGAGAGAACTGGAATACGGTGAAATAGCCCCCCATCGAAAGCACAAGCACAGTGAGAACACGGTGGGGAACGGGAGAAGATACATACCACCACGCCGAGGTCGTACTTAGGGCTTGCAGACGAATTTAGGATACATCATGCCAGAAGCCAAGAACTTTGGACAAAAACGTAAACCTTAAGGTCATATATCAGAGTAGGACGTTGTTTATGGGAAAACCTACCGAAGTCCAGAAACAGGGGCGTTGTTGTTTCTTGTACAACCCCACCGAAAACCCCTAACCAATCAAAAAAGCATCAAACCAAAGAAGGAGAACCATGCCACTCTGCCGACAAAGAGAGAGAGCGGGTGGGGGGAGAGAGAGAGGGGGGGGGAGAGGGAGAGAGAGAGGGAGAGAGAGAGAGAGAGAGAGAGAGAGAGAGAGAGAGAGAGAGAGAGAGAGAGAGAGAGAGAGAGAGAGAGAGAGAGAGAGAGAGAGAGAGGAGAGAGAGAGGGGGGGGGGGGGAGAAAGATAGGGGGAGTGCGCGAGGGAGAGAAAGGGGGGGGGGTGGGAGAGAGGGGAAGCGAGATATTGAACGGAGAGGGTGGCAGAGGTAGCCGTGGAATACATTGAAGGTAACGAGGGTAGTGGACAGAATGAAAAGCAATGAGGGTAAAGAATACAGAAGGAACGTGTTGGGCAGAGGGGGCCCAAAGGGGCAGGGGGACAATGCTTCCGTATCCTCTCTCTGGGAGGATGGCAAAGAGGGAGAGAGGACATCCAAAGGGAGGGATTCGAGAGAGAAAAGGGGGGGGGGAAGTGGGGTGGAGAGAAGGGGGATGTGCTGAGGGTAATGTATTTGCAAAGGTCATCTGGCCCCTGAAGAGGGGGGGGGGGGGGGGAGGGTGTACCGGTGGGGGCGGGCGAGGCGGGGCCGGGGGCGGCTTGGGCGGAGGGGGATTTGGGGGAGGGACTGTGGAGGCGAGGGGCGCGGGGGTGGGCTTGGCGGACGAGGTGGGCTTGGCGGGCGCGGTGGAGGACTGGGAGGGGGACTTGGCCGCAGAAATGGGGAGGGCGGCACAGGAGGAGGTGGGGATGAAGACACGGGTGGTGGTGGCAGAAGCACTGGTGGCTGCGGGGGTGGAGACTGAGCAAGTGGGGGCTGTGCTGGTGGAGACAGGGCGGGAGGCACTTGGGGCGGGGAAGGGACAGGGTTGGTGGGTGGGGGGATGGGGACGGGGACGTCGCGCGGTCGGTCCAAAAGCCTATGGCAGTGAGGGCAGCCAAATCGTCAGAGGAGAGTCCTGCAAAGGAGGAGATTCTGCCCGTGAAGGAAAACTGGCTCCCGCTGGGGTTAGTAGCCCCGTAGGGACCCAGCGTGCGCCCCAAGCTGGTCACAAAGGTCAGCTGCTGCAGGGCCTGCCCGAAGAAGCCGGAGGCGCCCACCAGCTGCTCCCCGGCCTGCAGTCCAACCTCCACAGAAGGGGCCCGCCCCCAGGGAAAGCCCCGCGCTGCTCCCTCCCTCGATGAGTACAGCGCCTGGGATGAAAGGGCGTCATTGGTTATTAAACATATGCCCCTGTCCCCCTCTTTTGTTTCCTGCAGCCTTGTCCTAAACCGAATCTCCCATCTGATCATGCAGTCAAGGTCTTTTGCAGAGACAGAGACAGAGAGAGAGAGAGAGAGAGAGAGAGAGAGAGAGAGAGAGAGAGAGAGAGAGAGAGAGAGAGAGAGAGAGAGAGAGAGAAAGAGAGAGAGAGACAGACAGACAGAGAGAGAGAGAAAAGGGGGGGGATAGGGAGAGGGAGAGATAGAGTATGTGTGTGTGTGTGTGTGTGTGTGTGTGTGTGTGTGTGTGTGTGTGTGTGTGTGTGTGTGTGTTTGGATAGGTCAGTTAGTGCGGGTGTGTGTGCACGCATGTGGTCACACCGCAATGCATGCATGCTGTGTCCATGCGCATGCACAGGTTTGCAGAATCCCCGATGCAGAGTCGTTGGGCTCACACAATGTTTTCATATGCAATAACATCCAAAGCATAAGACAGCAGCCTTAACCTTGACAACATACTCGTCGCTCCAGACTGCAGGAGCGACAAAACTACAAAGAAAACTACAAAGCGGCCGAACCCATTTGCAGGCAAGTCGGGCAACTAGGCAACCACACATCAGGGAAACTACCAGGGCAAAGTATCTTCAAGTACAACAAACGTAGAATTGCTTTGCAAATAAGGCAAAGGTGAGCCTGCTGGGACAGAAACGGTTGGAGGAGCAAGTTAAAGGGTGAAGACGTGGAGAGGGAGAAAGGAGGAACGCCTTTCCTCCCTGTAATTCTCGATATTTTTTGGTTTTCGCGGTGTTTTTATTTCCCCTCTTCAAGAGGAGGTGACATGTAAGGTGTTGGAGGCAGGCTTGCACATAGACTTCATTTGGATGCATACACCGATATCCCGCCCTATATGGGTGAGAGCATTCCTCCATGTAGTTCTTCAACGTAAGCATTACAATGGAATAAGAAACAGTAGATAAAAATCATGGGGTAACAATGGCAGCTTTAGGGGGCGACGGTTGTAGCACGGCCGTCCACGGATCATCTGTGCGGTGCTGGATGGACAAGGAGAGGGTGTGGCTGGGTGCGCACCTGAAAGCCCACAATGATGGGGGAGGAGGAATTAGAGGAAGAGTTGTCCTGGCATCCCCCAACCCACAAGAGCAGTCCCGATACAGCTGCACCCCGCCCACCGTCAACGGCCCCATGCTATTAAAAAGAATTTGGGGATTGACGGTCCACTTACCAAGCAAGCATACACTACTTGAAGTGTACACTTCAATATGCTTTTTCCTTCAGTCAAGCATATGCATGCTGCGACTCCAGAGATTCCCTCATCTTCCTACCTATGCCACTACTTTTTCAGTAATCTTTCGTTCCATTTCCTGGCCTTCAACAACCATTACGAAATCATCTTTACTTACCCCCCAATCAAGCGGGGTCGGTGTAGCACTGATGCACGTGATATATTCATCCTCCAATTTTCAGTTATGTCAATTGAGTGTACTACACTTCATGACTCCTTTCTCTTTCCATACAGAATCAAGAATGATACGGTTAGTAAGTCTTTTTCTTCAATATCTTGTTAAAAGTAGGTTGTAGGTAAAGCACTTATCCTCCTTTCACATCTTGCAAAGGGAAAAAGTAGGGAATGGTATGGGCAAGTCGTTCGTCCTTCCTTCCAGGTCTTGTCAATACGAAACAGTACGGGTAAGTCATCCTTCCATGCACACATCCTTCCTTCCTTCCTTGCCATACCAGTGGGAATTGGTACAGCAAAGTCATTCATCCTTCCTTACGCGCAATGCCTGGTAAGAAACTACTATGTCCATATCATTTATACTTCCCTCCACGCCAGGCCAATAGCAAAAACAACGTCTAACTCAGTCATCCTTCCTTCTGTCCATGGCATGCCAATGAAGTATGCGACATGGAAGTGATTGTTTGTTTATCACAGATCAAGCATGGTAAGGGTGAGTATCTATTTCTCCGCCCCGTAACCAACCCAGCGTAGTGTAGAAGAGTTTACAAGACCTGAAGCTGTCAGCATGAGGTGGGCGCTGCCAATGAAGATGGAGGAGATGCACTATCATATAACCGAAAGGAGGAAGCCGGGGTGAAGAGAAATGACAGCAAGTATGGGGAAGGCAGTTGAGGACAACGGAACACGCATAATAGAGCAAGTACACCTGCAGGGCTAGCAGAGCAAGGAAGAATTTCATACAAAATTCTGATTTTTGAAAGGTAGACATGCAAGACTGACTGGTTGAGGGCGAAAGCTGATGGTTGGAACCCTAACCTTGTTCGATTTAAACCCATCGAACGGGTTTGAAAAGCCACGTGCTTCAGGTAGAAAACGGCGTTGACACAGGTACAAGGTCCAGTAGAGAAGAGGGGGGTGGAAAAAGCAAACCTGTTCGTGAAAAACATGCAGGGGTTGAAGCAATTTGATCGCCCAGGATGTTATTCTTTGAAGATAGAATTCTGAGACAGCAAAGTGGTTCAAAGAAGTATAGAGGCACTTGCCAGCGGCCCCATCATCTCAAGTAGGCCCATCATCCCAGGCAAGGACATACTAGGGGCCTCACCCCCCATGGAGATACCAGGCAATGTAAGAATAGGGGCCTCACCATCCCAAGTGGCACCATCATCCCAGGCAACAACAGATCCTCCGAGGCGGCCAAACAGGGTAGACCGCAGGCTGCTCTGATTGGCGGGGGGCAGCGGCGTCCGCGGCAGCTGCATATGAGATGCGGCTCCTGCGTTTGCACCCATTCCCTAAATCTCTTGGGACTGGGCCCAAAACACTTAGACTCGTTGGAGAGAAGGCTGTGGTTCGGTGGGGAAAACGCCAGACACGTGAACACATTGCAGTATCGTGATACCTGTCAGAAGAGTGCTGTGTGACATCTGCAGCATCATTTTAATATGATGGAAGGGTCAAAAGCAGTGGGAAGATTTGTAGATCATGAATTCTGTGGAATGTACACATTAAAAAACTTATGGATGCATTGCATTGGAGGGCATGTATCAGAGGAATGAATGTCAGTGAGAAGCACTGAAGGCGGCGCATGCATGAACCGTTGCATGATTTAGCAAATTGCAAAGTGAATTCTGCATTGCACTGTGTATGCGTAGCATCTGTGTGTTACGCTGTACCACTGGAAGTATACGATATTTTGATGCATTATGCTGACATGGCACATGCAGGAGACTTGCTGCAGCACTGACATAAGCTACCGCACACGCAAACAAGAATGGATACATTGAGCTGACACTGCATGTGCACAAGACTTAAGAAACACTGAAGCAATGAAGAATTAACAACAATAACCACAACAACGACGACGACAATGACCAAACACATCAAAAACAATAACAACGATGTGGGAGACTTTCTGAATAATTGAATGCATGTAGAGAGGGGAACGCTGAACAATAGAACAGGATTGTGCTACAGCTGCGAATGCCTGGCCTCAATGACATAGCAGTCTCACTGAGGCCTGGCACAATGCCCAATGCACCGGTGAAAGCAATGACAAGCAATGAAGAATTGACTGGCATGGCAAGCTCAGTCGCCTGCACAGACTTAGGGTAGTAGTGCTCAATCGACAGTAATGGTGTCAACAAAAAACCATGATTGTAATGAAGATGGTTCTAGATAGAGATTTTCGCCTGCATGCATGCAGGGTGAGATAACTGACGCGACTGGGTCAATGACTTCCCTGGATTTAATGACGTTGCAAGATTCAGGCTTGCGCTGGTGCACTAAATGGCATGATGTGACAGACTCATATGACATTGACACAATGAAATCCGAGCACGCCTTTTTGTTTGGTCGGGTCTACGTGGCATCGAAAGCTTCCGACCTGGGTAGTGGCCTCGTGGGGCTCAATGAAATGCCTGGATTCAAAGTCACGGGATGCTTCCCGCCTGCACTTTGGGTACCCAAGCCCAATGATATCCCTTGTAGCAAGCCTGCCAAGCTGGCATGTGCTTAGCCACACCCTAAGGATCAACCAGCTCCACTGTGTTCATCACTTATAAGTTTCTGATTGTGCACTTAGACATGCTATGGGCCATTAAGATAAAGACAGTTGTTGAATGGTGCAGTGATTGCTCCTATACAGGATTTGCCGACATTTGACAGCCCGCCCTGTTCCACTTGGCAAGGGTTTTGAGAGCCTTCTGTGTTGACGCACCAGTTGTCAGACTCTGTACCGCAAAGGGGTTTGCTTGCATCAGGAGCCGTCCGCTACGTGCCTGTCCAAGCCATGCAACAGCTTGATCACATGAGGCCACCAGTTGAACCAGGTATCTTGTGTATAGATGTGCATGTCATCTATATGCTATGCTGGCAAGAAATGGCTTGTGAATCTTCAATTGCCAATGTGACTGCAACTGTAACAAGCCCCAAACAGCGTACTACCAGCAGTTTGCACTAGTATTGAACAGTTCATATTTTGGTGGTCGCTTTAATACAACATATAGCACACAAGTAGATGCTTGATATATATTATATACAGGTGTAACATGTGTATTATATGTTGTCAATCATGAACCTCATTTCCTGGATAGGTCATCTTGTGTTGAAGTGCTATGTTAGGGTATCAGGATATGAATGCACCACCATTGGACCATTCCGTACCACGGTTGATCACATTAGCAGCATTCCATCACCTTTGCAGTAGATCTTGGGTGGTATCAAAAGATATACGATATCACGTACTTGTGCCACACTATGGACTGTTGTACAGTATCTGATACTAGCTAGACCGATCTCTGTGATCTCCTCTGCAAGAGCGCCTAAACACCATAGTTGCTGCGTACAAGTGGCAGCAGCAGGTTGATTCCAAACAACAATGCAAAGTGGGGGCAATTGGTTTTTGCCAAGTTGACAAACGCCACAGTGAGGAGGGATGACGTGCTTAGCTTCAACATTTGAGACACAACTTTCTGGAACAAGGCCCTTGATTCTTTTTAAGCTATATGGAAGAATCGGTAGGTGAAGAGCTGGTTGGATAGCTCCTCAAGAGCTTTCAAAGGAAACTTCCCACTTACCAAAATTTGCCTTGGATCAAACGTACTTAGGTCCAGGGTGGATCCAGTGGGAATGTTAAATACAACGAAGATCGCCAAGCTCGATAGCCAACAGAATCTCGCCCTGCTCGTGAAGTGAATCATTTTTCCCGCAGCAGCGTTAACTGCAACGAAGCGCCATGCTTGGATCAGGACTAAAATACAGCGATGGATGTAAGTGAGTTCTAAGGCTTTCGGCACTGATACTGAATTTTGAAACTTTGGGGTGACAAGAGAACGGTAGAGGCACGCTTTCGAACTGAGTTGCCTGTGCAAAGACACGAAGAGTCGAACCGAATTCGAATAAATAACGCAAAGGGATGAATTGTAAATGGTAACTTGATTCAAGATTATGCCACAGCTAAAGAGTGTTGTAGCCCTATGACAGGCTCTTGGAGAATAGTGAGGAGAACGTCTTCCTGGGCAGTACACAACAACTTTAGCAAGCCAATTCAGCACCTTGCCACAGTTCTTATAGGGTTTTAATGATAAATTACATGACGGAAGGTTAACTCAAGTAGAAGTGCGGTTTGATTTGTTCAAGAAGGGGTGCACCTTGCGCGCTTGCAATCAACCTTTCGCAGGTGCAGCGGCAGATAGCTTGCGTGCTTCTGACGTTCACGGCCCGACATAACACAACCCAGAAACACTACAATTCATCCTTGTTGCCATATTCGGACGCATAGGGATGTGTTCTGCAGCAGAGGAGTAGCCAATCCCGGATTGGCAATCCGATGACGAGGTGCCAAGCCTTGTCATTGGCACTGCCAATTTGGCAGCCAAGGACTCGGCTCCGCTTCCTAGCTTTGGACGCTGAATCTGAATTTTTGAGATAGGGTTGCCATTTGCGACCCTATCATGTCCGGTACGTATGTATTACGGAATACTGTACGTACAGCTATACGGAAAGTGGCGAACCAAACCATTGGAACAAGCATACAGTACTGGTAATGATGGACCACCGTACATAGTAGTTTTAGCATCTTCATTTTATCATCTTCATTCTCAAATCAAATTCCAAAATGTGTACTGGAAGTGCGGGCAACTGCAAAAGTACCGAGATTTTGCAAATCCAGGCTGGTCTTCCTACTGATTGAGATATATCAACATTTTCCAATTTCAGGCAAACATTAAAAATGTCATGAAACATCTTTATTACACGAATTTTTTGATTTTCCTGGCCCCTGGTGTCAGGAACAGTACTGTAAGTGATAGTGCAGTACAAAAAGTGTACCAGATTGGTACCGGACAAACCGTACACTTTGCCGTACTCTGGCCAAGGCTACGGTACGTATTGGGGGTACGACACGTACACCGTAGACGGTACGAAAGCGTACAACTGCCATCCCTCTCTGAATCTCCCTTCTCAATCTTCCTAGAGGTAGGGAATCACGAACGCCATCGCGAGCGACCAGCGGACCACCGGCGGCGGTACCTGATCATGATGGGCCATGAGGATGTCGACAATTGGCAACGACCACTGGCACTCCTGGGCAGATGTAACTTCTTGGGCACTTCACCGCGTCCAGGAACACTACCCTCCCCTGTTTTCTAGTTCTTCTAGGTCCCTCATGCGGTTCATTTGGCAAGCTGATTTACGTGCTGTGGTTTCCTTCATTTATGATGCCGTCCAGGCCCGAGCAGACTTTCACCGACTACCGTTTGGCTGCCTTCCTCAAAGTTTGGTTGCACTCTAAAGTGCAAAGTGCAAATTTGCGCTTTGGAGCCCTGCTAATCAATGCATATGCATACAGCAGGAGGACGTGTTGTACAGCACTGTGAAGCGCTTTTGCATAACTGGAAGGCAGTCATACAGCAGGAGGACGTGTTGCACAGCACTGTGAAGCGCTTTTGCGTGACTGGAAAACAGTTGTGCGGCAGGGGGACGTGTATATGAAAATGCAGGGAGCACTGATGTATGGGATTTGTTGGTTCTCCTCTCAAGTGCGTATCTGCAACACAGTCCTTCGCCTGAAAGGCGCCGTTGGATACTGTTGCTTGTCCCGCCGAATCAAACATTAAGCACACCAGTGGAAAGCCTTTCTGCAGGCGTAGGTAGCGTCTTTAATGCAGCCAAAAGACTTTGTAGACCAGTGAAAGACAGCTGCCCGTCAGTGGGAAGCGTTTGTGTGCTTTTACGTTGCGTTTGCAGAAAGAGAGAGAGGAGAGAAAGAGAGAGAGAGAGAGAGAGGAGAGAGAGAGAGAGAGAGAGAGAGAGAGAGAGAGAGAGAGGAGAGAGAGAGAGAGAGAGAGGAGAGGGAGAGGGAGGGAGGGAGGGAGGAGAGAGAGAGAGAGAGAGAGAGAGAGAGAGAGAGAGAGAGAGAGAGAGGAGAGAGAGAGAGAGAGAGAGAGAGAGAGAGAGAGAGAGAGAGAGAGAGAGAGAGAGAGAGAGAAGGGGGGGGGTGAGGGGACAGGGAGAGAAAGTGAGGGGGGTGGGGGAGGAGGGAGGAACGGGGCGGGGGGGGAGGGAGGGAAAGAGAGAGAGAGAGAGAAAGGGAGGGAGGGAGGGAGAGAGAGAGAGAGAGAGAGAGAGAGAGAGAGAGAGAGAGAGAGAGAGAGAGAGAGAGAGAGAGAGAGAGAGAGAGAGAGAGAGAGAGAGAGAGACAGAGAGAGGGGGGGGAGGCACACTTTTGCAGCACTTGAACCCATTCTTGTCATTGGTGGGGAGCAATATAGATTTGGAAAGCAGAGCACCCCTCGTGCCAGGTCAGCTCGGGGCTGTCGCGTACAAGTAAGCTCAAAACCCCTTTGCCAGGTCAGGACAGGCAAGCACAGACCCCTTGAGGCATGCGGGCTTACAGGGGGAGGAAGAGGCTGGAACTGCCGTGTTGGGGCACTCTGTCATCCGCACTGCTGGGGCGGCGGGGGCACCAGCTTAAAGGGACCCATGCCTGCGATGAACCACCAGTCTAGCCAGTGCCGCAAGAAGTTGACGACGTACACAAGATCTTGTGTTCTAGAAGCCGAAAATTACAAAAGCAACTTACCTTAACGGTTTTTTCTGGCTAGTAAGACGGATAATAATTATGGGGCAGAGGAAAAGGTGTTGAGTTGCGTCTCTTGCTTATTCGATGTATGTGTAGAGCCGGTTCAAAAGAAACGAACTCCAGTGTCTTGAGTCAAGACGCATGACTGGTGGGCGACTATGGTAATTACCACCCCTGTACAGCTTCGCGGATTGCGCACGTGATGCCTTTGTCATCCTCGTGCCTAGCGATTGACGTGACGGACAATTTCCGTAGCAATTTCGTAACGCGGGCGGACCCCTCGTCTGAACCCCCCCTTACCTGTTTTCTAGTTCTTCTAGGTCCCTCAAGCGCTTCATTTGGCAAGCTGATTTACGTGCTGTGTTCTCCTTCATTTATGTTGCCGTCCAGGCCCATGCAGACTTTTTCTGGGTGCATGGACTTGGCCGCAGCCTACCGTTTGGCTGCCTTTCTCTCTGTTTGGTTGCACTCTACGCCGTCTCTGGCGCCTTGGAGTCCTGATTAGGTTACCTCATGTGTTTGTGCACATCTCATCATGCCCTATGGGCCGGCCATATGTAATTTGGACCATGGACAGATGTAACTTCTTTTGGTTTATAAGCGTGGGTCAAATAGTACCAGCAAGAGCAAGTCTCAGCCCATATCCCTGATGTATCAAACTATCACACCCGCCACGCAGCGAGCTGGCGGCCAACTGGAGCAGCAATAATGAGACTGACCCGGCGAAGCACTAAACCCTCCACATCTTCCAGTGCAATGATGGTTTGGTTCACAAGCCCCTGAAGACGCTTCAACAAGGCAAATCTGAAGACGCGCAGGTGCGCCATTGAAGATACATATTGGTGGAAGGAATTGCTTCGAAGGCAGGCTGGCACGCACAAAAAAGTTTCTGCCGCTACAAGAGCGTCATAACCGCTGCTCTAAAGTGAATATCATCGATGTTGCACAAGCGCGATAGTTGCTTGTGTCTGCCAGGCGCTAATGTGCGCTTGCGACCGTGACAATGTTGGGTATTGAAGCATATTGTGAGCTCTTCCGCTTGTCAAGGACCGCCGTTCGGAAACTCCTAGTGGCTTGTTTCACTGTACATCAAACTCCATACAATGTTCATTGCTGTAGAGATCTGGTCAACGATTGAGCATGAAGTGCTTGGATCCTTGAGCGAGAAGTGCTCCGGAGTGCCAAGACACCATGGTTGCTTTCCTGCTACCCGATGCACCAGGTCCCCTGTAAAAAAAAGTCGAGAAAACAAGTTCAGGTCATTGTCTAAGTAGCTTGTCACAATTGGACCAGGGAATGCAAAAGTGCAACTATGAAATACATCGTCCATCAATCAGACACACGGGATGTCCAGACTAATAACAGCGTCATCGACGTAAAAACGTTGGGCATAAAAGGCAACAACATCAAAACCGAGACCATAGAAAGTTAGTGCGCACATTGTAACAGCATGCTCTTACAATGTTTGTAATATAACACCACATTACCTATGCAATAATCAGAGCATGGCGCTTGCAGACTGGTAACAAAGTTGGGCACGTGGCACCAACCTCATACCACGGAGACCATAGATGCTTAGATTTGTAGAGTAGCTCGACATTACCTTTCAAGGGAGGCAAGTACAGTACATCCACTAGCTAGTACACTGCATAATCCATCAGAACACGGTACTAGCATAAAACTGTCAGGGACGGAAAGCACCAACAATGTGACCAGGGACTTTACAGAAGCTGAGCTTAGATCTGTAGATCTCAGACACCTGTTGACTATTAAGTCAACAGGTTATAACAGATTAGGAGGATACACGGTCTGGCCTTGCCCCCCAACACAAGTGAGTATGACATGTGCACGCACGTTCAGGACTGCAATACCACTTACTATTGTCCCATCAGTACCTGTACAGCACATGTGCTCGGGGAACCAATTGACAGATTCGACCACATGGCCGGATTCAATGCAGAGAAACAACACGTCATGCCTCAAAAAGGCCTTATCTACCCAATCGGTTCCATTTATTATTATGGTAATCGGCAGTCGGCGTTCCTGTAGGCACAGCAGACAGGTCGTTATGAATGTCGCTCCACAAGCTACAGTCCGATACGACTGTCTGCTTGATTAATTAACACAACAACTCATGGACAGTCACTTCCACCTTGAGTGCCCAGGGAAACTTCCAGTTAAGTTCTGTGACATTGTGGTCTGACAGTAAGCATTAAGATCGACATCTACGGATAAGCTCCTGACGGCTAAGCATAAGCACCTTCCTATACTCACTCAAGTCTCTGTCCCTTAAGCTGTTTGAGAGACTTGAGTGAACACTAAGATGGTTCACTTAGATTAAGCAACCACAAATGCACCATCCAAATTTTAAAAGTCTGCCGACCTCCCTTCACAATCTAGCCTGCTAGTCGAGAGGGATCGTAACCGCAATTAACGTTACTTCACATGCAATTCGCACAAAAACGTACTTTATGATCACATCATGTGACCAAGAAGTACACAACCCATTCCTGTTACTCTACTAGCACTTCGCACATGGTGGCCTATCTTAAACCGTGTGCACTCTCGTTGGGATCTCCGTCCCAGGGACTTCAAATAAACCCTAAAACCAGCAGAAACCCTTGCAAGAGCAGAAAGTCATCGAGCCAATTGGCTCGATGACCTCCGGTCAACAGCAGCTGCATAAACCCTAAGACCAACATTCCTTGGCTCGATGATTACCAGTCAGCAGATGCATGAACCCTAAAGCCCACAGGAATCCTTTCATCGGGGCAAGCTCCACTTGCAAGAGCTGCATGAACCCTGAGACCAAGAGGAACCCCTTGATCGGCGCAAGCTCCAGAGGAGACAGCAGCTGAATAAATCATTTCCTTAAAACCTTCTGGCATGCCATGACTTGCAAGCCCATCTGAAAGCCTCAAACCTCATAAGAAGCTTGCAAAACAGTGAGGTTGCACAGCTGTAAGGTTGTAACAGTGAGGTTGCACAGCTGTAAGGTTGCAACAGTGAGGTTGCACAGCTGTAAGGTTGCAACAGTGAGATTGCACAGCTGTAACGTTGCAACAGCGAGGTTGCACAGCTGTAAGGTTGCAACAGTGAGATTGCACAGCTGTAACGTTGCAACAGTGAGGTTGCACAGCTGTAAGGTTGCAACAGTGAGATTGCACAGCTGCAACGTTGCAACAGTGAGGTTGTAAAGCTGAAGCCCCCCGACGTACGCGCTCGATTGAGGAATGAGTCCCAGGCAGCAAGCTTGCAAGCCGGTGACGTTGCGCAGCTGTGATGGTTGCCACCAACAAAGGCTCCCCATCACATGCACGGTCCCACAACTTCATTTCCTGCGCCGACTCGACTCCCGCACAGTCCGCGCATTTGTGAAACTTAAGCCATTCATTGCGCATGAAGCTGCGCAGGAGCACGGTTTAATTGAGATGCTGGATGGAACCACACAGCAGCGATCCTGCTGGAAAGCCCAGCATGGGCCAATCCCTCACGCCTGCTCACAACAGAAACATGGTAGTCTCTTTTTTCAGGATAGTGTTTAAGAAAGCATGGCGGCCCTCATTAGCACGAGCCGGTGGCAATGTAGGAGCACAGGGAGCTCCAGGACCGGATCTGGCCACACCATACATTCAGGCAAGGCAAGCTGGCGTTGACGTCCGGGCGCTGGTTGGCCGCTCCGCAGCGCGCATATCCTGTCAGGGCCGAGACGTTTACGAGCGTGTCTGGGCTGCCGGTGAAGGAGATGAAGCAGTCGTTTGGCGCAGGGTTCCCATCCCTAATCCCATCGATCCCGGAGAGACTTCCCAGGCTGGGCAACTCATTTCCAACCAGGCTGGTGCCAGGGCACACCAGGTTTGGAAAAACAGCCCTCAAATCCCGGTTAGACCATGATGAACCACGAAGTGTTGTTTGTCCTGCCACCCGCAGCTTTGCCAGGCCACCGCCTACCACTGCACGTGCAGAATATATGTCTAGAAGACCCCGAACCACCTCCACCTTGGGAAGAATGTACGAAAAGTCAGAAGGGCTATTGTCATTTCCTCCGACAATGATGCTCAGACCTTTGAGGAGGGTCTGGACGTTCAGGAGCCCTGTGTCATTCAGATACCCTCTTACAAATGGCACAAGATCAGCATAAGGAGAAAAGATTGTTAGCGGGATGTTTAGGGACCCGCATGCCGGGTAAGGGAATATGTTACGGCAACTGCAGTCCCCATCCAGGCAAGGGGATATTGAGCAACTTGGTCCGCTACTGATGTAAATCGTCAGACTGCCTACAAAGTCAGGTGTTGGAGGCAGGCACACTGCATGAAAGCCCCACCGTCCCTTTGTCAGAGGCCAAGGAAAGCAGGGGGACGTGTTGTACAGCACTGTGAAGCGCTCTGCATGACTGGAAAACAGTTGTGCAGCAGCAGGAGGTGAAT
>KV908406.1:401373-433873 GCA_002005505.1 Botryococcus braunii
CTTGCACATAGAGTTCATTTATATGCATACACCAATCTTCCGCCCTACAGGCACAACAGCATTCTTCCACTAATTTCTTGACAGAAGCGTGACAATTGAATAAGAAACAGTAACTAATAAGAAACATGGGTTAAGGTTGTCAAGCTTTGCAGTGCGAGGGGTTTAGTACGGATCATCTGTGCGGTGCTGGCTGGACAAGGACAGGGTGCGGCTGGGTGTGCACCTGAAAGCCCACAATGACGATGGAGACGGAATTAGAGGAAGAGTTGTCTTGGAATCCCCCAACCCACAAGCGCAGTCCCGATACAGCTGCACACCGCCCAGCGTCAGCGCCCCCATGCTCTTGAATAGGATTTGGGGATTGACGGTCCAGTAACAAAGCAAGAATTGGCTACTGGAAGTGTACATGTACATTACTTACTTCAATATGCGTTTTCTTTCAGTCAATCATATGCATGCTGCGGCTCCAGAGATTCCCTCATCCTAATATCCATGCCACCGCTTTTTTACTCATCCTTCGTTCCAGTTACTGGCCTTCAGCAACCATTACAAATTCATCTTTCCTTTTCCGCCAATCAAGCGGGGTGGGTGTAGCATTGATACAGGTAGTACATTCATTCTTCAATTTTCAGTCCTGTCAATCGAGTGTACCACAATTCATAACTCCTTTCTTACTTTCTTTCCGTATAGATTCAAGAATAGTCGGATAGTAAGTCTTTTTTCTCCAATGTCTAAAATGCTAAAAGTATGGTATCCGTGAGGCACCCGTCCTCCTTCCAAATCTTGCGACTACGAAGTGTTAGTAACATTGTTACTGGTAGTAATTCATCCTTCCTTCCTTCCACGTCTTGTTAATAAAAATGATACGGCTAAGTCGTCCATCCATCCATCCTTCCACACCATGCCAATAGAAATCCGTACGGCAAAGTCATTCCTCCTTCCTTACATGCCATGCTTGGTAACGAATTACTATGGCATATTATTCATCCCTGCGACATGCGTACAGGAATTATTGTGGCTCAGTCACCCTTTCCTTCCTTCCACGTCATGCCAATGAAGTATGGGACAGGAAAGTGACCGCGTGTTTACCATCGATCAAGCATGATAAGGGTGAGCATCTATTTCTCCGACCTCAACCAACCAAGCGCAGTGCAAAGGAGTTCACAAGACCTGAAGCTGTCAGCATGAGGTGGGCCCCCGATGAAGATGGAGGGGATGCCTTGAGATCCACTATCATAGAAGGACAGTTTTGGGAATCAAAACGAGGAAACAGGGTGAGGAGAAAGGGCAGCAGGTGTGGGGAAGGGAGTTGAGGAAGATGGAACATGCAAAAAAACGGTAACTACACCTGCAGGGCTAGCAAAACAAGGACGCACTTTCTGCAAAATTCTAGATTTTGAAAGGTAGACATTCTAAAATGACTGGTTGAGGGAAGAAGGCAATGGTTGGAACAGCAACCTGGTTCGATTCAAACCCATCGGAAAGGGTTTAAAACAGCCACGTGCTTCAGGTAGAAAGTGGCTTTGAAACAGTTACAGGGTCCAGTAGAGAAGAGGGGCTGGATAACGCTAACCTGATAAACATGCAGGAGTTGAAGCACTTGAATCGCCCAGGATGTTGTTTTTTGAAGATGGAATTCTGCGACGGCAAATTGGTTCTGAGAGAGTAAAGGCACTTGCCAGCGGCCCCGCCATTTCAAGTAGCCCATCATCCCAGGCAAGGACATACTAGGGGCCTCAACACCCCAGGCAGGAGCACCATGGATGTACCAGGCAATGTTAGAATAGGGGCCTCACCATCCCAAGTGGCACCATCATCCCAGGTAACAGCAGATCCCCCGAGGCTGCCATACAGGGAGGACAGCACGCTGCTCTGATTGGCGGGGGGCAGCGGCGTCCTGGGCAGCTGCGCTCGAGATGCGGCTCCTGCGTTTGCATCCATCCCTCAAACCCCTTAGGCCCATGCTCAAATCACTTTCAGACTCATGGAGAGACTGCTGTGGTATCTGTGGGGAAGACGCCAGACACGTGAACACATTGCAGTATCGTGGTACCTGTCAGAAAAGTGCTGTGTGACATCTCAAGCCTCGTTTTACTATCATTGATGGGTCAAAAACAGTGAAAGCATTTGCTGCTCATGGAGGCAGTTTACTAGCATGGGAAGGTCAACAGTAGTGGTCACATCAGTTGCTCATGGAGTCTGTGGGATATACACTTGAAACTTATGGATGCATTGCGTTGCATGGCATGTCTCAGAGAAATGTCGGTGAGACCCACTGAAGGCAGGTCAATGCATGAACCATTGCATGACTTAGTCAACTGCAATGTGAATTCTGCATTGCACTGTGTATGCATAGCATCTGTGTGGAACGCTGCACCACTGGAGAATATAAGCCATTTTGATGCATTTGCTGACATGACAGGCGGGGGAGACTTGCTAAAGCACTGAAGTAAGATACCGCACAAGCAAACAAGAATGACATCGCATATGCGCGAGACTCAATGAAGCACTGAAGCAATGAAGAATAAACAACAACGACATCAATGACAATGACAGCGACAACAATGACGCAGGAGACATGCTGAATCGTTGAACGCATCTAGAGAGGGGAAAGCGTAACAATAGAACAGGATTGTGCTGCAAGTGCAAAGGCCTGGCCTCAATGACATAGCAGTCCCCTTGAAGCCTGGCACAATGCCCAATGCACTGGTGAGAGCAATGACAAGCAATGAGGAATTGACTGGGATGGCAAGCTTTCCGCCTGCACAGCGTTAGGGTAGTGCTCAAAACAACAGGAATGGCTTCAACAAAAAACCATGATTGCAGTGAAGATGGTTCTAGATAGAGATTTTCGCCTGAATGCATGCAGCGGTGAGATCAATGACGTGACTGGGTCGATGAATTGCCTGGATTTAATGATGTGGCTTCGAAATATTCCAACCTGGGTGGTGGCCTGTGGTGTCAATGATACAAGTGGTTCATTGAAATGACTGGATTCAAAGACATGGGATGCTTCCCGCCTGCACGTCGGGTACTCGAGCACTATGACATCACTAGTAGCAAGCCTGTCAAGCTGGCATGTGCTTGGCCACACCCTAAGGATCAACAAGCTCGACTGTGTTCATCACTGCAAACTTTTTCTCACTTTGCACTCAGACATGCTCTGGGCAATTAAGATAAAGATGTTTGCTGAATGGTGCAGTAGATGCTCCTATACAGGATTTGCATCAGCGACATTTGACAGCCCGGCCTGTTCCGCTTGGCAAGGATTTTGAGAGCCTGCTGTGTTGACGCACCAGTTGTGAGACTCTGCACCTCAAGGGGGTTTTCTTGCATCAGGAGCCGTCCGTTACGTGCCTGTCCAAGCCATGCAAAAGCTTGACCCCATGAGGCCACCAGTCCAACCAGGTGTCTTGTGTATAGAGGTGCATGTCATCTACATGTTATGCTGGCAAGAAATGGCTTGTGAATTTTCAATTGCAACTGTAACAAGCCCGAACAGTGTACTACCAGCAGTTTGCACAAGTACTGAACAGTTCATATTGTGGTGGTTGCTTCAATACAACACATAGCACACAAGTAGACGCTTGCTGTAGATTATATACAGGTGTGACATGTGTAGTATATGCTGCCAATCATGAACCTCATTTCGTGGATAGGTCATCTTGTATTGAAGTGCTATGTTAGGGTATCAGGATATGAATGCACCACCATTGGACCATTGCCTACCAGGGTTGATCACATAAGTAGCATTCCATCATCTTTGCAGTAGATCCTGAGGTGGTATCAGAAAACTTACCATATCTCGTACTCGTACCACAATATGGACTGTTGTACAGTATCTGATACTAGCTAGACCAATCTGTGCAATCTCCTCTGCAAGAGCTGGCTAAACACCATAATTGCTGCGTACAAGCTGCAGCAGCGGGGGTTTTTTTTGTTTTTTTTTTTTGTTTTTTTTTTTTTTTTTTTTTTTTTTTTCATGCAAAGTGTCGGCAATTTGTTTTGCCTAGTTGGCAAACGACACCATGATCATGGGGGGGGGGTGACGTGATTAGCTTCAACAAATAAGAAACACCTTTCAGGAGTAAGGGCTGTGATTCTCTTTTAACTGTATGGGAGAATTGGTAGGTGAAGCAGGATGGATAGACCCTCAAGAGGTTTCAAGGAAACTCGCTACTTACCAAATCTTGCCTTGGATTAAACGTACTTAGGTCCAGGGTGGACCCAGCAGGACTGTTAAAAACAACGAGGATCGCCAAGCTCGATAGCCAACAGAACCTCGCCCTCCTCGTGAAGTGGATCATTTTCCTGTCGCAGCGTCAACTGCAAGAAGCACCATGCTTGGATCAGGACTGAAATGCAGCGATTGATGTGAGTGAGTTCTAAATCTTCCGTCGCTGAAAGTGAATTTTGAATCTCTAGGGTGACAAGAGAACGGTAGAGGCATGTTTTCGAACTGAGGGGCCTGTGCAAAGACACGAAATTGAGAAAATTACGCAGATGGATGAATCGCGACTTAATTTCAGATTATGCCACAGCTCAAGAATGTTGTATCCCTATGAAAGGCTCTTGGAGACCAGTGAGGAGAACGTCTCTCTGGTCAATACGTCAACGACTTTCAGCAAGCCCATTCAACACCTTGCTACTGATTTTAGAGGGTTGCAATGATGAATGACATAACGGAAGTTAGCACAAGCACAAGTGTGGTCTGATCTGTTCAAGAAGAGGTACACCTTGCGCGCTTGCGATCAACCTTTCACAGGAGCAACGGCCGATAGCTTGCGATCTTCTGACGTTAACGGCCAGACACAACACAACCCAGAAACACTAAATTTCATCCTTGCTGCCATAGGGGTGTGTTCTGTGGCAGAGGAGACGCCAATACGATGATGAGGTGCAAAGGACTCGGCTGCGATTGCTAGTTTGAACGCAGAATCTGTCTGGAGATTCCGGGCGGGAACCACGGCCCGTGGTCTGATGCAAAGGGCTGAACCGCTGCATAGGCGCAGACGCAATCTCCCAAATTTGTTGGGATTTCTAGCGCAAGTTTCTTCCTTTCGAGGCGGGGCAGTCCCGAGCGTTGAAGATTTCGGGCTGAAATGTGATCTCGCGGGAGTTCCCAGTACCTTACCTTACCTAGTACCTTGTACCTTCCTTTCAGGGGCAAAGGATGCATCTTTTGCACTTACGGCCATTCCGATGTCAAAACGTGACTATTCGGGCATCGGGGGCCTGAGACTGATATATTTCACTTTTCCTTTAAATGATGCTCTGGATCCGGCGAATTACCGCCCTCTTGCTGTCCCTGAACCCTTCATGCGGCTGTACGCCACCCTGTTGAAGCTCGGTGTCCGGGTGTGGGGCCCGCCACCCGGGATGGTCATTGTGTCCCTATTCAAGGTTATGCTGATAACTATACACTCCAGGCCAAGTCCCAGGAGGAGTTGCAGGATCACCTTCTCCCCGCTGCTTCGGAGTGTTGCCAGTCCGCACGCATGCGGGTGCGTGTTCCAAAGTGCCATGCCATGGGCTCCCCCCCCCCCCCCCCTCGAAGGAGGCCCCCCCTCCCGTTCTGTATGAGGGTCAACCCCTGCCTCAGGTGACCCAGGCTCGTCATTTAGGTGTCATGCTTCAGGCATTGGGCCACCTTTGGGCATATACGTGGCAAGATGTGGGAGGCCTGGTCTACTATTAGCACGCGTTATGGGAACCTCACATGTGCCACCTCGATCGGTATTCTCTTACGCCTCTTCTTGGCATGTGTGTTGCCTGCTTGCTCATATGGGAGCCTACGGGTGTTTCCCCATCTTCCACTCGGCCGTCCGCTAAGGATTTAGAAAAGCATTTTTTTACTATGTTACGGATGATCCTTGGGGTTTGTCAGACGGTCCGCACCGATGTGCTCCTTGCTGAGGTTGGCGTTTGGCCCCTTCATCATATCTGGTTCAAGTGTGTGGTCACCTTTTGGAACTCTCTTGTGGATCTCCCACCCGACCTCTTGTATGCACATATACATAGGGACTCATGCTACTATGGCCTTACGACTCGTTCTCCGCCCTGGGCAGGTTCTTTTATGGCTGCCCTTCGCCGCTTAGGTTACTCCTATGCGGCTGATTGTCAGCGCCCGCAGCCCGTTGATATGGATACCTTTTTAGCTCTCATTAGGCAGGCCAATACCCTCCCTGTGGCCTCTCTTCATGTCTCCCCTCGGTTAGCCCCTACTGATCCCCAGATATGTACTTATGTGCTGTGGTTTGCGCGTCCCACTAAGGCTCAGCGCTCCCGCCTCCTTTATCTGTCTCTTGATGTTGCCAAGGTCCGGCTCTTTCTCAGGTTTCGTCTTGGTGTTCATGGCCTTCCCATTGACATGGGCCGCAGACACCGGCTTCCGCGCCTTCAGCGCCTGTTTGATATGTGTGGCTCCTCTGTGGGTGATGAACACCACTTTGTCTTTCACTGTCCCGCTCTTACTGTGGTGCGGGTGTCACGTCCTTTATAGGGTTCCCGTTACCCAAGGTAGACAAATTTTTTTCTGATTGAAATTAGAGACTTTGCAACTACGATTAGTAATAGCTGGGCTGCGGCTTCTGTATCAAGGTAAATTACGCGGATCGCCACTCAAGGATTCGGCCTTGAGACCTGGATTACCGGATTACTGGACCTGGATTATTACTGGTACTTACGATTGTGCGTTTCGAAGGCTGGAGGTTACAATCGGAGACTGCTGCGGTTCAAGTCACGGGTGTTGTAGTCGGGGGTTCTTAGTCGGGATAACCGGCTTACGGCCTAGCGCTGGCCGGACTATCGGACTTTGGGGTTGACGTCTGGAGTATGAGTTCAACTGATGTGATAGGTCGTGCGTTTCACTTCCAAAGGTACTAAATGGAATTATTATTACTCTGTTATCAGGTTTTGTAGCTCCCTTTTAGGATTCGGGCTGGTCCACGTTCGGTGTTGTTGCGGCTTGGATGGAGCGGACTGGAAAGCACCTTGCGGCACTGGTAAACGGAATTATGAATGATGTTATAGTGATCAAATAATTATCGAAAGTATTACGTCGGGTCAAATTGTTGTATCTCTATGTATAACGTGCGGTTATTAATCTGATCAAAACTTAAGTTCAACCACGTAGAGTATTATCGTTCGGAAACTATCAGGGTTTGGGTATTATTTAGTAAGACAATACTGTTAATCTGACACTTAGGGGTGTTGCTTCACGAACACGACAAGTCAGGTCGAGTGGATCAAGTACGATGATGCAAGTAGGCACATTAACGCAGTGGTCACGGACGAGGCTAGTAGGAATGTTGGGATTCAAACTTAGGCGGTTACAAAGACTCACGACAGAGGTTTCCCTCACCTAACTCCTAGCACAGCGTGGTTTAGAGGACGGCTGGTCGCCCTTAAATAGTATTCCCCGAACTTACGCGGGGATTCGGGACCTTTCAGGACCCCGCTGGAACGAAGTGTCCAGAGGGATCACGTTCCTCTAGTGCCCAGGTTACAACTGATTCTGAGCTGCCACGTAATCCCTTGTCACCAGTGGATCAGGTGCACCAGTGGACCAGGTTTGGTCAAAGTGCGAGGAATGAAAATAGCATCCATCAATCAGAGAAACTGGACGTACAGACTATCAACAGCGTCATCGACGTAAAAAAGTTGGGCATATGAGGCACCAACATCAAACCCGAGAGCGTAGAAAGTTAGTGCTGTTACAATGTTTGTAATATAACTCCACATCACATATGCAAGCAAGTCGCGGCATATAAGTGCATTCATATGCCATGACAGCATCAATCAATCAGAACATGGCGCTTGCAGACTGTAAACACCTTGGGCACGTGAGGCACCAACATCATGGCGCGGAGGGCAGGGAGGTTTAGATTTGTAGTGCAGCTCTACATTACCTTAAAAGGGAGCCAAGTACAGCATGTCCCACTAGCTAGTGGCATATACCTGCGATGCGGCAACGATATGCCCTCATGAGTGATCCCTGCATAATCAATCAGAGCACGGTACTAGCATAGAACTGTCGGGTACGCAAGGCACCAACAATGTACCAGGGACTTTATAGAAGCTTAGATCGAGATCTCAGGACTCCCTTAGAAGTACCTGTCGACTTGACACATCAGGAGGATACACAGTCTGGCCAGCCATGGCCTTGCCCCGCCAACACAAGTGAGTATGACATGCATGATGCCCCGCCAACACAAGTGAGTATGACATATGTGCAGGCACGTGCAGGACTGCAATACCACTTCCTATTGACCCGTCAGTACCTGGACAGCACATATGCTCGGGGAACCAATTGACAGATTCGACCACATGGCCGGATTCAATGCAGAGAAAAAACACGTCATGCCTCAAAAGGCTTTACCCGATCGGCTCCATTCATTACAGTTATGGGCAGTCGGCGTTTCCGCAGGCACAGCAGACAGGTTGTAATGAATGTCGCTCCACAAGCTACAGTCCGATACGACTGTCTGCTTGATTGACACAACAACTCATGGACAGTCACTTGCACACTTAGAATGCCCAGTGAATCAAGTTCTGTTACATTGTGGTCTGACAGTAGGCATCAAGATCAACATCTATATAGATACATGGATAAGCTCCTGACAACTAAGCACGAATACCTTCCTATACTCACTCAAGTCTCTGTACTTTAGCTGTTTGAGAGACTTAAGTGCTCGAGTGCAAGCTTGAGTGTACATTAAGATGGTTCACTTGACTAAGAAGCCACAAAGGCACCATCCAACATCCAACAGTCTGCCAATAACCAATCACGATCTACCCTCCTAGTAGAGAGCGATCGTAACCGCAAGTGACGATACTTCACTCGCGATTCGCACCAAAACGTACGATATGATCACATCAGGCAATCAAGAAGTACGCAACACTTTCCTGTTCCTGTACTAGCAGTTCGCACAGTGTGGCTCCTATCTTGATACGTGTACACTCTAATTGGGATCTCCGTCTAAGTCCCAGGGACTTCAAGCAACAGAGACCTGTACTTACATGCTGGTCCTATATGAGATAGCTATCTCATGTCCAACCCTTGGCATGACGTCATTCCATGGTCGACCGGTCCTTTGTTAAGTCCTGCATACCATGCCTAAGCAGTGCTTTCATACACTTTAGTGCTTTCATACTGTCTCAAGCGTTCCGATCATCACCCCATCTATTATATAATAGATGGGATGGAAGATATAGAATGTGGAAAATATGTAACTAATGTGGAAAATATGTAATTAGATACCTTTGTGAAGTCCTGCATACCAATGCCTAACTAGTGCTTTCATACACTTTAGTGCTTTCATACTGTCTCAAGCGTTCCGTTCATCACCCCATCTATTATATAATAGATGGGATAGAAGATATAGAATGTGGAAAATATGAACGTGGAAGGTATATCGAAGTGCCTGTCAAGCGACGCATCAAAGATAAACAGTGGCCTTCAAAAGCCGTATGTACGTGTGTAATCAGTAACCAACTGAAAGCGTACTTAACGGCTCCTCAATTTACACAACAGTCTGCTTTGCCTCAAAGTGCAAAATGTGTATCTAAAGATGATTTGCAATGTAGGAGCCCTCCACCACAACTGGGGTCTGACAGTAATTACTTTTTCAACTAGAACTAGAAGTACAACTGTAGTTTGACACATTAATGTTTGACAACAATTGTTGAGTTGCCTGTGTCGAGCCAAGTATGTACATCTGCAATGACACAAGCTGTTGCACGCCCCAAGATGAATGATTCACAAATATATGCCCACATACATATGGCTCCATTCATGGTCTAGATTTGCCTAAAAGTACAAATTTGTACTTTTAAATTTAACATATATATCTATATCTACGTAGAGGGTTACCCACAACCGGGTCTGGCTGTGAATATCTGCACCTATTAAAGTTACGTAGAGCCAAGTGTGTACACATGCAGTAAAACACGCTGTTGCATGCAACAAGATAAATAATGCACACACATGGCTCCACGTGTGGTCTGTTTTGCCTGAAAGTGCCAAGGACGTTCATAGACATTGTCTGTAAGCAACAATGCGGCCAAGTACCACAAATTTGCAAATGTGCAAAATTTGCAAATACCCCAATGGGGGTCAAGACATAGCTAGCTGTGGAAACCTGCTGGCTGATAACACCGTCGAGTTAACTGTAGCTAAGTGTCTACATATTCAGCGGCACATTCTGGTCGGCATGCCAAGCTGAATGATGCTCATTCATAACTCGATACATTCTCTAATTGTCGTAAAAGTGCCGAGGATGTATATGTACTTTTCTAAAATGTTGGGGCCCGCTAAATCTAGGTCTAGACCGCCAAATTATGATCTATAGACCAGCAAATATTTATTCATGACCTATAGCGATGAGTAGCTGCAAAAATGAATTATGCCCTACAGCGGTGCTTAGCTACAAGTGGGAACCTGCTCAGGATACCTGAGGGTCCACACATCGCTGAGGTATGCAAACCCAGGCATGCGACTTATGCAATACTTGTGAATTCCAGCCCCTGGGTTGGCTGTGGATACCTCATGATATCCTGCATGTTGTTTGAAAACAAGGACAGTCTGT
Organism: Botryococcus braunii; assembly: GCA_002005505.1. Classification (NCBI taxonomy): domain Eukaryota; kingdom Viridiplantae; phylum Chlorophyta; class Trebouxiophyceae; genus Botryococcus; species Botryococcus braunii. Next base: position 411,963 of record KV908406.1, read on the forward strand.
ATGGTATGCATCCATAATAGAATTCTCCACTGCATACACTGCTCACAATGCACACATGACAAAATGTATATGTGCGCTGCTCACGCAACCATCCACAGACTCTTGGGCGAATCGGTACGGTACTGCATTTAGGCGACAGTGGAACCTGCTTATGACAAACACGGATAATAACGTACTACATTTGTCACCCAGCCCCCACCCTAGAGAGGACAAGACCACGCTTCCTTGCAGCTGCATGAACCCTAAAGCCTACAGGAAGCCTTTCATTGGGGCAAGCTCCACTTAAAAGAGCTGCATAAACCTTAAACCCACCAGGAACCCTTGCTCGGTGACCACCAGTCAACGGCAGCTGCATGAACCCTAACCCCACCAGGAGCCCCTTGATCGGGGCCAGCTCCGGTGGGCAGCAGCTGCATAAGACCTTCTTGCATGACATGACTTCCATATAATGACGTATGATGACGGATAACCCTTGAACTCCACAACAAGCCCATCTGAAACCCTAGCACCCCACAGCAAGCCCATCTGAAACCCAAGAACCCCACATCAAGCCCATCTGACACCCTAGAACCCCACAACAAGCCCATCTGACACCCTAGAACCCCACAACAAGCCCCCAGACGTACGCGCTCAATCCGAGCACGAGTCCCAGGCGACAAGCTTGCAGAAGAGTGAGCTTGCGCAGCTGTGATGGGTCGCCACCAACAAGGCTCCCCATCACATGCACGGTCCCAACTCATGCCCTCCGCCGACTCAACTCCCGCACAGCCTGCGCATTTGTGCAAACAAGCCATGTGCGCATCAAGCTGCGCAGCAGTAGCACGATAACTATAGTTGCTGGATGAAACCGCACCGCAGCGAACCTGCTGGCAAGCTCAACGCGCACTAATACCTCACGCTTGCTCACTGAAAAGACTTGCAAGTCTCGTTTTCAGGATAGTGTTTAAAGAAAGCATGGTGGCCCTCATGGGCATGAGCCGGTGGCCATGTAGGAGCACATTGAGCTCCAGGACCAGAGGCGGCACCCCCGCACGTCCAGGCAGGGCATGCTGGCGTCGACGTCCGGGCGCTGGTTGGCCGCCCCGCAGCGCGCATATCCCGCCATCGCCGTCACGTTGACGAGCGTGTCTGAGTTTGTGTGATGGAGATGAAGCAGTAGTTGGTCGCCTCAGGGTTCCAAACCCTAATCCCATCGAGCCCGGAAAGGCTTTGCAGGCCGTGTAAGTCATCTCCTACGGGTTTTGGGGTTTGAGGCTTTGCAGTGGGGGCCGCACCGGGGGGGGCGGGGGCGGGCTTGGTGGTGGAGGACTGGGAGGGGGACTTGGCCGCCGCGGAGGGGAGGGCGGCACAGGAGGTGGGGATGGAGCCACGGGTGGTGGTGGAGGCGAGGGGCATGAGCCGGTGGCAATGTAGGAGCACATGGAGCTCCAGGACCGGATCTGGCCGCACTGCACGTCCAGGCAAGGCATGCTGGCATTGTCCGGGAGCTGGTTGGCCGCCCCGCAGCGCGCATACCCCGCCAGGGCCGTCAAATTGACGAGCGTGCTTGGGCTGCCGGTGAATTTGATGAAGCAGTCCAACCATGCTGGAGGGTTCCCATCCCTAATCCCATCGAGCCCGGAAAGACTTTGCAGGCTGGGGAGCTGTGATCCATCCAAACTAGAGCCAGGGCACACCAAGTTTGGAAAAACGGCCCTCAAATCCTGATTTTTCCAACTTGTACCCTGTAGCATTATTTGACTCGCCACCCGCAGCTTTGCCAGGCCACCGCCTTGCACTACATCTGTAGAATATAATTGTAAAAGACCCCGAACCACCTCCAACTTGGGAAGAAAATCAAGCGCATAAGGACCCCCGCCGTAATTGCCGAGCCCGATAAAGAGACCTTGGAGGAGGGTCTGGACGTTCAGGAGCCCTAGGTCATTCAGATACCCGGCCACATACGGCATGACACTTGAATGAGTAATATGGATAACTAGCGACACGTTAAGGGACCCACATGCTGGGTAAGGGAACACGTTACGGCAATCGCAGCGCGCATTCAGGCAGGGGCTCATTCGGCAAATTGGCCCGAAATCTACACTTACTTCCAGAAAGCCCAGAAAGTCTGGCGTTGGAGATTGGCACACTGCAAGAAATCCCACCGTCCCTTGTCAAAGGCCAACCACAAGCAGGGGGAAGTGTAGTACAGCACTGTGAAGCGCTTTTGTATAACTGGAAAGCAGTTGTACAGCAGCGGGACGTGTTGTACAGCAAGGGGACGTGTTGGACAGCACCGTGAAGCGCTTTAGCATGACTGGAGAGCAGTTGTGCAGTAAGGCAACGTGTAGTACAACACTGTGAAGCGGTTTCGCATGACTGTAAAGCAGCTGTACAGCAGGGGACGTGTTGTACAGCACCGTAAAGCGGTTTTGCATTACTGGAAAACAGTTGTACAGCAGGAGGACATGTACATACACAAGTAGGGAGCACTGATGCACCAGTGAAATGCCTTTGGGCATATGCAGGTAGCGTTTTAACTGCAGCCAAAAGAGTTTGTGTGCTTTTAAACACCAATGGAAGGCGGATGCACGTCAGAAGGAAGCATTTGTGTGTTTTTAAAATGCGTTTCCAGCGAAAGAGAGAGAGAGAGAGAGAGAGAGAGAGAGAGAGAGAGAGAGAGAGAGAGAGAGAGAGAGAGAGAGAGAGAGAGAGAGAGAGAGAGAGAGAGAGAGAGAGAGAGAGAGAGAGAGAGAGAGAGAGAGAGAGCATTTTATCACCAATTGATGCCATTCTTTGAATTGGTGGAGACCAGTAAAGATCTGAAATGCAAACAAGCAATCAGAGCATTCCCTCGTGCCAGCTCAAAACCCCTTTGCCAGGTCAGGACAAGCCCTTGACAAGTAAGCACAGGGGCCTTGAGGCATGCAGCCTTACATGGGGAAGAAGTGGCGGGAACTGCCGTGTTGGGACACTCTGGCATCTGCACTGCTGGGGGCGGCGGGGGCCCTGGCGGGGGACTTGGGACCTGCACCACCCGAGACTTTCAAACACTATCGAACGTCTTTCTAAAATGCGGTGGTTGGGAAGCTTCCAATAGAAAGAAAATAATATCTGCGGGGGTATGTTGAGATCAGTTGCTGGAGGATGAACAACTCAAGAGGTTCCCAGTTCAAAAGATTTCAGTTTGCTTGGACAGCAGCTTCGTGTCTGGTTACAGGTCCTACATTGTTTGATTGAGGGACGCGGTACCCCACATACCTTGGAGTTGTGTGTGTGTGTGTGTGTGTGTGTGTGTGTGTGTGTGTGTGTGTGTGTGTGTGTGTGTGTGTGTGTGTGTGCGTGTGTGTGTTTTGGGGTGGGGGGTGTCTGTGTCATAATGCATTGTGGGAGAGTACAGATTTTGGAAAGTATATGAGCTGATGCACTCATGGAAGTGGCAGAGTCCATTAGATCGGGTCAGTTTCAAGAGAAATTCAAGCGGCAAGTACAGCCATGTGGTGGGCAAAGGAGGGATTAGAAAAAGCGAAGGGTAAGACAGCACCGCCCCAACACACACACACACACACACACACACACACACACACACACACACACACACACACACACACACACACACACACACATACACACACACACACACTCACACACGTACACACACAAACGCACACACACACAGGGGGGCGCGCGCACCCACACCCACACACACACGCACACGCACACACACACACAGAGGGAGAGGGGGGGGGAGAGAGAGAGAGAGAGAGAGAGAGAGAGAGAGAGAGAGAGAGAGAGAGAGAGAGAGAGAGAGAGAGAGAGAGAGAGAGAGAGAGAGAGAGATAGAGAGAGAGAGAGAGTGAGAGTGAGAGAGAGAGTGAGAGAGAGGGGGGGGAGAGGAGGGGGAAAAGGGCTGGGAGCAAGAGAGAGAGAAAACTTGGGGGAGAGAAGGAGAGGGAGATGGGGGGGGGGGGAGAGAAGGAAAGGGAAGGGAGGCGGAGCTAGACGTGGAATATATTGAAGGCTAGGAGGGACGTGGAGAGAATGACCAGGGAGGAGGGTAAAGGACACAGAAGGAAGGACGATGTTGGGGGGAGGCAGAATGGCCCCGGAAGGGGGGCGGGGGACGAAGCTTCGTTCCTTATAGAGTGCCCTTTCTGTGGGAGGAAGGCAAGAAGAGAGAGAGAACGTTCGGAGGGAGGAGGTCGTGGGAAAAAGTGAGGGGGGGGGGGCGTGTTCAGGTTGGGTAGAGGCTACAGAGAAGGGGGATGTGCTAAGGGTAATGTATTGCAATGAACATCTGGTCCCCGGGGGGGGGGGGGGGGGGGGGGGAGTGGGGGCGCACCGGTGGGGCGGAGGCGGGCTTGATGGTGGAGGACTGGGAGGGGGACTTGGCCGCCGCGGAGGGGAGGGCGGCACAGGAGGTGGGGATGGAGCCACGGGTGGTGGTGGAGGCGAGGGGCATGAGCCGGTGGCAATGTAGGAGCACATGGAGCTCCAGGACCGGATCTGGCCGCACGGCACGTCCAGGCAAGGCCTGCTGGCATTGTCCGGGAGCTGGTTTGCCGCCCCGCAGCGCGCATATCCCGCCAGGGCCGTCAGGTTGACGAGCGTGCTTGGGCTGCCGGTGAAGGAGATGAAGCAGTCCAACCATGCTGGAGGGTTCCCATCCCTAATCCCATCGAGCCCGGAAAGGCTTTGCAGGCTGGGGAGCTGATATCCATCCAAACTAGAGCCAGGGCACACCAAGTTTGGAAGAACGGCCCTCAAATCCTGGTTTTTCCAACTTCTACCCTCTAGACTTATTTGGCCCGCCACCCGCAGCTTTGCCAGGCCACCACCTTGCACTACATCTGTAGAATATAATTGTATGAGACCCCGAACCACCTCCAACTTGGGAAGAAAATCAAGCGCATAAGGACCCCGCCGTAATTGCCGAGCCCGATAAAGAGACCTTGGAGGAGGGTCTGGACGTTCAGGAGCCCTAGGTCATTCAGATACCCGGCCACATACGGCATGACACTTGAATGAGTAATATGGATAACTAGCGACACGTTAAGGGACCCACATGCTGGGTAAGGGAACACGTTACGGCAATCGCAGCGCGCATTCAGGCAGGGGCTCATTCGGCAAATTGGCCCGAAATCTACACTTACTTCCAGAAAGCCCAGAAAGTCTGGCGTTGGAGATTGGCACACTGCAAGAAATCCCACCGTCCCCTTGTCAAAGGCCAACCACAAGCAGGGGGAAGTGTAGTACAGCACTGTGAAGCGCTTTTGTATAACTGGAAAGCAGTTGTACAGCAGCGGGACGTGTTGTACAGCAAGGGACGTGTTGGACAGCACCGTGAAGCGCTTTAGCATGACTGGAGAGCAGTTGTGCAGTAAGGCAACGTGTAGTACAACACTGTGAAGCGGTTTCGCATGACTGTAAAGCAGCTGTACAGCAGGGGACGTGTTGTACAGCACCGTAAAGCGGTTTTGCATTACTGGAAAACAGTTGTACAGCAGGAGGACATGTACATACACAAGTAGGGAGCACTGATGCACCAGTGAAATGCCTTTGGGCATATGCAGGTAGCGTTTTAACTGCAGCCAAAAGAGTTTGAACACCAGTGGAAGGCGGTTGCACGTCAGAAGGAAGCATTTGTGTGCTTTTAGAATGCGTTTCCAGCGAAAGAGAGAGAGAGAGAGAGAGAGAGAGAGAGAGAGAGAGAGAGAGAGAGAGAGAGAGAGAGAGAGAGAGAGAGAGAGAGAGAGAGAGAGAGAGAGAGAGAGAGAGAGAGAGAGAGAGAGAGAGAGAGAGCATTTTATCACCAATTGATGCCATTCTTTGAATTGGTGGAGACCAGTAAAGATCTGAAATGCAAACAAGCAATCAGAGCATTCCCTCGTGCCAGCTCAAAACCCCTTTGCCAGGACAGGACAAGCCCTTGACAGGTAAACAAAGAGCCCTTGAGGCATGCGGCCTTACCTGGGGAGGAGGGGGCGGGAACTGCCGTGTTGGGGCACTCTGGCAACCGCACTGCTGGGGTCGGCGGGGCACTGGCGGGGGCACTGGCGGGGGCCTTGGGACCTGCACCACCCGAGACCTTTCAACCACTCTTGAACGTCTTCCAAGAGAAAAAAAAATATTATCTGCGGGGGTATGGTGAGGTCAGTTGCTGGAGGATGAACAACACAAGAGGTCACCAGTTCAAAAGATTTCAGTCTGGTTGGACAGCAGCTTTGTGTCTGGTTACAGGTCCTACATGTTTTGATGGAGGGACGTGGTACCCACATACTGTGGACGTGTGTGTGTTGGGGGGGGGGGGGGGGGGGAGGGGCTGTCTGGTCATGATGCATTGTGGAATATGAAGATCTTGGAAAGTATATGAGCTGCGAGGCACCCACGGACGTGGCAGAGTCCATGAGATCGGGTCAGTGTAAAGAGAAATTCAAGCGGCAAGTACAGCCTTTTTCCTTGTGGGGGCAAAGGAGGGATTGGAAAAAGGGAAGGGAAAGACGGTACCGCCCCAACACTCATACACACGTACACACACACACACACACACACACACACACAGACACAGACACACACACACAGACACAGACACAGACACACACACACACACACACACACACACACACACACACACACACGCACACACACACGCGCGCGCGCACACACACAGAAAGAGAGAGAGAGAGAGAGAGAGAGAGAGAGAGAGAGAGAGAGAGAGAGAGAGAGAGAGAGAGAGAGAGAGAGAGAGAGAGAGAGAGAGAGAGAGAATGGTGGGAGAGAGGGAGAGGGGAGGGGGGCACCGAGGGGGCGGGGGCGGGGCGGGCTTGGCGGTGGAGGACTGGGAGGGGGACTTGGCCGTGGGGGAGGGGAGAGAGGAACAGGAGGAGGTGGGGATGGAGACACGGGTGGTGGTGGCTGGGGCACTGGTGGCTGCGGGGGTAGAGGCGAGGGGCGCGGGGGCGGGCTTGGCGGACGAGGTGGGCTTTGCGGTGGAGGACTGGGAGGGGGACTTGGCCTCGGGGGAGGGGATGGCGGCACAGGAGGAGGCGGGGATGGAGACACGGGTGGTGGTGGCAGAGGCACAGGTGGTTGCGGTGGTGGAGGCGAAGGGCATGAGCCGGTGGCGATGTAGGAGCACAGGGAGCTCCAGGACCGGATCTGGCCGCACGGAACGTCCAGGCAAGGCATGCTGGCGTTGTCCGGGCGCTGGTTGGCCGCCCCGCAGCGCGCATACCCCGCCAGGGCTGACACGTTGATGAGCAGGTTGGGGCTGCCGGTGAAGGAGATAAAGCAGTCGCTCGGTGCAGGGTTCCCATCCCTAATCCCATCGAGCCCGGAAAGACTTTGCAGGTTTCGTACGTTATATCCAACCAAACTGGTGCCAGGGCACACCAAGTTTGGAAAAGCGATTCTTAAATCCCGGTTTGGCCAACTGGAAAGTATTGTTTGTCCTGCCACCTGCAGCTTTGCCAGGCCAGCGCCTTGCACTTCATTTGCAGAATATATGTTTAGAGTACCCCGAACCACCTCCAATTTAGGAAGAATGTCAAAGGCATAAGTTTTTCCGTCCAGGCCAAAGTAATTATTGAAAATAATGCTTAGACCTTTGAGGAAGGTCTGGACGTTCAGGAGCCCCATGTCATTTAGATACCCGGCTACATATGGCACGACGTCTGGATTATAAATCACGATAACTAGCGTGATATTTAGGGACCCGCATGCCGGGTAAGGGAATATGTTGCGGCAACTGCAGTTCCCATTCAGGCAGGGGTCCATTTCGCATATTGATCCGGACCACATCTTAACAAGCAAGCTCACAAAGTCTGGTGTTGGAGGTTGGCACACTGCAAGAAGGCCCCATCCTCCCCTTGTCAGAGGCCAAGGACAAGCAGGGGGACGTGTTGTACTGTACAACTTCAACAGCACTGTGAAGCGCTTCCGCATGACTGGAAAGCAGCTGTACAGCAGGGGGATGTGTATGTAGACAGCAGAGAGCACCAATGTATCAGTAGAACGTGTTTCTGTATGGATGTGTAACTAGCGTAGTTACAGCAGCCAAAAGAGTTTCTAGACCTGTTTGTGGAAGGCAGTTGCACGTCAGTGGGAAGCGTTTTTGTGCTTTAAAGTTGCGTTTGCACAGTAATATAGAGCAATTCTGCACAACTTGAATCCATCCTTTAAATCAGTGGGGAGCAGTACAGATCTGAAATTCAGACAGGCAATCAGAGCACAACCCTTGTGCCAGGTCAGCATGGGGCCCTCGCGTACAAGTCAGCCCAAAACCCCTTTGCCAGGTCAGAACAAGCCCATGACAGGTAAGCACAAGGCACTTGCGGCATGCGGCCGTACCTGGGGAGGAGGGAGCGGGAACTGCCGTGTTGGGGCACTCTGGCATCCGCACTGCTGGGGGCGGCGGGGGCACTGGCGGGGGCCTTGGGACCTGCACCTCCCGAGACCTTTCAAACACTCTTGAATGTCTTCCAAAAGAAAGAAAATAATGTCTGCGGGGGTATGGCGGGAAAAAATGGCTGGAGTTGGAACAATCCGAGAGGCCCCCACACACCCACCCACCCACCCACCCCCCATACACACAGACAGAGAGACAGACAGACAGACAGACAGACAGACACACACACACACACACACACACACACACACACACACACACACACACACACACACACACAAACACCCACAGACACCTACACACACCTACCACACCCACACCCACACCCACCCACCCACATGCACGGGGGTGTGCTGAGGGTAATGTATATGCAAAGATCATCTGGTCCCTCAAGGGGCGGGGGGAGGGGGGCACCGGGGGGGGCGGGGGCGGGCTTGGTGGTGGAGGACTGGGAGGGGGACTGGGCCGCGGGGGAGGGGAGGGCGGCACAGGAGGAGGTGGGGATGGAGCCACGGGTGGTGGTGGCCGGGGCACTGGTGGCTGCGGGGGTGGAGGCGAGGGGCGTGGGGGCGGGCTTGGCGGACGAGGTGGGCTCGGGGGTGGAGGACTGGGAGGGGGACTTGGCCGCGGGGGAGGGGAGGGCGGCACAGGAGGAGGTGGGGATGGAGCCACGGGTGGTGGTGGCAGAGGCACAGGTGGCTGGGGGGGTGGGACAGGGTTGATTGGTGGAGGGGACGGTGACGGGGACGCCGCACGGTAACTCCAAAAGGCTATGGCAGTGAGGGCAACCAAATCCTCAGAGGAGACGCCTGCAAAGGAGGAGATTCTGCCCTTGAAGGAAAATTGGCTCCCGATGGGGTTGGTGACCCCGTAGGGACCCAGTGTGCGCCCGAAGCTGGTCACAAAGGTCAGCTGCTGCAGGGCCTGCCCGAAGAAGCCGGAGGCTCCCACCAGCTCCTCCCCCGCCTGCAGTCCAACCTCCACGAAAGGGGCCCGCCCCAAGGGAAAGCCCCGCACTGCTCCCTCCCTCGATGAGTACAGGGCCTGTGATAGAAAGGGTGTCATTGGTCGTTAAACAAAAACAAGCCCCTGTCCCCCTCTTTCGTTTCCTGCAGACTTGTCCTAAACTGAATCTACCATCCCATTGGATGCAACCACGCAATCAGGGTCCTTTGCACAGAAAGAGAGAGAGATAGAGAGAGAGAGAGAGAGAGAGAGAGAGAGGGAGAGAGAGAGAGAGAGAGAGAGAGAGAGAGAGAGAGAGAGAGAATGTGTGTGTGTGTGTGTGTGTGTCTGTCTGTGTGTGTGTCTGTGCGTGCGTTGGGGGGGGGGGGTTGGTGTGAATGACATCGAGAAGGGAGAGAGTGGGACTTCAAAACGTGTGTTTGTGTGTGTGTGTGTGTGTGAATGTGTGTGTGTGTGTGTGTGTGTGTGTGTGTGTGTGTGTGTGTGTGTGTGTGTGTTTGTGTGTTTGACCAAAGGGGGAAGGCCTTTCCTTCCCGTGACTCCCTTTTGTTTTTGTTTTTGTTTTCTTTTGTTTTTTCCGTGTTCTTTTTCTTCGTGTTTATTCCCTCGTCAAAGGAAGTAGGTGACGTGTAAGGAGTTGGAGGCAGGCTTGCACATAGAATTCATTTGGATGCATACACCAACATTCCGCCCTGTAGGCGCAAGAGCATTCCTCCACATAGTTCTTCAACGCAAGCGTGACAATGGAATAACAAACAGTAAATAAATAAAGACCATGGGGTAAGGGTTGTCAGCTTGGGGGCGCTAGGGGTGTAGTACGGATCATCTGTGAGGTGCTGGATGGATACGGAGAGGGTGCAGCTGGGTGCGCACCTGAAAGCCCACGAGGGAGGTGGAATTAGAGGAAGAGTTGTCCTGGCATGCCCCAACCCACAAGCGTAGTCCCGATACAGCTGCACCCCACCCAACGTCATGACGTTCATCAACCCCCCCCCCCCATGTTGTTAAAAAGAATTTGGGGTTTGACAGTCAAGTAACCAAGCAAGCGTAGGCTACGTGAAGTGTACACACTTCAATATGCTTAGTCTTTCTGTAAAAGGATATGCATGCTGTGGCTCCAGAGATTCCCTCATCCTACTACCCATGCCATGAGAGATTCCCTCATTCTACTACCCATGCCATGAGAGATTCCCTCATCCTACTACCTATGCCACCAGAGAATCCCTCATCCTACTACCCATGCAACCAGGGATTCTCTCAACCTACTACCCATGCCACCAGAGATTCCCTCATCCTGCTACCCATGCCACCAGAGATTTTCTCATCTTATTACCCATGCCACCAGAGATTCCCTCATCCTGCTACCCATGCCACCAGAGATTACCTCATCCTCCTGCCCATGCCACCAGAGATTCCCTCATCCTACTACGCATGCCACCAGAGAGTCCCTCATCCTACTGCCCATGCCACCAGAGATTCTCTCATCCTACTACGCATGCCACCAGAGATTCCCTCATCCTACTGCCCATGCCACTGCTTTTTCATTCATTATCCGTCGCACTTCCTGGCCTTCAACAACCATTATAAACTCATCTTTCCATTCCCGCCAATCAAGCTGGGTGGGTGTAGCACTGATGCAGGTAATATATCCTTCCTTCAATTGTCAGTCCTGTCATCCGAGTATTCTATACTCTATGACTTCTTTTTCTTTCTCCGGTTAGAATCAAGAATTGTACGGTTGGTGACTCTTTTTTCCATGCCTTGTTGAAAGTATGGTATAGTAAATCACCCATCCTCCTTCCACATCTTGCAAATACGGAATGGTACGGGTAAGTCATTCATCCTTCCTTCCTTTCCCATCTTGCAAATACGGAATGGGATGGGCAAGTCATTCATCCTTCCTTCCTTCCAGGTAATGTCAATACGAAATGGTACGGGTAAGTCATCCATCGATTCCTCCTTCCGCGCCATGCCAGTAGCAATTGTCACGCAAAAGTAATGCATCCTTCCTAACACACAATCCCCGGTAAGAAGTTTCCTATGCCCATATCATTCATCCCTCCTTCCACGCCAAGCCAATAGGAATTATTACCGCCAAGTCATGCTTCCTTCCATGTCATGCCAATGAAGTGTGGGACAGGGAAGTGATTGCTTGTCTACCATCGATCAAGCATGGTCAGCGTGAGCATCTACTTCTCCTACCCTCAACCAATTAAGCGCAGTCTAAAGGAGTTCAGAAGACCTGAAGCTGTCAGCATGAAGTGGGCGCCGCCAATGAACATGGCGGGGATGCCTCGAGATCCACCATCCTATAAAGGCGGTTTTGGGCACCGAAAGGAGGAATAGAGGGTGAGGAGAATTGGCAGCAGGTATGGGGAAGGGAGTTGAGGACAACCCAGCATGCAAACGAGAGTAAGTACACCTGCAGGGCTAGCAAAACAAGGAAATATTCCTGCAACATTCTGGTTACTGAAATGTAGACATTCAAGAATGACTGGTTGAGGCCAAAAGACGATGGTTTGAACCCTAACCTGGTTCGGTTCAAACCCAATGGAAGGGTTTGAAACAGCCACGTGCTTCAGCAGATTTTGAAACAGTTACAGGGTTCACTAGAAAAGAAGGGGGGTGGATAAAGCAAACCTGTTCGTGGAAAACATGCAGGGGGTTGAAGCACTTTAATTGCTCAGGATGTTATTCATTGGAGATAGAATTCTACTGTCTTACAAGTCTATCAAATTGGTTCAGTGAGAATAGAGGCCCTTGCCAGCGGCCTCACCTATCCAAGTAGGCGCATCATCCCAGGCAAGGATATACTAGGGGCCTCACCAGCCCAGGGAGGAGCACCATGGATATACCATGCAATGTTAGAATTGGGGCCTTACCATCCCAAGTGGCACCATCATCCCAGGCAACAGCGGTTCCTCCGATGCGGCCATAAAGGGCAGACAGCACGCTGCTCTGATTGGCGGGGGGCCAATTTTCCTGCAGAGGACATCTTGTGTTGAAGTGCTATCTTAGGGTATCAGGATATGAATGCGCCACTATTGTTCCACTCCCCAGCAGGGTTGACACATAAGTGGCATTCCCTCAGCTTTGCAGTAGATCCTTGGGGGGTGTATCAGAAAATATACGATATCTCGTACTCGTACCACACTATGAACTGTTGTATGGTATCTGATACTAACTAGACCGATCTGTGTGATCTCCGCTGCAAGAGCTGCCTAAACATCATAACTGTTGCGTGCAAGCTGCAGCAGCAGGTTGATTCAAAAACAATAAGGCAAAGTGGGGGCAAGTGGTTTTGCCCAGGTGGCAAACGCCTCCATGAGGGGGCATGACGTGCTTAGCTTCACTGATTAAGACACAACTTTCTGGAACAAGGGCCCTGAATATTTTAAACTATATGGAAGAATTGGCCAGTGTCGACCAGGATGCTTAGACCCCCAACACGTTTCAAAGGAAACTCGCTACTTACCAACATTTGCATTGGGTTGAACGTAGTTATGTCCAGGGTGGATCCAGTGGAAACATTAAAAGTAACGAGGATCACCAAGCTCGTTAGCCAACAGAAGCTCGCCCTCCTCGTGAAGTGGATCATTTTTCCGGCTGCAGGGTTAACTGCAACGAAGCACCATGCTTGGATCAGGATTAAAATACAGCGATGGATGTAAGTGATTTCTAAACCTTCCGGCACCGATACTGACTTTTGAAAATTTAGGGTGACAAGAGAACGGTAGGGGCATGTTTTCGAACTGAGTTGCCTGTGCAAAGGTACGAGTCGAACTGAATTCGAACAAATAACACAATGGGATCAATGAAAACTTCATTCAAGATTATGCCATGGCTAAAGAGTGTTGTAGCCCTATGAAAGGCTCTTAGAGAACAGTGAAGAGAGCGTCTTCCTGGGCAATACATCAACAACTCTCAGCAACCACATTCAACACCATGCCACTGATTTTATGGTCTTGTAATGCTAAACGACATAACGGAAGTTGACGCAAGTAGATGCGCGATTTGATTTGTTCAAAAGAGGGTGCACCTTACGCGCGATTAACCCTTTCCAGGAGCAGCGGCCGATAGCTTGCGTGACGGCCAGACATAACACAATCCAGAAATACTAAACTTCATCCTTGCTGCCATACTCGGACGCATAGGAGTGTGTTCTGCGGCAGAGGAAGCGCCAATTCGATGGTGACGTGCCGAGGACTCGGCTCCGCTTGCTGGTTTTGAACGCAGAATCTCCCTGGAGATCCTGGCAGGAGATCACGAACGCAATCTCCGAAGTTGTACCACTGGTACTCCACAGGGACTCCCAACTACGGCGGGCAGCGATCGGCGGACCGCTGGCGGCGGTACCTGATGGGCCATGAGGACCACCATGTCGACAAATGGTACTCCTGAGCAGATGTAACTTCCTGGGCACTTCACCCCGTCCGGAAACGTTACCCCCACCTGTTTTCTGGATCTTCTAGGTCTTTCAAGCGGTTCAGTTGGCAAGCTGATTTACGTGCCGTGGTTTCCTTCATTTATGATGCCACCGAGGCCCGAGCAGACTTTCGCCAGGTGCATTGACTTGGCCGCAGCTTACCGTTTGGCTGCCTTTCTCTATGTTTGGTTGCACTATGCGCCGTCTCGGGCGCCTTGAAGTCCTCATTAGGTTACTTCATGTGTTTGTGCACATCTCATCATGCTCTATGGGCTGACCAGATGTAACTTGGACCAGATGTAACTTCTTCTGGTTTACAAGCGTGGGTCAAAAAGTGCCAGCCAGATCTGACTGGTACTTGCTTTCGAGCAAGCGTCATCCCATATATGGGTGAATGTATATCCCCAACGTATCAAAGTATCACACCTGCCACGCGGCGAGCCGGTGGCCCACTGCAGCAACAATATAATGAAAGAGACCCCGCAAAGCACAAAACCCTCCACATCTTTCTGTGCAATGATGGCTTGGTTCACTGGCAGAACAAAATTGTTCCCACATGGTTCACAGTTGGGTCCCTATGCCCCCCCCTACATCCCAGCTAGTTCCCTGGCAGCAGTCGGGGTATCCCACATCGTTCCCAGTTGGCTACCATGTTCGGTGGGATGCTGTGGTTGAATCCCAGTTCGACCCCCCCCCCCCCCTTCTCACATCAATCAAGCAACCACAAATGCACCATCCAACATCTGAAAGTCTGTCAGCCTCCCTTCACGATCTAGCCTCGAGGAGCTTCTAGTAGAGAGCGATTGTAAGGGCAAGTAACGGTACGTCACTCACGATTCGCACCAAAACTTAATACGTACTTTATGATCATATCAGGCAACCAAGAAGTTCACGACCCTGTCCTGCTACTGTACTAGCAGTTCGCACATTGTGGCTCCTATCTAAAAACATGTACATTCTCGTTCGGATCTCCGTCTAATTCCCAGGGACTTCACGCAACAGAGAACTGTACTTGCATGCTGGTCCTATCTCATGTCCAACCCTTGGCTTGACCTTCATTAAGTCCTTCATGCCAATGCCTAGTCCTATCATACTGTCTGAAGCGTTCTGTTTATTACCCATCCATTATCGTAGTGCCTGTCAAGTGACGTATCATAAACAAACAGTACAGTACTAGTGGCCTTGACAAGCCTCACGTGTGTAATCACTAATTAGTGAATTTTTTCAGTTGGTTGAGAAAACGTACTTCTTCAGTTGGCTTCTCAATTTACAATAAAGTCGACTTCTGACGTCTGCTTTGCCCGAAAGTGGCAAATATGTATCTAAACATTATTGTAACTACTGGAAGCAAGTATACTCTCTCTTACGTAAGAGAGAGAAGGAGAGCTTGAGACACAAGTCGATGGATGCCAATCGCTCGTCACATAAACATTATGATATATATCTCTCTCTATCCTCGTCCTTCCCTCCTAGCACCGACCTGGTCCCTTCCTAGGATGCGCGAACAATGAGGGTACCTTCCGGTACAACCAGCTATCAATATTCCCGCCACTGCATGTGACGGCTTCGAGATATTATCTAGCTGATGTAGTAACATGGAAGGAGACCGTTACAATCATACGCAATGTAGGAGCCCTCCACCACAACTGGGGTCCGCCAGTAGTTATTTTCTCAAGTAGAACTAGAAGTCAACTGTAGTTTGCCACATTGTTGAGTTACCTGTGTCGAGCCAGGTACGTATATATGCAATGACACAATTGCAAAAGCTGTTGCACGCCTCAAGATATATGATTCATAAATATGTGCGTACAAACATATAGCTCCATTCATGTTCTAGTATTTCCTAAAGTCATAGAATGAACTTATACACATATATTTCGCATGCGTAAGGGAAGCCCTCTACCCACAACGGGGTCTGGCTGTGAATACCTGCACTTCTTGAAAGTATGCAGAGCCAAGTAATTTTTTTTGCACACATGCAGTAACACACGCTTTTGCATTCGCCAAGATAAGTAATCTACAAAAATGGCTCCACATATGGTCTAATCTGCCTGAAAGTTCCAAGGATGATTATGGACATTGTTTGTATGCAACAATGCGGCCATTTAGTATATATACTTTTCTATAATGATGCGGCCCGCTAAAGGCACACCGCGAAGTAATGATATATAGACCGCCAAATACTTAATTGAGGGTAATGTATTTGCAAAGGTCTTCTGGGGGGGGAGGGGGGGGACCGGGGGGGGGGGGCGGGAGGGCGGCACAGCAGGAGGTGGGGATGGAGACACGGGTGGTGGTCGCAGAGGCACTGGTGGCTGCGGGGGTGGAGGCGAGGGGCACGAGCCTGTGGCAATGTATGAGCACATGGAGCTCCAGGACCGGATGTTGCCGCACTGCACGTCCAGGCAAGGCATGCTGGGGTTGTCCGGGCGCTGGTTTGCCGTCCCCCAGCGCGCATATGCATATCCCACCAGGGATGTCACGTTGAAGAGCGAGACTGAGTTCCTGATGAAGGAGATGAAGCAGTCGCTCGGCGCAGGGTTCCCATCCCTAATCCCATCGAGCCCGGAGAGGCTTCCCAGGCTGGGTAACTCATTTCCAACCAGGTTGGTGCCTGGACATATCAACTTTGGAAAAATGCCCGTCAAATCCCGATTTGACCAATATTGACCGCTGAGTGTTGTTTGTCTTGCCACCCGCAGCTTTGGCAGGGCACCGCCTTGCACCGGACCTGAGTAAGATATATCTTACTCTAGTGGCACGTGTGCACATATATATGACTAGAGGACCCCAAACCACCTCGAACTTGGGAAGAAAGTCCGAAGGGACAGTAGGGCCAGGGGCATATCCTCCGACCTGGATGCTCAGACCTTTGAGGAGGGTCTGGACGGTCCGGAGCCCCGTGTCATTCAGAAACACGGCTACATATGGCGGCGCCCTGTGTCATTCAGATACCCAGCTACATATGGCACGAGATATGGATAAGGACAAGCGATCGTTAGCGGGATATCTAGGGACCCGCACGCCGGGTAGGGGAATATGTTACCGCAACTTCAGTCCCCATCCAGGCAGGGGTTTATTAAGCAACTTGGTCCGTCATGACGGTGGGGCTTTCTTGCAGTTTGCCTGCCTCCTACACCAGACTTTGTGGGCGGTCTGAGGATTCATGTCCGTGATCACGGACACGAATCCTCAGACCGTCCACAAAGTCTGGTGTAGGATCCTTTGGAGGCAGGCAAACTGCAAGAAACCCCACCGTACCCTTGTCAGAGGCCAAGGACAAGCAAGGGGACGTGTTGTAAACTACTTTAAAGCGATTTTGCATAACGGGAAGTGTTAGGTTATGGGCATTGGCGGATCCTGTACAAAGCAGACAGGTCGTCAGTAGACGAAGTTACTCCAGCGGCAGTCCGTACGACTGTCTGTTGAGTATCATACACAACTGTTGGACAAGACTAGCATCTGGAAATGCCCAGCAACTTTGACAACCAGTTCCCTCACATCATTGTCTTGTACTCAAGCACCGATCAAGCAATTACTAGATAAGGCTCAGACAGCTACGTTCAAGTGCATGCCTATACTCCCTGAAGTCACTATCCCTTGTCTGTTTGAGTGACTACAGGGTACACGAAGCTTGTTCACTCTCACAATAGCAAAAATGATACAACACACACTGCCGCACCGCACCTGTACAATGCAGACAGGTCGTCAGTAGAAGTTACTCCAGCTGCAGTCCGTACGACTGACTGCTGAGTATCATACACAAATGTTGGACAAGACTAGCATCTGGAAATGCCCAGCATCTTTCACAACCAGTTGGCATTCACACCGGTGGGACAGCCTCAAGAGTTCATCCGACAAACGTGTAATCTAGATCAGATTGTACCTTATGTTCGAAAACGTCCACAATCTACCGTGTCTCAAGGTACCTTATGTTCTCAATGGACCCATATCCTAATAGTATACACATGAAGATCACTTAAAGCACAAGGCATTCAATAATAATGTTCAGAACTCAACAGGAAGGCAGTTGTATAGAAGAGGGACGTGTGCTACAGAACTTTGACGCGCTATTGCATAACTGGAAAGCAGTTGTAGAGCAGGGGGACGTGTCGTACAGCACTGTGAAGCGCTTTTGCATGACTGGACAGCAGTTTTGCAGCAGGGGAACGTCTATCTGCACAAGCAGGGAGTCCTGAGGCGCCAGTGGAAAGCCTTTATGCAAGTGTGGGTAGCGCTTTTACTGCAGCCAAAAGAGTTTGCCAGTGGAAGGCGGTTTCACGGCAGTGGAAATTATTTTTGTGTTTTTGAGAGAAGAGCACTTGTGCACCAATTTGAACCTATTCTTTGAAGCCGTCTGGAGCAGCCTATATCTGACATTCAGACAGGCAATCGGAGCACAATCCTCGTGCCAGGTCAGCACGGAGCCCTCGCGTACACTCAGCTCAAAACCCCTTTGACAGATCAGGACAAGCTCGTGACAGGTAAGCTCAGGGCCCTTGAGGCATGCAGCCTGACAAGGGGAGGAAGGGCTGGAATTGCCGTGTTGGGGCACTCTCGCTTCTGCACTGCTGGGGGGGGGGGGGGGGGCAGAGCCACTGGCGGGGCCCTTGGGACATGCACACCAGAGGCCTTTGAAACACTATTGAAATATCTTCATAAAAAAGCGATGTTTAGAAAGCTGCAAGAGAAAGAGAAGCGGTGTATATATCTGCAGGAGTATGGTGAGTTGCTGGAGGAGGAACATTTCTAGAGGTCCCCATTCCAAAGATTTCAGTTTGCTTGGACAGGAGCTTCGTGTCTGGTTACAGGTCCTACACGTTTTGATGGAGGGACGCGGTAGCCCACATACCTTGGAGGTTCCCAGGAGGAGGGGGGGGTGGGGAGAGCCCAGATTTTGGAAAGAATATGAGTTGCGAGGCACTCAGGGAAATAGCAGAGCCCATGAGATTGAGTCAGTGTTTAGGGGACCTCAAACGGCAAGTACAGTCATCTGGCCTGTGGGGGGCAAAAGAGGGATTGGAAAGGGGCAGGTGAAGACGACCACACACACATCACACACACACACACACACACACACACACACACACACACACACACACACACACACACACACACACACACACACACACACACACACACACACACACACACACACACACACACACACACACACACACACACACACACACACACACACACACACACACACACACACACACACAGAGGGGGGGGTTTGGATACAGCAAACCTGTTTGTGGCGGCGAGCGACCGGCGGACCGTTGGCGGCAGTACCTGATGGGCCATGAGGACGAGCATGTCGTCAAAAGGCGGTCTTGGGCAGATGTAACTTCTTGGGCACTTTGCCCCGTCCGGGAACTTTACGCTCACATCATTTCTAGCTCTTCTAGCCTAGAAGTTCGAGGTCCCTCAAGCCGTTCATCGACAAGCTGATTCACAGGCTGTGGTTTCATTTATGATGCCGCCCAGGACAGAGCAGACTTTCGCCGGGTGCATTGACTTGGCCGCAGCCTACCGTTTGGCTGTATTTCTCTATGTTTGGTTGCAATTTGCGCCGTCTCTACAGATCTGGCGCCTTGGAGTCCAGATAAGGTTATCCCATGTGTTTGTGCACATCTAATCATGCCCTATGGGCTGGCCAGATGTAACTTGGACGTTTGACAGAGGGAACTTCTTCTGGTTTACAAGCGTGGGTCGAGAACTACCAGCCATATGCAGATCTGGCTGCAGCAAGTACCAGCTGGTACTTGCTCTCGAGCAAGTGTCAGCCCATTTATGGGTGAAGATATATCCCCAAAGTATCAAACTGTCACACCCGCCAGGCAGGGAGCCGGCGGCCCGCTGCAGCAGCAATAATGAAAGAGACCCGGCGAAGCACAAAACCCTCCACATCTTACTGTGCGATGATGGCTTGCTTCACTGGCAGAACGAAAATTATTTCCACATGCTTCACAGCTGGGTCCATATGTTCCACCTATATCCCAGCAAGCTAGCTACTATAGTTTCCTGGCAGCTGTCAGGATATTCCACATCGTTCCCACATGGCCACAATGTTTGGTGGGATTCTGTGCTTTTTTGAATTTAGATTATGCATATGGGCATAGAACCTGCGAGGAGCGATCTGACGAGCAGGGAATGCAGCAGGGCGGCGTGATATACGCTAGCCGTACAAAACTCAATGCCTTGCTATCATGACAGTAGCATCAAAAAAAGATGTTGCTAAGCAAGTACTTTATCTCTATCATTATTGTTCAACTTTCAAGTTTGATATCGATGGTTACCGTGTTCACACGTTGAACAGTCATCCACGTGCGCATAATGTACATCGTCCTTTTAGCATTGTAGTTCATGCTTTAAATCACGGAGATTGGTCTCTCTTACACTATTCTTACTCACGAACCTTGCTGTTCTGAGTTCCGTTTCTGTTCCAAGTGGAAGGCATTACCTTACATCAATGGTAAGGATATCCTTATGACATTCAGCATGGTTGAATCCCAGTTCGATCCCACCTTCTCATCATCACATCAATCTCATATTGTTCCCAGATTGATCTTTCCCAGCTATAAATTACTTGTGGGAGCGGATCAGGCATCACCATGATCGGCATTTGTCATCAGGAGATGATGATGACAATTTACTCAATTGTACAGACAACACAAACTGATGCATATACATGTGTATGCTATACATGCGGACGCCAGTCAAACTGTGTGCTTCTGAACCCTGCTGGTTGGCACCATCTTCCTGGGCAATTTACGGTAAAAGTCTTACCGATAACGTAACGGGGTACCCCCGCCCGGAAACGTTACCCTAACATGTTTCCTAGTTCTTCTGGATCCCTCAAGCGGTTCATTCGGCAAGCTGATGTACGTGCTGTGGTTTCCTTCATTTATGATGCCGTCCAGGCCCGAGCAGACTTTCGCCGGGTGCATGGACTTGGCCGCAGGCTACCGTTTGGCTGCCTTTCTCTGTATTTGGTTGCACTTTTCGCCGTCTCAGCTCAACGTGGATAACATCCAGCAACGTGGGAGTTCGGCTTGACAGATTCAATGGGCATTGCGCACAGCCCTCCTTGCTGGCCACATGGCTATAGAAAGCTTCAGAAGTGGAACAAATCGTTAATCTTAAACATTCTAGCATGTATAATGAGAATAAACAGTAAGGCCAGCGCTGTAGTACATACTAGTTGTATGGCCTCGCAAACTTGAGGCGCAGACATTCGGGCTTGTGTTGCTGCTCCTCAACTCAGAATCTTTCAGAATCAAATAGAATTTATCAGAGGTTGTCAACGTGATTTAAGAGTCGAGTAACTCAACTTGATCTACACGAGGCAACTTCTACGTAGACGGTACACCTTAATCATGATCAATGGGCTGTGCGCTGTGTGAACCACGTTATGGACAGTCAGCTTTTGGGTGTTCTAGATCGTATTTAGTGCGCCATATGTGGAACTACAAATATACATCGATGCCCCCACGTTGGTCCAACGCCCCTGAAGAGATTGGGGTGGGGAGGATGTCCGTTGAAAATAAGAGTGACTGGTTGATGCTGTCCGGGTGGCGAAAAGATGAGCAATTGTAAATCTACATCAGGCGTCAGGCCTCGAGATCAAGAGCTCTGAAACTGCAGAGGCATGGGTATGGGAGCCAGTATTCTCCGTGGGCAATACACGGCCGTGTATGCCGGCAGACTGGTTGCGGCCAGTGCACGACTAAAATGACTTCGTCCAGCTCAGTGTTGCTTGCGCGGCGGGAGGTCAGTGCCTAGTCGGTGGAGCCAACCCAGATCCCACAAGAACCTGCACAGAGGTGCACAGGGTATATTTGTGAAACTTATAAAGTTTCAAAAGTTAGCACTTAGACTTTTGGGAGGCTTAGACACCACCAAGGATAAAATGAGAATCAGAAAAGGCCGTCATGTGCCCCAGAAAAAGCTTATACAGAGGAGCTTATTCCGCTGGGTCCCTTGTACAACGGTTTTTGAACAACCCCAAAAATTGTTGATTTTCGATGGACACTTTCTCTCACCACAGCACTAGCACCTCCTGTTCCTCCTCCTCTTCCTCTTCCTACAGCTTGACAGTCGACAAGAACCCATAACTCCACAAACGTT
>KV908406.1:443873-456373 GCA_002005505.1 Botryococcus braunii
TATTACGGCTATATAGAAACGACTACGTATGTATACGGCTAAGTTATCCTTCCCTCCTTCCACATCATGCCAATGAAGTATGGGACAGGGAAGTGATAGCTTGTGTTACCATCGATCAAGCATGGTGAGCCTGAGCATTTATTTCTCTGACCCTCAACCAACCAACCGCAGTGTAAAGGAGTTCACACGACCTGAAGCTGTCAGCATGAGGTGGGCACACAAGGACGATTGGGGATTGCCTCGAAAAATGGGGTGAGGAGAAATGGTAGAAGGTATGGGGAAGGCAGTTGAGGACAACGGAACACAAAAATAGAGGAAGTACAGCTGCAGGGCTAGCAGAACAAGGGAGAATTGTGTAAAAAACTCTGGGGTCTGAAGGGTAAACATGCAAGAATGACTGGTTGAGGGCAAAAGCTGATGGTTGCAACCCTACCCTTGTTCGATTTAAGCCCATCAAATGGGTTCGAAACAGCCAAGTGCTTCAGATAGAAAATGGCTTTGAATAGTGACAAGGTGCTGTCGAGAGGAGGGGGATGTACAAACCTGTTTGTGAAAAACATGCAGGGGACTTAAAGCACTTCTAATTGCCCAGGATGTTATTCTTTGAAGTTTGAAATCTTAGAAAGCAAACCAGTGCAGAGAGAATAGAGGCACTTGCCAGCGGCCCCACCATCTCAAGTAGGCCCATCATCCCAGGCAAGGACATACTATGGGCCTCACCAGCACAGGTAGGAGCACCATGAATATACCGGGCAATGTTAGCATAGGGGCCTCACCATCCCAAGTGGCACCATCATCCCAAGAAACAACAGATCCTTCGATGCGGCCATACAGTGAAGACAGTGTGCTGCTCTGATTGGCGGGGGGCAGCGGCGTCCTGGGCAGCTGCGCTCGAGATGCAGCTCCTGCGTTTGCCACCATATCCCCCCCCCTCCCCCCAGGATCAGGCTCAAAACACCTTCAGACTCATGGAGCAACTGCTGTGGTATCTGGGGGGAAAGCGCGAGACACGTGAACACATTGCAGTATCGTGGCACCTGTCAGAAGAGTGCTGTGTGATATATCCAGCGTCATTTTACTGTCATTGAAGGGTCAAAAGTAGTGGAAATTTTGTTGCTCAGGAGTCAGTTGACTAGAGCGGGAAGGTCAACAGTAGTGGTAACATTATTTGCTCGTGGAGTCTAAAGGATATACACTTAACACTTACGGATGCATTGGTATGTATCAGAGAAATCCCGGTGAGAACCACTGAAGGCAGCGCAGTGCATGAACCGTTTCATGATCTTGTGAACTGCAATGTGAATTTTGAATTGCACTGTGGACTTGCAGCATCTGTAAGTAACACTGTACCACTGAGAAAATAATACGTTTTGACGCATTATGCTGACATGGGACGTGCGGGAGACTTGCTGCAGGACTGAAATGAGATACCACATAGGCAAACAAGAATGGGTTGACCTTGCGTATGCGCGAGACTCAAGGAAACACTGAAGCAATGAGAATAAACAATATCATCATCATCGTCAACAACAACAACAACAAGAGCAAGACAACAACAATGCGGGGAGGCTTGCTGAATTGTTGAACGGATTTAGTGAGAGGAACGCTGAACAATATAACAGGATTGTGCTAAAGCTACAAATGCCTGGCCTCAATGACATAGCACTCTCAGTGAAGCCTGGCAAAATGCCCAATGCACTGCTGTAAGCAACGATAAGCAATGAAGAATTGACTGGCATGGCAAGCTTTCCTCCTGCACAGCGTTAGAGTAGTGCTCAATCGACAGGAATGGTGTCATCAAAAAACCATTATTGCTGTGAAGATGGTTCTAGAAACAGATTTTCGCCTGCATGCATGCAGGGGTGAGATCAATGACGTGACCGGGTCGATGCATTGCCTGGAATTAATCATGTGGCAAGATTCATGCTTGCTCTGGTGCACTAAATGATGTGACAGAGTCATATGACTGTGAAACAATGAAATCCGTGCAAGCCTTTTTCCTTTCGTTTTCTTTTCTTTTTTTTTCTTACTTGATGGGGGGGGGGGGGTCGCGTCCCAGTGGCATCGAAAGATTTAAACCTGGGTGGTGGCCTGTGGTGTCTATGGTACAAGTGGCTCTATGAAATACCTGAATTCAAAGACATGGGATGCTTCCCGGGCCTGCTTGCACGTCGGGTACCCAAGCGCTACGACATCACAACTTGTAGCATGCCTGCCAAACTGGCATGTGCTTGGCCACAACATAAGGATTGACAAGCTCTACTGTGTTCATCACTTAAAGCTATCTGACTTTGCAATTAGACATGCTATGCGCGATTAAGATATAGATGTTTGTTGAATGGCAGCTGCAACATTTAACAGCCCGTCATGTTTCAACTGGCAATGCTTTGACGCACCAGTTGTCAGACTCTGTACCGCAAAGGGGTTTGCTTGCATTAGGAGCCGTCCGCTACGTGCCTGTCCAAGCCATGCAAAAGCTTGAGCCCATGAGCCCACCGGTCGAGCCAGATATCGTCTGTGTCCATGTGCATGCCATCTACATGTTATGCTGGCGAGAAATGGCTTGGAAATCCTCGTTTACCTCAATCCTCAATTACCAATTCGACTGAAACCGTAACAAGCCCAAACAGTGTACTCCAGCAGTTTGCACTAGTACTGAACAGTTCATATTTTGGTGGTTGCTTCAATACAGCAAATAGCACAATTAGATTCTTGATGTAGA
Source organism: Botryococcus braunii (assembly GCA_002005505.1). Taxonomy (NCBI): domain Eukaryota; kingdom Viridiplantae; phylum Chlorophyta; class Trebouxiophyceae; genus Botryococcus; species Botryococcus braunii. The sequence continues at coordinate 446,596 of KV908406.1, forward strand.
TTACATACTGGTATAACATGTGTGGTAAATGTTGTCAATCATGAACCTCATTCCTGGATCGGTCATCTGGTGTTGAAGTGCTATGTTAGGGTATAAGGATATGAATGCACCACCATTGGACTATTCCCTACCAGGGTGGATCACATAAGTAGCAAGCCAGCACCTTTGCAGTAGTTCCTGGGGTGGTATCAGAAAATATACGATATTGCGTACTCGTACTACACTATGGACTGTTGTACAGTATCTGATACTAAAGCTAGCTAGACCAATCTGTGCGATCGCCTCTGCAAGAGCTGCCTAATACCATAATTGCTGCGGATAAGCTGCAGCAGCAGGTTGATTCAAAACAATAATGGAAAAGTGGTGCAATTGGTTTTGCCCGGTCACCTTTGTGTGTGAGCGAAGGAGATTAACGCAAGTATAGCAGGAAAGTCCAAATAGGGCGATGAAAAAAGGAAAAAAAGGAAAAGCTGTGCACAAACTCAAACACCCAAAAGCACATGCGCGCACGCGCGCGCGCGCGCACACACACACACACACACACACACACACACACACACACACACACACACAACCAGACAGATGCACACACCCACCCACCCACCCACCCACACACACACACACACACACACACACACACACACACACACACACACACACACATTGACAGGTGCGCATCCACGCATAAATTCATCCGCACAGTCACATCCTCTGCCGCCCGCGTCATACACAGGGATCAGGGATGACGTATATAGATTCAGCAACTGAAACACAACTTTCTGGAACAAGAGCGCTGATTCCCTATTTAGTATATGGGAGAACTGGCAGGTGAAGAGCAGGATGAACAGACCCTCAAGGGGTTTCAAAGAAGAACTCACTACTTACCAAAATCTGCATTGGACGTAAAGTACTTAGGTCCAGGGTGGATCCAGCAGGAATTTCAAAGACAATGAGGATCGCCAAGCTCGATAGCCAACAGAATTTCGCCCTCCTCGTGAAATGGATCATTTTTCCCGTCGCAGCGTTAACTGCAACGAAGCGCCATGCTTAGATCAGGAATGAAACACAGCGATGGATGTAAGTGATTTCTAAATTTTCCAGCAAATGTACTGAATTTTGTAACTCTAGGGTGACAAGAGAACGGTAGAGGCTGTTTTCGAACTGAGTTGGCTATTCAAGAAGTCGAGGAGTCGAACCGAATTCGAACAAATAATACAAAGGGATCAATGAAAACTTTGTTTAAGATGATGCCACAGCTGAGTGTTGTAGCCCTATGAAGGCTCTTGGAGAATAATGAGGAGAACGTCTTCCTGGGCAATACATCAACAACTTTCAGCAAGCCTATTCAACACCTTGCCACTGCTTTTACGGGTTGCAATGATAAATGACATAAATTAAGTTAACGCAAGTAGAAGTGTGGTTTAATTTGTTCAAGAAGGGGTGCACCTTCCGCGGTCGCGATCAACCTTTCCCAGGTGCACCGGCCGATAGCTGAGATTCTCGACCACACACAACACAACCCAAAACACTAATCTTCATCATTGCTTCCAAATTCTGACGCATAGGTGTGTGTTCTGCGGCAGAGGAAGCGCCAATTCGATGAACAGGTGCCAAGACTCGGCTCCGCTTGCTCGTTTTGAACCCAGAATCCCCTAGAGATTCTGGGTTAAATCACGAACGCCATCGCGAGCGACCGGCGGACCGCCGTCGCCGGTACCTGATGTGTACTGAGAAAAGAAAGGAACAGAATTACATCAATCCAGCCCAGAGGGCATGATGAGATGCAGACGGATAATCCAACGGTATGTGAGCACCTAGTTGGAATAATCCTATGCTATAACATGGATAACATGGTACATTCGACAATCATAGTGTGTCGACAATCATAGTACATTCAACTCGTATATGTACTGCAGAGCCCACTCTTGCTTGATTCTGCTGCCGAATGGTCGAGATACCTACACTTTGCGCAGTACCACACCACGTCCATACGTACATCCTTGTCATGGACAACCATCTGCGTAAGTCACCGTGGCTTGTACCTGCGTTTAAAAGCCCCCTTCCTCCCCCCCCGCCCCCCCCCCCGGGGGGGGAAGTGGAGGGGGGCGGAGGAGAGTGCAGAAAACACACACACACACACACACACACACACACACACACACACACACACACACACACACACACACACACACACACACACACACACACACGCACGCACGCACGCACATACTGACACCTGCATGCGTGTACACGCCCACATGTCATAAAGCAATCCCCCAGACATTGACTATTCTAGTTTCCACCCTCCCATGCGCAACCGTGCAACACAAAAATTAAAAAAATTTATCCAGTGCAGGCATGTCGCGAGGCAGACTATGTACGTGTGAAAATGTTATGCATTCAGCCCCAATCACAACAAAAGTATGTGCATACACTTCGGGTATTGCAATCAAGGGTTCAAAATGCAGCCCAAAATGTGTATGCTCTTGCTGCAATAGAACCTGCTGATGCAGCCGACTGGAACCCTTCCTTGCAAAGAGTGGGTCAAGAGAACCCCATCAAGACGCCAACCAGCCAAAACTTGTGCGAATGTTCACACCGGGTGTGAATGTCCGACACCAACCACACCATGCCACGAACAGGCACCCCCACGAAAGGCGCCGACCCCTTGACCTGCCGGGAATGACTGCATGTACTTCAGGACTCCACGGAGGCCGATGCAACTACCACGTGGAACTTCCGGATGCAACAACCCAACGCAATTACGTAGTAACGGTGTGCCGGACCCGACGGACTACTTTTAGCAATTTGCGGGATCCGTCACGCCAACTTCCATCAGATCCCCAGGGATCTGGTCTCAGGATCCACCACAACTACTACTTTAGACTTGCGCAGGACCCAGCGCATGCCAGCAGATTGGCAACACAAGGACAGCACGTTTGCAACACAATGGCAAGACGTTTGCAACACAATGGCAACACGTTTGCAACACAACGGTAACACGTTTGCAACACAACAGCAACACGTTGGCAGCACAAGGGCAATACAACTGCAAGACTATGGCAACAAACAGGCAACACTACGGCAACAGCATGGCAACACGTTTGCAACACTATGGCATCACGTTTGCTACACGATGAGAACATAATGTGGCACACAATTTAACGGCTGGCCTGATGGAATGTATCGCTACATTGTGTCAGTCACACACCCTCTTGCAAGACTTCAAACAATCACGTACAAAGCTCCGGCACTCTCTCCTCAGTCGAAAACATCTAGATCAACCGTTTCCGGCCTCGAGGCCACACCCACCACAATGCCGTTACACCTGACCTCTCTTCTTTTGCCGCATTCGTCCCCGCAAGTATGTGCTGGTCAGCAGCCGCATTCATTCCGGCCTGCTTCCTGCCTTGCCAGACCCCTCGCACGCGCACGTGTAAACACACACACACACACACACACACACACACACACACACACACACACACACACACACATACACACACACACACACACACACACACACACACACACACAAGCACGCACGCACGCACATACACACGCGCACGCACGCACGCACACGCGCACGCACGCACGCACACGCGCACGCACGCACGCGCGCACGCGCGCACACACTCACACACACACACACACACACACACACACACACACACACACAACCGTTTGCAGGATCCGACGCATGTCAATGAATGTTTTGCGTGTCCTGATGCATCAGCCATCTGCAGAGTGCGCTGCACGTGCATCTACTAACTATGAGGCTGTACCTAAGATTCACGTACATCTGCCAACTACCAGGCTGTACCTACGCTTCACGTACATCGGCCAACCACCAGGCTGTACCTACGCTGCACGTACATTGGCCAACCACCAAGCTGTACCTACGCTGCGCGTACATCGGCCAACCACCAAGCTGTACCTACGCTGCACGTACATCGGCCAACTACCAGGCTGCACGTATGCGCATTGGCTGCACGCGCACCTGCAGCTATCTGTGACATCTTTGAAACGGAAAATCAATATATCATCCTCACCTTCATCATCTGTGGAGTGATTGGAACTGATTGTTGAGCTGTAGAGGCTTGACATCCTCTGGATTCCCGGGCCTGAGGCCAAGTCCTAGGAACAGAAATGGCCTTGTCTGCAGGTCTGTGAAAGCTGATGAAAGAGGGGCCCCCAATACTTCCCCTAAAGCATCATTACCGCCCAACAACGTATGGATACCTACTGCCTATGTACTGACAGGGCCCCCCGTACTGCCTATGTACTGACAGGGCCCCCTGTACTGCCTATGAACTGACAGGGCCCCCGTACTGCCTATGTACTGACAGGGCCCCCCGTACTGCCTATGTACTGACAGGGCCCCCCGTACTGCCTATGTACTGACAGGGCCCCCCGTACTGCCCCTTTGAAAGCAATGCAGAGTCCCTCGCCCCGCCGCCCCCCCCCCCTCCCTGGCTCCTTAAAAAGAAGCGCGACAGAGCCCAGGTCATTACTTGCAAGGCGCACTGGATGCAGGCCCAACATTAAACTTCCCGAACCGCACAGCATGCAGGCCCCAGGCCGGACCTTCTCAAGCCGCGCTGAATGCAGGCCCCTAACTGATTTGAAGATACGTAAATCGCACTGCATCCGGAGGCCAGATTACACTTCCCGAGCCGCACTGCGTGCAGGCCCCAAATCACACTTCCCAAGCCGCACTGCATGCAGGCGCAACTTTAAAAGCTCCTCCCAACGGCACAGCATCCAGGGTCAGATCACCCTTTGCGAGGCGCAGGCCATGCAGGCCCAACAGTAAAACCTCCCCAAGCCGCACTGCATGCAGGCCCCAGATAACTCTTCACAAAGCGCACTGCATGCAGGGGCAGATGGCTCTTTGCATAGAGATCTTTGCGAGGAAATTTTCGCATATAAATTCTCGCAAGGCCCAGGGGCATGCAGGGGCCAGGTTTGCACTTCACCACCGAATCGCGCTACGTGCAAGAGGCCAGATTTTTTCCAGAGATTCTGGCCCCTGGGCAATGCCTGGGCCCACTGTACTGCCCCTAGGCGATGATAGGGCCCACTGTACTGCCCCCAGGCGATGACAGGGGCCATTGCACTCCCCCACGGCAATGACAGGGCCCAAGGTATTGCCCCCAGGTGATGACAGGGGCCATTGTACTCCCCCAAGGCGATGACAGGGCCCACTGTACTGCCCCCAGGCGATGACAGTGGCCTCTGTACTGCCGTTAGGCGATGACAGGGCCCACTGTACTGCCCCAGGCAATGATAGGGCCCACAGTACCGCTGGATAAGGCGCTGCCAAATCTGCCTCCCGCATTCTGACAGAGCCCCAATCACAGCAGCAGCAGGGGTCCTATCACAGCTGCAGCAGGGGCCCAATCACAGCTGCAGAAGAGACCCAATTACAGCAGCAGCCGGGGCCCCATCACAGCTGCCGCAGGGGCCCAATCACAGCTGCAGCAGGGGCCCAATCACAGCTGCAGCAGGGGCCCAATCACAGTTGCAGCGGGGGCCCAATCACAGCTGCATAGGCCAAATCACAGCTGCAGCAGAGGCTCCAAACACAGCTGCAGAGGCCCAATCACAGGTGCGGGGGCCCAAACACAGCTGCAGAGGCCCAAACACAGTTGCAGCAGGGGCCCAATCACAGCTGTAGCAGGGGCCCCATCACAGCTGCAGCAGGGGCCCAACCACAGCCGCAGAGGCCAAATCACAGCTGCAGCAGCGGCCCAAAACACAGCTGCAGAGGCCCAATCACAGGTGCAGGGGCCCAAACACAGCTGCAGAGGCCCAAACACAGTTGCAGCAGGGGCCCAATCAGAGCTGCAGCAGGGGTCCTGCAGACTCAGGAGCCGAAGAGCCGCAGGTGTTGGATGAATGGCACGATGACATAGACAATCGTGGCTGCTGCTGCAAAGATGGCCACTGCAGATCCCACCTGGATCATCTCGTGCCCTGAAGCCAGACCCCTCACCCCCTTTTCTCAGGAGCGGAGATGCACGGAGGCCGCTTGTTTTTGGCTCATCAGGGGCTTGCAAGCATCCACAGCTTTCAGCGCCATCCCAAGTTTTGACCGAAAATCGAAAAGACAGCACACACCCTTGTGTGCTCGCACACACGCCACACACACACACACACACACACACACACACACACACACACACACACACACACACACACATGCTTGCGCGCCTATGTGCAAGCGCGCATGCACAGAAAGTAGTGGCTAGTGAACTCAGCCTTTCCCACACAATCCAAGCATCCCGTCAGCAGTTCCAGCCAGTTGGTCTTGGTGTATCTGGCTGGCCTTACTGAGGACCCCTCCCTGTCGTTGTCCCTCAGCTTCCAAGCTGTGCCACGGCAGTCTTGCTTCCCGAGGTCAGGCTGGAAGGCCCTCCTCTCCCACCAAACCTCAGCTTTCCTGCCCGCCGCTTGCTACTCCAATCCCAGTACTCACATGAAACGCATGTGTATATGTCTGTCTGTCTCTCCCTCCCCCTCACCCCCCCACCCGCTCGCTCGCTCTCTCTCTCTCTCGCTCTCTCTCCCTCCCTCCCTCCCTCTCTCTCTCTCTCTCTCTCTCTCTCTCTCTCTCTCTCTCTCTCTCTCTCTCTCTCTCTCTCTCCCCCCCCTCTCTCTCTCTCTGTGTGTGTGTGTGTGTGTGTGTGTGTGTGTGTGTGTGTGTGTGTGTGTGTGTGTGTGTGTGTGTGTGTCTGCGTGTGTGCGGGAGCGTGCGTGTGCGGGCGCGCTTGCACGCCCGGAGCAAATCAAATGATATTGGCTTTCTCATCTGCCTTTTGAGTAGCGTGCTGTGACTTGGAACCTGACCCAATGCTTGGCCATCTACTACCACTCCTGGCAGGGGGTATGGGTGCGTACTCAGATGCAGCGGCTGCACGGTTCCCCAGGGTACCCCATGCCCCTGCCTTTCCACTCCTGAGGGCTGCATGTGAAAAGAGTGTTAGAGGACAGTGGAATACTCTTTAATCCCAAGGGGACATCTTACATGTTGGCACACAAAGGGTGGGTCACACTAGTGTTGGCACTTTTGCATGTTGCAAATTGTGTGTGTGTGTGTGTGTGTGTGTGTGTGTGTGTGTGTGTGTGTGTGTGTGTGTGTGTGTGTTGTGTTTGTGTTTGTGTGTGTGTGTGTGTGTTGTGTGCGTGTGTGTGTGTGTGTGTGCGCGCGCGTGTGTGTGTGTGTGTGTGTGTGTGTGTGTGTGTGTGTGTGTGTGTGTGTTTGTGTGTGTGTGCGTCCGTGCGTGCCAGCGTGTGTGTGTGTGTGTGTGTGGGCGCACGCCCGCCCGCGTGACCCTGGCCTTCCACGCATTTTGCTGCATCCTGCTGCAAGATGCATTTCCTCAATGACGGGCAGCCCTACCTCAGCTCTTTGTTCTTCACCACTGTACCGCACTGGCACAGCTGCAGCACTTGGTTCTGGTTGGAGCGGGCGAGACGCACTCTTCTTCCTCTGCCGTACCCGAGGAGTGCTGGTAGGAGCATCCGTTGCCGTTTCAGGCTTCACTTCCTATTGGACCATACTTCCATCTCAGCTACTTGAGCTACACACCGCCCCTCACTCTCACCCTCCCCCCCTTCTCTCTCTCTCTCTCTCTCTCTCTCTCTCTCTCTCTCTCTCTCTCTCTCTCTCTCTCTCTCTCTCTCTCTCTCTCTCTCTCTCTCTCTCTCTCTCTCTCTGATCTCTCTCCCCCCCTCCCTCCCTCCCTCTCCCTCTCCCTCCCTTCCTCCCTGCCTTCCTCACTCCCCCTCCCCGCGCCTCCCTCCCTTCCCCCCTCATTCTCTCCCCCTCCCCCTCTTCCTCCGTCGTTCTCCTCTCGTTCTGTAGATTCACTGAGGTACTCCACCTGCCCCCTCCGCCCCTCCTCTGACCTCCCAAGAAGACAGATCAATGTAAGGGCTATTTTGGACTTTTTTTTGTAATGGTTGTTTGCTACCATAAATGAATTCCCACTGAAATTCTTACTCGTGACCCCGGACAGGCAGGAAAGGGGTGAACCAATTTCTAATTGAGCAAAAATCTGCAATTGAAAGCATTTGGCAGTTGCGCAAAGGTGACTCAATGACCGCGACGTTGCTGCCCTCAAAGCTACGATAATGAATTTTGGATATGAAGACTGATCAGATGAGGCTTCTGACATGGGCAATTCAAAGCCTTAAAGGAATCATCTTAACTTACTCTCTCTGCGAGCAAATGACTACACGATCCAAGGCTTCAAGGAGCACCTGGCTTGAAGCAATGTGCGGATCCGCCTGCCATTTGACCACTTCTGCTTTTGGGAACCAGTATTGAGAGCCATCCTCAAACTTCACCCAAAGCCTCTTCTCTCTTTGAGGCTTGCTTGAGCCAGTGACTATCCCACGGTAATCCTGTCCAGGTGTTGCAAAAACATCGCCTGGACAAATAATTTCTTTCCCAACGAGTTCGTCATCAATGGGTCGTTTCCGAGGAGTTTTTGGGGACTTCAATGGGGATTCCTTTCCACGCTCCTCGTGTGCCGGCTCCCGTTGCCCACTCCGCGGCGTTCTCGCTCCACGACTCTTCTTCATTTCTCATCGCCTATTCCATAACCAAGCTATAGACTTCAATGAGTGTGGCTTCAATGTCAATGGAATGCTGCCAATCCTTAATATCTGCATTGTGCAGCTGTGGTATTTTTAACAACGATGTCATGTTTAGTAGATCGGACCGGGGAGCTTCCCGCCGGGACCCTGCCTGAGGCTGCCTCCGGCATTCTTCCAGTTCAAAGTTCAACGGCGCAGCACGATCGCGCACCTGGCGCGCTCCTACCATGGAGCATAGAAGGAAGGAAGAAGGAAGAAGCTACCTCGGAAGAAAGGAAAAGGAAAGGAAAGGAAAGGAAAGGAAAGGAAAGGAAATGTGGAGGGATATTTTGTCATGCGTCGGGTCTCCCCCGTGCCCTCACAGTCACGTGTCGGTGAAACCTTTGGGTTCTGGGTCGTTGAGACCTTGAGCTTTGTCTTTTTATCAAAAGCTGTTGTAAAGGGACAAGGAATTACATATGTCCAGTCAATGGGCATCATGAGATGCAAACGAACACATGAACACTTAAGTACATTTGGTATAACCAGGGTGGGGTACGGAAATGAGGGGACTTTCCGCACATATGCGGCGGAATTTGTTGTGGAGAATTATTTCCGCATTGACCCCGAAGAGGGAATTGTGGGAAACCAGTACTTGCACCACGATTTCTGTACATCAGCACGGCCTTCCACTCCTCTACAGTACATTTCTCTCATACAGCTTGTACCACCAAGTATGGATATTCCTTTTACTAGTATGGACGGCCGCCTATCAACGAAATAAACAACGGCCACACACGCATCCACAACATCCTAAGCAAGGTAAAGTTTTCAGGCTTGCTTATAGCTTCTTCTTTCCCCTAATTTCCCCTTTTTTTCTAAGGACTTAGAAAAAAAGGGATATATTCTGTTAATGCATATTGTTTGTTCAAATGTGGGAAGTGTGAGCCTCATGACGTAAAAATGAAATAGATGAACTATCTCGACTGATCAGGCAGTCAAGACATTACACGCCCCTTGCATGGCAGAAATCTTTTCGAGTGGGCACGATGTACTTTCAACCTAGATCTGACAGAGCATCCCGACCGTGACGCTTGCACCCCTTCTTGCATCTGGGCTACATAAGTCAATTACCACACTCGCTTTATCCTCATGCTAACAATCTGTAGAACACAGCCACACACACCCCATG
>KV908406.1:465744-475744 GCA_002005505.1 Botryococcus braunii
TGCATGTCTCAGCATCACAAGAGGGAAGTGCCAGGGTCCACCCGATGACGGGGCGAGCCCGTGACCCTACGTGTTGGGGGGAAGGGGGGGTACAGTGGCATAACGTGACACACCGTGGTCTGGGGGGTTGGATTGGCATAATGTGACAACCGTGTCCGAGGGGTTTGCAGTGACAAACGTGACGCAACATGTGCCGGGGGGCCTGCAGTGGGGAACGTGATAGACAATGTGTTTTAATGGCTGCAGTCACATCTGTGACACAACTTGTTTGGGGGAGCGGCAGTGAAAAACGTGACACAACGTGATTCTGGGGGGCTGCTTCGGTGACAAACATGACAAAAACGTGTCCCGGGGGGGGGGGGGGCTGCAGTGGCAGGAGACGTCTGCGGAGGTCCAGCAGGCTGTGAAAGAAGTGGTGCGAAGAAGGTTCCGGGTGGAGGAAGCTCAACAAGCGCGGGAAGTGATCGCCATCGGGAGCGGAACCATTGCCAAGGCTGTTGTCCAATGGGACGACGTTGAGATCGCAGATGGGGAGCCCGGTCTGGTGCTTCTCACCATTATGGCCCTGATGGAGAAAGATTGCGACATAAAATTCAACTCGGAGAACAAGACTGAGGTGCCGTACGGCTACCTTACCGCTATGGAGTAGCTGGCCATGTGAGGGCCATGTGATGGACTGTGGAGGAGATCTGCGGTTGTTGATGATGCGGAGGTGTCGTAGTTAGAACACCTCATAAGGAGCTGGTACACCACTACGGATATGTACACCATTTACGTGTGCCAGTTAGAAAAGCTTTGGAGAGTTGATAGTTGCCTTCAATTCTGTCATTTTATATATTGTAGCTTATAGTCCCCGTTCTGGTTTGGTTTTGTGACCTCGTAAGTCACGGCCTATGGATCAAACAACTCTATGTAGGTATATGGAGATGTTTGTAACATTTGAAACACATTTATTTAGTTCATGGACTGCACAATGGATCAAACAAACAGTGGTACCCATTAAATAAATTGTTATCGTTTTCCCTCCCATTGGATGCATATTAAATGCCCATTACAAACATTGCAAACCCCTTAAACGTTGCCACAACCCCTCTTGAGGTGCAGTGAACAGCATAGTCGCCCCAGACATCCAACTCCCGAAAGCAACATGGGCATTGGGACCCCCTGCTGCAAGATGGGGATCAAGAGCTGGTATTAAGGGGGCAGCGGAACGACTCGGATGCAATTGTTTGCTGCAAATGGGGAATAGGGAGAGCTAGCAACTAGTTAGACGCTCCCGGGTGTACAGCCAGGAGCGTCTGAGAGATGTGAGAGATTTGAGCACAGCACGGTCGTGATCCAACCGAGCACGGTCCTCAAGAACCTCCCGGTATGCTCGCTGATACAAGGGTTAAGAGTTAAACGTTAAAGGTTTGGACAGCCGGGCTTGCACTTTGCTGCGGACAAAATCCGAATCCTCAAAGATCTCTGCACCGAGATCGGGGACGAGGGCGCAGTAGTAAGCCTTGGCAGGCATTGCAACGGGGACAGGTAGGGCATGCGCAGGTGGATCACATGGATGAACCGATGTACGGTGTCTGCAGATGTACAGCTGTACCATGGGCTAGCCTTGGGCCAAGACCTAGCCTCGCAGCCTTAGCGGATGAAAATGTTTTTCCCCCAGGGTCGAATGATTGTGTGAGGCTGTTCTAGTCATGACTGATCAGCTGCAGTCTGCATACTACGTAGGCTGACATGAAAAGCGAGTAAATCAGCTTGCCAAATATTAATAAACCGCTTGAGACCTAGAAGAACTAGAAAATGGGTGAGGAAGGAAGGAAGAAAACGGACGGGGTAACCAGAGGGCGCAGAGTGAGCCCCACCGCAATGGGCCGGATACCCCCATTGGGCTTCAAGAGAGGGGTGATAGGAGTGCTAGCCCAATGAGATTGCAAGGGCTGGGGAATATCCCCAGCTAAGGCCCGGTTGACCACACCGAGGAGGCTGTCCAATTAGAGGTCTGAGCCCCCTACAGATAAGGCATGTTTGATATGTAATATTGTCAAGCCGTCCCGCCCTACAGCAGTACTACGTGGGAAGATTTTGAGGGCAGCCAAGACTTCCTCGAGGAGCTCCACTTGGGCACGGTAAGGGGCCTGCGCAGGCGGGGCGCCAACGAGAAGCGGTCGAATAGGATGAAGCGCTGCCAGTGCAGCACATGTGGCAGGCGTGGCTGAGGTGATGGTGGCAGGCTCCAGCACCCGAACAGCCGCTGATAAATGTCCATCTGCAACCTTGCGCAAGACTTCTTCTTCCTGTGTTTGGCTTTCCATCTCATCATGCCCTTTGGGCTGGGTAGATGTAATTTTAAAATTGTAACATTAAAAATGCAAAATTTTACAAGATTGGGATAAAAAGCCGAGCCCCACGTTAAACGACCCAAACCCAATTCAGTCAAGCTACAAGTTACACCCGGCGATTTGAAGTTACAAGTCAGACCTAATTTGTCAATTGCCAATTGACCGCAATGCGTTCACCGCGCCCGGTCCAGAGGGAGGACTTTGCGTTTCAGCGTTTCAGCGGCGGTGACTTGGCCATTCTCCATTATCCAGTTATAAGGCTTGTTATCCGTGTTATAGCATAGCATTATTTCAACAAGGTTTTCACATTCCGTTGGCTTATCCGTCTGCATCTCATCAAGCCCTCTGGGCTGGATTGATGTAGTGCTTTCTTCGCATTATGTCATTGCACACCGGGAAGGTAGCTGTTGTGCTTGAGCGACAGGTCAGGCAGAACAGGGGGCTTAGTCGGCACCTTCAGCCGGACGCAGCGTGCAGCATCACCGAGTGTGGTTTGCACATTACTAAAGTATTGGCCTCACCGCATTCTTGATCAGGTCCGGATCTGGTAACCAATATTTGGATAATGCGGCATTAAGGCCTATTTTTGATTCGGTTGTTCCCGCGCATTTTGATTCCAATGTTTGATCTCAGCGAGGGCCCGCTGGAGGGACCCTGTTAGAATGTTTCAACCCCCCCCCCCCCCCCCCCCCCCCCCCCGGGTCCGCCTCTCGCCGACACATCAGCGATGTGAATTGCTGACTGCTTGTAACCGGTCAAATACAGCAGCACATCGTTTGCTGAACAGAAGTGCAACGCCCTCACGTATTATCCAAACGCCAAGACGGCTCCAGGTAGATCGGGAGGTCCCAGACTGAGGGCCGGAGTGCTGCGTGTTGTGGCTGTCATTGATACCTGCACAATCTTAATATCTGATAGCGTGTTCCAACATGTCAAACCTTTTGATGTAGTATTTCAGTTTTCATAACGCCTTAAGACCTCACGTATACCTTCTCCTTGCCCAATTAGGGCAGAGCCTTACGATGCCACGCGAAGATTGGCACTAATTCAAGTCATTGCATTTGCATTTCAGGGGTATTTACAAAAGGAGATAACATGCAGATCACGTTAATGCATGCATTGGCTATTTTCCTAGTCGGCTTGATCGGAGTGCGATCGGATTTTCTCGTTCGTAACTGTTATGACTTCAACGGAAACATTCCGGGAGGCGGCAATTGCAACGCTGGTGCGCACTGAGTGCTGATTAGTCTGGCGTATTCAGCTGCTTTTAAATCCAGACGAGAACACCCGTCTAGACTCTGTACCTTGTGCCACTAGCCAGCGGGACTTTCCAGATTAACGCTTTAACATTTTCTTCGAAGGAGCTTTCAGTCTTCGTAGGAGCTTTCATTTGTAAGGAGAAGGTTCCGCATTGGCTGGCATGAAAAGGAAAACCGTACCAGGAACCTTCTATCTCTGGCATGCAGATGGGCGGCGTTCGCCTCATCTGCACCTTGTTGATGCCTGTGTTGGGCAGGGGGAAAAACCCAGGAAAAAAATATTCAAAGAAAGAAAGAAAACGAAAACTTCTTCCAATGCCCCAGCATTGAATCCTCAGAGATTATGGCTGACGGACAATGCTGAATGCAGGGGATATCTCGGGCTGCGTAGACAACAACGGTTATTACCATGACAACCCAATCATCTGTGCCGCGGTGGGTGATAATGACTGGAACAAGGGCTGCTGGAGTCGCAATCCTGGAGTGAGGCAGGTTTGAACCTGGTTCCTTTTCAGGTCATTGAACTTGGCAACATTGTTCGAACACAAACATAGACAACCCGTGTGCCCCTCGACGCTCGCCATCTCATCCAACGCCCCCTCCCTCCTCTTCCCGCTGCTCCTCTGCTAACGCCTTGCTGCTCATCCTTCTGGTCCTCGTTCTGATGATCCTCATCCGTCCATCCCACGTTCCGTGGGTGACGGCCCGTCCTTGACGGGACGTTTGCATGTGTGCAGTTCCGTCTGAATGCCATCTGCCGGCCCAACCCCCCCATCTGTGCGGGCCGCCACGGCTTCGAGACCGTGACAGGGGTCTGGTGTGCCTGATCCACAAGCCGCATTCCACCGTCATCCCTTCAGCCACAATGGCCGGTTCTGGCGGCAACATTTCCTTCCTTCCTCCCAAGGCTAGAGCGCCAGAGCCGTGCACCCAAAGAAGAGGCACTTCAGCAACCGGCACGGGCCCGGGAGGCTGGCATGCATGCATTCATGGATGCGGCCCAGAGCAGCTTGATCAGAGCGGGACTGTCCTTCGTGACCAGCATGAATATTCTTGAGGGTTTAAAGCAGAGCGTGGAAGGAAGGAGGGAGGGAGGGGGCCGGGCGGGGTTCTGACTCCGAGGGGTGCACCCTAGAAGCAAAGCATCAAAGCAGGGCTGGAAAAATTGGGGTGGGCGGGTGGCGTTTAGGTTGCTCCTACGGCAAAGTGAGAGTCGGGGTGCGAAGACCCGGACATGCCGTCCACGTAACAGATGGCATGTTCGCTGCAGATGTTATCTTGTAGCCTCTCACTGGCAAAGCTGGCCCGATAAGACAACCCCCGTGTGCATGGAAAAATAAGGCAGCAGCAGTTGCGAAAAGGATATCCGCGTGGACACGTTTTGGACATGTCTGCTTGAGTTCTGTGGCCCCTCAAGCTTTCTTTGGCAGGGGATTCGATGCTGGCCTGCTATAAGGCCTTGCGTTGCAAGTTTCTTTTATTCCATGTTCAGTTTACAGCGAGCATATTGGCTTGTGTGTCAGAAGGTTTGGCCTTACCCGCATGGGCCATATAGGGTCCTGTGAAGACAGTGGTGAAGCAGGCAGGGATGCTGCGCAAACTTTGTTTCTTAAGTTTTGTTCATCGCAGACACTGGTGAGAGCAGACAGAAATACTGCTTATGCAGAACCAGCAATAAGTGCATTTTTTGAGAGACAAAATCGAATCCAATCATGCTTGTCGAATCAAAGCATCAAAGTATATGCCATTAGTGCATGCCGGGAGTGCTCTGAACAAGGACCTGCAGACTCCTAGCTTAGCTCCTCATCGGCCTTTAGCAGCTGGACGGATACGAATAACAGCTTTTTTTTAAAGGATACAGGTAGAAGCGTTTGCAAGATCTTGCGAACACAGTCAAGTGATTTGGGGTACCATGGGAGAAGATGCGCTAGTGTACGCTGTACCTCAAATCAATACGAGGTAGACAATGCTGAAGATACATGTTGACATCTGCGACCTTCTGACAGAGAGTACCTGTTGCAACAATATTGTTGCAGTTAAATATGGAAAAGAAGGAAGATACTTTTCATGAGAGAAAGATACTTTTCTCTCATCGTGTGTGCCCCTGTGAGTCTTAGAAAGAAGGTCCAAATTGATATCCAAGTGCCGTGACACTGGGGTGCTTGTTCTGGTGATTGTTCTGATGATCTCTGTCGATGTGATTGAAGGCATTTTAACAACTACGGTTTGAAGGGTACGGCTTTGAAGTGAACATTACGGTACGGCTATGAACGTGCACGTCCTGGTGAATGTTCAATAGCCAGTGACCCGTGAGACCCTGAGCCAGGGTCACAGGCATGTGGCTTGCCTGCGCCCTGTCAGTGTCTTAAAAGCACGATATATATTGTGAAAGCATTCCGAGATTTGTGGTAGGAAAATTCAGATGCTAATCCTCTAGGGTTATGTTGAACAAGGAGACCAAGGTGTAGGATTGTCGGATAAGCTTTACAGTTGCACAAGAAGGGCATTTGTGGTTGCTCTTCATTGAAGATCTGCATAGATCCTAATGGAATGAATTCCTAACAATGGCATGCCGGCCTTCAAGTGAACTAGCGACCCACCCAGCTGCTGGACGTCTTATAGCGGCCTGTCGGCAGGCGGCTATAGGACAACTGGCTGCTTCCATCAGTTCTTGCTAGCGTGCCATTGCTCAGGTACGTCCTTTAGTGCGGGGGTGGGTGGGTGGGAGCGAGAATGTGTGTGTGTGTGTGTGTGTGTGTGTGTGTGTGTGTGTGTGTGTGTGTGTGTGTGTGTGTGTGTGTGTTTGTATGTGTGTGTGTGTGTGTGTGTGTGTGCGCGCGCGTGCGCCTCTCTCTCTCTCTCTCTCTCTCTCTCTCTCTCTCTCTCTCTCTCTCTCTCTCTCTCTCTCTCTCTCTCTCTCTCTCTCTCTCTCTCTCTCCCTCTCCCCTCCCCCCTCTGCTGCAGTACAAATTGTGATTGCCTTTACTTGCTGTCTCGGAACTGAAGAAGACGTGTACATCGCCACTGAGCTGCACGTCAGGAAAGGTCTGCACCCTTGGAACGACCCTACTCAAAAACCCTCGGGGTCCCTACTCCAGATCTCTAGGGATCCTCCCCCTAGAGATCTCTAGAGATCTCCCCCTCGAGGAAGCTTGCACTACCATTTTGGCAATTCAAGACGAGGAACATGTATCACAAGCCTTGGCGCTCCTCATGACAGAGGTCGCCAACTAACCATGCCCCTTTCCGTTCACTTTCTCTTGTTTTGAACTTAAGAAGTAATTGTTGTGGCTCTACTTCAGAACCTTGCAAGAGGGCGGGGAAAAGAATGTACGCACTGATGAGGTTCCCAACGTCGATGTTGGGATCCTCAACACAAACATTGTGCCAAACTACGATGTTGTCGATGTTAGCGGCGGAGAGACATACTGATACGATCGGAGAGCTGCATCAAGGCATTGCCGTACTGCGATCCTTGCCAGTATACTTTGCGGCACTGCGCACCGCTGCAAACCCAGAACTCCTCGTGCTTGCTGCGGATGTGGGGCTCCAACCCGCAGTCCGGTGGCAGCTCTTCCCCCTTAAAAGGCCTGCGGGCAGTGACAATCAGCCTCCAGTCAAAGGCTGTACACGTACACGTGGATAAAGTGCAACCAAAAATTCACAGTTTAGGATACAATCGCTTGAAAACCTTGGGTTCCAGCAACTTGTAAGCGGGAGGTCATATGTCATACCACACTGCGACATCCTCTGCCACAAACAATTTCCTGGCACTTTTGGTTTGCATTTCTGTGTAACGCATGGAGGTCCCATCCATCTGGCATGGAGACATCTCCTTATGTGCGTCGCAATCATCAAGTTTTACTTTGACTTTGCTGGTAGTTAACAAGAGTCCACAGTGGACTAGCCCATCCTCCCATTCCTGCTTTGCCTTTTGACAGAGAGCTAAGAAGGAAATCCCCGGCGGGCGGACCTCGGGATGAACTCGCTGTTGCATCGGGCGCAGCGGGTGAGCAGGGAATCCGGGTCCAGTTGGATGTTGAAGGCAGCCAGCACTTCCTGCAGCTGCTCCCCCTTGGTGGCCCCCTGAACAAAGTAGGCTGCATCCGAGTAACCACCGCGCAGGAACACTTTGTCTGTGGTGAGGATGAGCCGGCCCTCCTGCTGGGCTGCCTCCACCATGTGCCTGTGAGTGTGCCGCCCCCAACCTCCCTTTCACTGACCGCAGGCACCTGCGATCCGCCCGCCCGCACGCCGTCCCTCCCTCCCCTCCACCCCCCCCCCAGGCTCGCACTCTCTCTCTCTCTCTCTCTCTCTCTCTCTCTCTCTCTCTCTCTCGGTCCCTCTCTCTCTCTCTCTCTCTCTCTCTCTCTCTCTCTCTCTCTCTCGCTCTCTCTCTCTCTCTCTCTCTCTCTCTCTCTCTCTCTCTCTCTCTCTCTCTCTCTCTCTCTCTCTCTCTCTCTTTCTCTCTCTCTCTCTCTCTCTCTCTCTCTCTCTCTCTCTCTCTCTCTTGTGCGCTTGAGCGCAGCCCCTTGACCCCTCCCCTCCAACACATACACACGTTGTGAGCCCCCCTATCTCAGGCACACACACACACACACACACACACACACACACACACACACACACACACACACACACACACACACACAGACACACACGCACGCACGCACGCACGCATGCATAACGTGCGGGTGCTTCCACCATCTAAAGGAGGTACAATCGTGTGCACAGAGATATGCACATCAAAGATGAAGGACGAAAAGCATTTGCACTGCATACAGGAGCGAGGAAAGGCCGCCGCACTTGTAGGTGATGAATCGCTGCCTCTTAGCCAAGTTGGGCGGTACAGTGGCATCAATACCGCACAGCCGCAGTTGGCGGGCCAGCCCCTCCACCATGACGTCGCATACAAACCTGGGTTCCCCCGAGGGACCTCCCGGCATCTCCCAGGGGATGGTGGCGGGCCAGCCTGCCCATTCAAGCACCCCACTGCTTTTGCCAGACC
Organism: Botryococcus braunii; assembly: GCA_002005505.1. Taxonomy (NCBI): domain Eukaryota; kingdom Viridiplantae; phylum Chlorophyta; class Trebouxiophyceae; genus Botryococcus; species Botryococcus braunii. The sequence continues at coordinate 474,351 of KV908406.1, forward strand.
TTATGAGAAGGAGACTTGAAACTCCAACAGAGCGTGCTCCGGGCCTAAGCGGCTCCGCCTCGGGCAGAGCAGTGACTCTGGTCCTCAACAAATACTACGCACGCTTCCAGAATTACTTCTAGAACCAAAGGAGAAAAAAAATGCCAACATAGGCCAGCACATGCTCCACCGTTGGCAGCTCTCACGTGAATGTAGGAGAGAGCCACCACAAAATGTCATTTCTGAGTGCAACCATGAGCCCTCTCCATCTCTCCCTCGCAACCCTTCATGCGCGCGTGCGCGTGCGTGCGTGCGTGTGTGCGTGAGCGTGTGTATGTGTGTGTGTGTGTGTGTGTGTGTGTGTGTGTGTGTGTGTGTGTGTGTGTGTGTGTGTGTGTGTGTGTGTGTGTGTGTGAGGCGGTGCCCGCGCGCGCGGCCATGCAAGCGTCTGTGTGGTGGTGGAAGCAAAAGAAAGGAAAAGACTATAAGAAGAGGTATAAACCTGGGACAGCAAGGTGCCAGCGCCTGGAAAACATCAGGTGAAAAGCATTCTCTAGAAAACGTGGATTAGCGGGATGCTTGGGTGGCTGGGGTCAAGGCCTACCTCTGGAGGCATCCAGATCCTTGTGGCCAGACAAGGCCTTCATGCGGGAGCGCGACATGCGGGAGCCGCGCCGTACCCTCTGGGGCTTCCCTTCAGCCCCCACAAGTAAGCGGCAAGCCCACACGTCCGCCGCACACTTCATCTCCTCCTGGCTTGCTCTCGTCAAACCACTTCCTTTCTCAGACTCCCTCTTCTCCTGGCTTGCTGTCCCCGAGCCATTCCCTTGCTCACGCTGCCCAAGTCGTGTAGCTTGCTCATCGCTCACTGATACCACAGCCCCGGTCACTCCCTCTTCCAGACATGCCCGCCCCTCTTTCAGCAGCTCCTCATCCCCCTCCAGCTGCGCCTCATTCTCGAATTGCTGCGTACCGTCAGGTGTTTGCGGGCCTTCCACTGCCCCCACTGGCTCCCTTGAATCTCCGGTGTCCCCTTCAGGGTCTTCCCGCTCCCCCAAACGTCGGTTCGTTGATCCACTTGAGGCATCACTTCTCGTACCAGATCCCCCATCTTCGCGACCCGCACTCTTCCCGACAGAGGTCCTGGCGCTCTCAGCGTCAGCTCTGTCCCATCTTTCTTCACCACTTTCTCCAAGATCGCCGCGCCCGTCTCGTCCTCCGAGGCCCCCCGGGGTGCCACCCCCGCCAAATGCATCTGGCAAACTCGACGCTCTATTGCACGAAGCAACAGCGTCCTCCTTAGAAGGACCAACCGCAGAACCTGATGCCGCTCCACCAGGAAAGGACTGCCCATTTCCGACAATGCTCAAAGACTCCATCATCAGGATGCATCCCTGAGGTGGCCCTCGTGCCTC
>KV908406.1:485744-517937 GCA_002005505.1 Botryococcus braunii
GGGGGGGGAGGGGGGGAGGGGGGTTGACAGAAGAGTATAATAGTGAAATAGGCAAAACAAAGCCCCCCCGAATTAGATAGAATAGAAAACTTTTTGTGTTTAGCAGGCCCCTGCTCTAGTGCGCGCGTGCACACACACACACACACACACACACACACACACACACACACACACACACACACACACACACACACACAGACAGACACACATACACACACACGCACACGCACACACACACACACACACACGAAAAAAAGGGTTTTGTAATTGGGAAAGAAAAGACGAAGACAAAAACAGAAGCAGCTGGATGGCCTCAACCACTGTGCACCCGACTTGAACCTAGGTACGACGCCATGCAAGGACACCCAGGGGCGCACGCCACCCAGCTGCGTCTGTTTCAACAAGATGTGTTTTCCCCCTCATTTAAGGACATGGTGTGAATGTGACCAGCAAAGCAGACTACAGACAAACAAGGGGCCTTCACAAGGTGCAATACAGTGGTTTTCTGTGTGACAATCCGCATCCACAACAGAATCCAGCAAGGGCGCTGTTGACAGAAGAGTGTGGTTGTGGAACAGGCAACCGCAAACCCCCAGAATTAGAGAATAACAAACCCTTTCAAGAAACCAGTGGGTGGGATTCCTCGCAGAGTATAAAGGAACAAGAAGACGCTTGCTAAGTTTGCAACCGGTGCGTGCAGGCAAAACCGCCTTTGGATGCGGCTGCTGGTGATAGACATTGGGCCATTCCACTCAGCAGGTGCTGGTGGTGGTACTGTGTGCAGGCAAAGATTTTACACGAGCGCCTATGAAGTCATTGGAAGACGTGCCGCACGAAATTGCCATCCTCGGTTAGTGCTTGCGTTCGCATAGCATTTGGCGGCATACGCGGCGGCTGTGGGTTTGCATGTAACAATTCCCCCGTGCGCGCGCGCGGCGTGTGAATCCCTATGGGGAAGTACGGTATAGCAACGTATTCCGGGTGGCCACTGGCCAGAATTTGCGATTGGCGACTTTGTTTGGGCACTCCTATTTTCTATCAGAGCTCTTCAAGCACACCTAGCTATCATGATGGGTAACGTGTAACCGTCACCAGTTACTCCTCTGCGTTTTACGTGTCTCTATTCATTTCACTAGCCTGGTCAAATCTTACTTGTCACTCCTTAGGAGCCCTGCGGCCTTGAAAGCGAGCCTTACAGGCCTAGGGGCTTTTGCCTTAGCAGTGTTTTAATATCGCATGTAGTTTGTCTTTCCTCGGTGAATGGGGGCAGCAATTTACTGCGTGCACTAGTGAACCTTTCCACAAGCATGAGTGTTTAGGCCTAACCACCATCGCTGTTCGCCTGTGTGTGTGTGTGTGTGTGTGTGTGTGTGTGTGCGCGCGCGCGCGCGCGCGCGTGTGCATACTACTGTGCGCGCGCGCGCGCGCCACAGTAGTATGCCTGTCAAAAGATGCTGGACCAGCTGCTCTGTTACTGCCCAGGTAGGGTGAGGTAATCTTTTGGAGAATTCCTGTCTGATCTACGTATTCTATTCGTCCACAGAGTTGTCGGCATGTTTCCCCAATTTCGAAGAATTCCCCCACAAAAAGAAAAACCATCGTATGTAGACGGTTGTCAGAGCTGACATATGCTTATGAAAGACATCAGCAAATTTCTGGGCAAGGTATATCCCTACCCCTGGCTACGTAGCCAGGGGTAGGGAACAGGGTACGACAGGGCCCAAAGTTCCCTTCGGTTGGCACGAATAGCTCAGCTAGAATCGTACGGGTGGCACCCGACTGTCGGCAGTACAATTGACGGTTTTTGCGTGGGTTGCCCGCATACCCAGGCAAAAAATGTGCGGGTGTGCCAATTTGCGATCGCACGCTTACATGTGGGGCTCCTGCCGAAGTGTTGATGCTGACCACCACTCTCAATGAGTCCTCATTCACTTGAAACGAAATTCAGGGAGTTTCTCCATATGATACACCACAAACCAATGTGGAAACGGCAAAGGAGGCATCACGTTGAAGGCGATTCCACGGGCTCAACATATATGTCATGATCACTCTTACATGAGGTAGGGATCCCGCTCCACCTTGACCAACCTTGGAGGGAGACAACACAAATAGTTTTTCGAATGCTGTGCACATGAAGCCAGAGAAGCAGAGAAAGAGAAACGACTATTTGTCAACGTCGCAACATTGTACATGATTTAAGCTTTTATTACAATCGGATACACCACAAAAGACATGAAACCAAAAGCTCACCATAGAAACCTAACTCCCCTCCCCACAAAAGCAACCGAGTGGGCCTTAAACGATCCTGTGACCCGTATAGGCCTTTAAAGACCCTCGTGTCCATGTACATGCAAAGGCCCTCGTGTCCATGTACATTCGGTGGTCCTCATGTCAGTGTAAAAGCAGGGGTCCTCATGTCCAAACCAACGTGGAGGCCCCTCCTGCCTGTATGCATGCGGAGGGCCTCATTCCTGTATATGTGAAGCCCAGGATCACAAGAACGTAGGAAGGGCCAATGTCCCTACGCTTGCTGTAGCTCTAGCTGTGAAGCTGTGCGGAAAGCCCTCGAAGGAACCCGGCACGTGTGGCAAAAGGGTCATGCGCACGTCGTCAGTGCTCCCAGTCCTGCCAAAGGGCGCATGCCCCGTAAAATCCCCTCCCCCCCTGTTTTCCTTTTTTTTTTTTTTTTTTTTTTTTTTTTTTTTTTTTTTTTTTGGGGGGGGGGGGGGGGAGTCCACTGCTGTCTTACTTCGTCACGGAAAGGTTGCAAGTAAGGGTTCCATGACCACAAACGCGTGTGCAGGCGACCTGGTCCACCCTGTCTCCCTCCAATCGGGACATCTCGGAAATGGGTGCGGCTCTTGCACGGGCCCATTGCAAAGAGCGATATAAATAACAGAGGTCCGCTAGCCATGTCACCGGGATGCAAAAGCACCAAAATAAATGTGTCGATAAGCACGCCAAACAAAGCAGCATCGAGGTTTCGGTGGACAGTACTCGTACGGAAATAAATGTGTCGATAAGCATGCCAAAAAAGGCAACATCGAGGTTCCGGTGGACAGTACTTGTGCGAAGAACAAACACGCGTGATGTTAGTAAGGAACAGGCGTAAAGCCCGGGTGATCTGCATATGGCCTCATGTCGGCGTCCAGCTCGGACCGCATGGCCAATGCGATGGGCCCCGGCACGCCCCCGTTGATCAGCGTGTCGTCCCATCGCACCACCGGCATGACACGCGTTGTACTGCCCGCCATGAATGCTTCAACGCAGCCCTTCGCCTCCTCCACTGTGATTGGCCGCTGCTCCACGGTTTTGACCCCGTTCCGTATCGCCTCGTTTCGTTCCCGCCACTGCATGGTTCGTGCAAACTCCCCGACGTCATGTCCCCCGTCAACATTCCCTCCTCTTATATGCACGCGCGCGCGTGCACACACACACACACACACACACACACACACACACACACACACACACACACACACACACACACACACACACACACACACACACACATACACACACCCACCCCCACACACACACACACACACACACACACACACACACACGCACACACACACACGCACACACATACACACACACACACACACACACACACACACACACACACACACACACACACACACACACACACACACACTCTGATATTTACCGTGCACTGCCTTACAATCCAGCTCTCGCACCCCCCCCCCCAAGTTCCCGTCCGCCCCTTACAGGTGGCAGTCATTTCCTTAAGCAAGGCTATCGGCATTGTGTCTGTAACGGCAGGAAGCTGCCAGGTCCTGAAATGTGTAGGATTTTGGGCAGGAAGCTGCCGGGTCCTGAAATGAAGGTTCTGGAAAGTGGCACGCGTCTTGGCGTCGAAGGAAGTCCCGGTGCTGACCGGCTTGTAACAGATTCCGGTGAATGCTCTAACCTGACTGGGGTCTCTCGCTCTCTCTCCCTTTGCCACCACAGTGTCCCTATGCTGAATGAAATGGAGCTGGTAATTGGCATCTCAGTACTGGCGGGAGGTTTTGTATCTCATGCTTCAATGGTGCTTCACTATATTTGCTGTTTTTCCACCTCGTTTCCGCTCTCATTGCCATTCTTCATCTTGCCACGCCCACTGCTGCTGATTTCCTCCAGCTTCTAAAACTCTGTGAGACGGTGGTTGCCATTGCCAGTTTGAGATTTTCAGAAAATGAGCTCCTACCGAGCTCAGACACATCTTCTTTAAAGGCCGAATCAAAGCAACCCGTAAACATTTCTCGTCGGAAACATTTCCACAGCACTAAGACCTCATGCCATAGCTAAATTCCAATGAAAATGTTTCGAAGGCATTAGTCAGAGCACCGTCACATTTGGAATGTGGCCGGATTTGGTGAGGGGTTCGAGTCCCCACTAGAGTTATTACCGGCCTTCTGTTTTTGGTGTATCTTCTTGTGCGAGTCCCCACTCTCTAGTTGTTCACGGGACTTCAAGCTCCATGAGATAGATCTCGAATATGAAAACCTGCCGTCATACAACCAAGCTGCCCCTGCTCAACTTACAAGACTTTCACACTTTGTAAACCTCATTCTGAGACTTCTAGTAGTCCCATTTGACTGACGATGGCACAGCCTTACTTGGAGCTACTCCTTGTATGTCCTCTCGATGTGTATTAATCGAAGATTCCCACTACATTACTGAAACAAGACACCTCCAGCAACAAAGATAAGAAAAAAGATCTTGGAGGTGAGGAACAAGGTTTCTGTAAAATGCCCTCTTCGAAACACAAAACTCCCGTACTTCCATATGTTAACCGCCGACTTCACGCACAAGAAACAACAATTGCAAAAGGCTCAAAGGACCATCATTTTGGGAAGGGGGGCTCAAGAGAAAAAGACGAAAAAGAAAACAGAAAGGGAGGCAGAGCGATAGTCAAGCAATACAAACGATGTGGGAATCAAACCTGAGGCAGTTCGCTCATGACTCGCCGGATAGTGACACCCGCCAGAGTCTTCTTGAATGGTGGCACAACCATTGTTCCGTTGGACAATATGAAACCGATGTTCATAGCTGGACCTTCACAGACGAACCCTGCCCCGTCGACAAAAACTCCCTGCCCCACAAACACGATCTTTGCATCTACCAAGCACATATGAAAACAGAAAACCCCCTCCTTCCAGTATGCACCCTAATCTCCCCACCTCACCTGCTCCCCCAACTGTACCCTCACCTGTGCGAGTCTTTTGTGAAAAATGCCTGGCTTGGCCTCCAACTCCCCTCCCCCCCCTTCTCTCTCTTTCTTTCTCTCTCTCTCTCTCCCTCCCTCTCTCTCTCCCTCCCTCTCTCCCTCTCTCTCCCTCTCTCCCTCCCTCCCTCCCTCCCTCCCTCCCTCCCTCCCTCCCTCCCTCCCTCCCTCCCTCCCTCCCTCCCTCCCTCCCTCCTCCCTCCCTCCCTCCCTCCCTCCCTCCCTCCCTCCTCCCTCCCTCCCTCCCTCCCTCCCTCTCTCTCTCTCTCTCTCTCTCTCTCTCTCTCTCTCTCTCCCCCTCCCCCTCTCCCTCCCTCCCTCCCTCCCTCACCCCCTCCCCCCTCTCTTCCTTTTACTCCCCCCTCTCCCCCTCTCCCTGAGGGGAATGGAGGGAACTGGGTGAATGGCATTGGACTTCGGACGCTCCACATACCCCTACTCTTCAACACTATTACTTGTAAGCGTGCCCATCAGCCCGCAAATGATTCAGAAAGAAGGGCATGGAGGGGAGGGGGGGAAACCTCGTCGAAACCTTCAGCCTCGGCATCCATGGCGTTCAGTGCATTGGGAAGGTAGTTGTTGCTCTTGATCGTAGCAAACATGTCGTCTTTGGGCGGGACGGGCGACGTTTTCACCGCCCATCCTTTGCTGGCATCCAGCGCATTGCCGCTGCTCGTGTACACAATGATGTAAAAGCTGGGCTTGGCACACTCTTTCGAGCTGAGCCCGAATCCTCCCCTGCCCGCTCCGATCCAGTACCGCACTTCCGCTGCGCACCCCTTCAGTTACCGTTACCCTTCAGTCACCGTTAGTCATCGTTACCTGCACTTTCGTTACCTTGGTGATCACGACCCCGGATTTTGCCATCATTGTCACCACCACCACACCCCTTTAATCAGCATGATGATAGTTGCCCCAATGCCCATTGCCCTGGCCTCCTCAAGCAGCCCCCACCCGCCATCCCCAGCTTACCCAGCCATGAAGCCGCCACAGTGGAAGCACGAAACGAGGGGGCCTCACTCTTCCCCTTACACAAACCTTTTCCCTCCGCATGTGCCGGATCAAACACACTTTACATTTGTTTCTAATAAAAGGCGTCCAGGAGTCCAGCCGTACTTCAGACCCCAGCAAAGTCGTCGATACCCCTCCCAATGTTGCCCCACCTCCACCAGTGTGTGTGTGTGTGTGTGTGTGTGTGTGTGTGTGTGTGTGTGTGTGTGTGTGTGTGTGTGTGTGTGTGTGTGTGTGTGTGTGTGTGTGTGTGCGTGCGTGCGTGCGTGCGTGCGTGCGTGTGTGTGTGTGTGTGTGTGTGTATGTGTGTGTGTTTGGGGGGGGGGGGGGTGGGTGGGGAGGGATCAGGAGCGGGCCCGCCCAGAGTCATGTGGTGAGGGCTCACCTGACTTTTGCCCACTGGCTATAACGGTGTCCAGGATGGTTCGTCGGAGGTCGTCCTTGGGCATAGGTGGCGGGATGCGGGCTTTCTCCGCGGAGGCCAGAATGCGATCAAGGTGGGGCTCCAATTGATACAAGTGCCCCTGGTCCCCTTCCACCCCCACCTTTTGTTCTTCTGGCCTTTCTTGCCAACTGATACAACTGCCCCTGGTCCGCGTCCACCTCCACCTTTTCTTCTTCTTTCCTTCTTGCCAACTGATACAAGTGCCCCTGGTCCCCTTCCACCCCCACCTTTTCTTCTTCTTGCCTTATCCATCACCTTCTTTTCCCATCTCCATCTTCTATTGTCTGGTGCGTGTGCATGAAGGGGTGTGCAAGGAGGCGCCCCCGAATCACTCCCACCCTAGTTTCAGAACTTTATTTCCCATGACTCCCAGCCTGGGAGTAGGTTCCCATGCCACCCCCCCCCCCCCCCAACAAGCACAGGCTATGCCTCTCAGCCTGGCTAGGTCAGCCCAGCGCCACACTTAACATTTCGTGTCTGTTCGGCTACGTCTGTCTATCGTGGCAGTCTGCCCCCTTCCCTACAAACCCAGGCCAAGCGCGACTCTACAGATTCTACAGACCCTACAATCTCGCGGAAAAAAAAAAAAAAAAAAAAAAAAAAAAAAAAAAACCTCCACCCTGCATGACAACAGCCAACCATGGCACGTGGGCTGATTTCACTGAACACAGCCCCTGGTTTGGATCAACAGTTAAGTAGAGCTCACCCATTCTTTTGGGAAGGTGTGAAAGTGGAGAAGGAAGGTAGGAAGAAATACATCTGCCCAGCTGATGACACTGCAGCATGAGATATGCACCAAGACATAGGGTAGGTCAAACAGGCCTCAAAGGCGCTGGAGAACATCCTCCTTCATGTTTCCGACTGTCTGATCAAGCTAGAAATAAGGAAGGAAACATAATCCCAAGGGAGAAAAAAGAAAAAAGAAATATCACTCCTTCAGGGGCGCACATCTATGAGGGAGGCTGTGTCGAAGACGGCATGCCCACGGTGCACAAAATGGTCGTCGATCGGCACCAGCATGAAGGCGGGGTCTGTTACAATGCCGCGCAGCTCGCTGGAGTAGAAGGCATGAAAGTGGGCCTTTCCCGCGGGCGGGACGCTCTCCTCCAAAGCCTTCAGCACCTGCAGCAGAGGGTGAATAACAAAATGGTCAGAGGGCTCCTCCCAGATTGGAAGCGGGCCACTACGTGACGGGCCCCAGCATTTCCCGGAATGGGGTTCTGTCTATATCATTCCCTGGCATGGCTTTTATTGATCTCTTTCCAGGAGATGGGGGTTTCGGTACCCAACCCCTGGAATGGCTTTGCACAAAACCATCTCCCGGGGACGCCTTTACTGAATTGTTGGGACAGGGAACAATGGAAGCAGTGGGAGGGCTTTTCCTAACCCACCAGGTCTCAACCACACCATGATTGGGACCATTGGGAGCGTTTTTACTAATTCACTAGGGCTCAAACATGCAATGTCGGTCCATGAGGAGGGCTTCTACTCATCCACGAGGACTCAACCACACAATGATTGGGACCACTGCGAGGGCATTTACTAACCCATGAGGGATTCAACCACGCAGTCATTGGGACCACTTGGAGGGCTTTTGCTGAACCAGTGGGACCTCAACCACAGAAACATTGGGACAGGTTAATCAACAATGGGACAGGTTGATCAGACTTTTTAAACTAAACAATAAACAAAACATTGCTTACTGGGGGCAGGGCCGCTGCCTGGCATTGCTTCAAAAACTGGCATCTCATTTGAACTCATGCACTGCCTGCCTTTCACAGCAAGAGATGGTCACCTCTTGCATGGGCTCAAATCAGCAATGGACGAATCCTAATGTTGCATGCACTCGCACTGCTCTGCATTCAAGTTACATTTGAATGCACATAGGCCATGGGAGCGCTGCTGGGCTGGCAAGTGTTAAAGCCCCTTAAGGACATCAATCCATGTGGAAACCAAAGCTTAGGTGATTTTGGGACATGGAGATTACAAACGCGTGAAACTCTAATTGGGCCACAGCGTGTGGAGCTAGTGACAGTTCTATACATCAGGCCGATGGTGGACGTTCTTAGGACTGCTGATGCTCGGCTTCACAGCAATAATGGGAATTAGCCTGGGGTGGTGTTTGCTCTGTAGTGTTGGGCTTTAGACAAGGCTTCCCTACATTTTGTAAGGGCTGCTGTAGCATGTAGGGTTCTCACAAGACCTTTATTATCACATGGTGAGCCTTATGGAGTATCAAGATGCTGGCATTGGGTTCAATGCTAGTTAGATGAGTCCGTTGCGGTCTGAAGGCTGTGACAGTAGGATTGATAAATGCAATGATCATCCTTTAGGTTAAAACAGTTTCCGACACTAGAGTGAAGGCTGAAAATCAGTGACGCACAGCGTTGAGTATAATTGTACATGAATCAAAAAGAGAAGTCAATGAGGTAAGGAAAGGGATAAGACTAACTCAAGGGTGGACGTACAACCCAGCAAAGGCTGATAGCGTATCGTAACACAAATCTCATTACGCTACGCTGTATGCAAGCACTGTGATAATACCATCTCCTACCTATCGGGAATCAGATGAGGGCATTTAAAGTAATCGCGCCTGATTGGTGTCCAATACTGGAGTGCTTATCGCGAGCTCGGCAGCCATCCGTGGGGACGCCTCCAGATGGATGCGGCCAAGCAGATTTAATCGTACACACGATCAGCTTCAAGAAAACTTCGAATAAACTAAAATTTCCTTTGGCCTCCCTCACGTGCAGATTCCGGCTGTTGAGCTGATAGTCCGTCGAGAAGTTTGGTGTCCACTAATGCCCAAGATAAATTCACAAGCAGGTAGTAGACACTGGATTAGTCTGGGACACCACAACCTTATCAACAATTCTCGCGAGTCACGCTCTCCCCTTTAGATCACGGGAAATCAAACGTCCCTCTCTGATTACCGTGTCGGAACTTGAGACTCTGAAGCGCTCGAGTCCCCAGTTGGAGTCCCCAGAAGTGGGAGTAACTCCCCCGGCCCGCCCTCACCCCCCCCCCCCCGGGGGGGGGGGGTGACTCACCCCGGGTGAGTCCCCCGGAAAAGGGGGCCCGGGGTCCCAACGGTGCAAGCACGTTTTTTGAGCACACTCCCCATGGAACTGCCTAGGACAAAACTCAGCGTTTGCAGCTTCCCCGATGTTTTGAACTTCATTTAGAATTAAGAGTGAAGCCTATTCTAACCGCATACCGAAATTCCATCATGCCGGAACGCGGAATCTAGGGGCCAAATATTACAGGTGATATTGAGAGGGAGAGGGAGAGAGAAGGAGAAAGAGAGGGAGAGGGGGGGGGGGGAGAACGAGAACTTCATTTGTCTTAAGGTGGAAACACATTCCTTACATGTCCTATTGCTACCCGATCTCTCAAGCTAGGCAGTCTTCTCATGGCAACCCAAAACTCAGCGAGGACTCGCTAGAACTCCCTGTGGGCTGGCCACGAAGATTGCCCACAGTTGATTGGTATGGGGGCTGCTTTGATGGGGGGTGATCTTTTTAGTCCTTCGTTTTCTAGTGTGCGGCCCAGGGGCGGGGGGGGGGGGGTGGGAAGGGGGTGGGGGAAGCTTCCTTTAAGAAGGAAGGAAATAATACATCCAGGCTTATAAGGTAACGGGTAGTTGCCCATTACCCATTATTACAAAAAGTGGGAAGTGTGCATGACGCGGCGTTACTGCTGAATCATGAAGAGATATCCGCAGTTACATCAATGACAATTGCCACCACCTATCCAGGAATCCGAATTGACACTCGTCGTGGAGAAGAGCCACCCACGTCCACGCCCCAAACCCAACTGCTCACCGCATGAGACCGGGCACAACTCCCATACACGAGCGTACGGGTACACGATTATCCGTGCGTGCATGCCGCGTCAGCGCTCGTATGAGTACAGGCACGTAAGCGAGCATTCCCGTCGAGCGTGACATCAATTTCAGCTTTCTGCCGGATAATCGGAACCTATGCAAAATACAGCACAGTAGGATCCCCATATCTACAGTGCAGCGCAGTGAACGAACGTTCCATCAGGAAGAAGAAGAGGGAGGGGGGAAAGAGGAGGAGGAGGAGGAGGAGGGGCGAGGCGGAGGAGGAGGGGGGGAGCGGGAGCGGGAGCGGGAGCGGGAGCGGCAGGAGGAGGAGGAGGAGGAGGAGGAGGAGGAGGAGGAGAAGAAGAAGAAGAAGAAGAGGGAGGGAGGGAGGGAGGGAGGGGGGGGAAGAGAGAGAGAGAGAGAGAGAGAGAGAGAGAGAGAGAGAGAGAGAGAGAGAGAGAGAGAGAGAGAGAGAGAGAGAGAGAGAGAGAGAGAGAGAGAGAGAGAGAGAGAGAGAGAGAGAGAGAGAGAGAGAGAGAGAGAAGGGGGGGGGGGACACACACACACACACACACACACACGTTTGTTGAGCTTCTTCAAACGCCTGTTTCAACCCCGTAGTATTGTTACTCACGTATACTGTTGCTTCAGTTACGAACTCGCCATCGTAATTGAACACTGCTGCCAACCAAGTGTAAACTCTATAAACACGCAGCCACTGTCATCGTGTTGACAGTCAACAACTCCCGATATTCTTTGTTCCTCACACATGGAACTGCATCGCAAGCTATCAACAAAGCAAGATCTCGACAGAGTTCCTCAGCCAGGCCCTTCGCGATTCAAACAAATTAGGCTCCAGGCAACTTTTAGAAATGCCCCAACCGTTTCTTTTACATAATGTGGTTTGTTACCTGTTCCAACCCCGTAAGTATTGTTACTCACATATACTATTGCTTCAGTTACGAACTCGCCATCGTAACTGAACACCTGAACGGTCAATGTCAACACACCAGTTCAGTAACATACTTACTACAGGAACTAAACAACACTATGTTAACCCATCAGATGTCTATGCACTCCACATGTTGTTTGTACCGCTGCCACTCAAGTGTAAATTCTATACACACGCAGCCACTGTCATCGTGTAGACAGTAAACAACTTCCTGCACGACACTGATATCATTCAGCTCTGAAGACCGAATGAACTTTACTATTAACCTGCTAGCTATTGATCTAACAAGATCAATAGCTGCAACAGTTACTCAAACCAGGGCTTACCGATATTCTTTGTACCTCACACATGCAACCGCATCGCACGCTATCAACAAAGCAATATTTCGACAGAGTTCCTCAGACAGGCCCTGGGCGATTCACACAAATTAGGCTCCAGCAAACTTTTAGAAAAGCCCCAACTGTCTGAGAAGTCATCTGCCGATCGGCCCCTCCTAGCTTGATCGTGCGTTACGCACGATCACAGATCACCGCAGAAAGGTGTACTTTATCACCACACGTTTGCACCATAAGTGTGTGAAGTACACTTCTCACACTTGCGAGATACGGACTCATGCTATATCTCACTGTCCTATCTTACACGTGTACACTCGCGATAGAATCTCCATCACAGTTCCTTGAACTTCATGGACTGAGACCTGTACTTGCATGATGGGCTATGACCTTCTAACTCCCACGATTTCTCTCTCCAGGGCCTCTAATACATAACAGCAGTTTTTGTGTCTTGTTGCAGGCGTTTTCTTGTGCACATCTTTTGTCCCTTCAATCAGTGATGTGTCTCAAGCCAATGATGTGAAATGAGAGAGCACACGCACTTTACGTACATGACAAGCCGTACATCTGGATCCGTACCTTATGCTCTCTCAATACACAACAGGGGCCATGCATGGGCCCAGGATTCCGTTCAAAGGACACCACGACCCATATGGGGACCTGATTTTAACACCTTACGGATGCGTATGGATGCATGCACCGAAAGTAACATGCACTCACTTTTTGTTCCAGGATGACGTCCACCTCCCCTTCTAAGCTTTGGGCGCACATTTCCGCATGTGCTCAACATGCTTTTCCTCGCGGATCAGGAGCTGTACAGCTCCTGATCCGCAACCCCAAGTCACCTGATATAAATCACAGACTAAACTACATCAAATCAATGTTTAGGCCATCATGTACACGCGCCCTACATGTATAAGGAGTCCTTACGAAGGACATCTAGTTTTCCCAGCAATTTTTCTACAGAGATCTCGATCCGCGTGGATCTGCGCTTACAGACGCTTACGACGGCGACTTTGAATGTGCTGTAAGGCCATTTAGATGTGCTGCAACAGACATTGCAATAGGCTTGGGCTTCGATTACTGCCCAGTATGGGAGTTCTCGAGACTTTGGAACTTTGCCAACGCCATCTTTCTGAAGACTGATCTACTTGATTGGCTGGAACCCTACTTCTTGATAAGCTATATCTGCTGAAAGCCTGCTACAAGCAGGGGCGTGCCGATATGGCCTGAACGAATCCCAAGTTGGGAATCGTCCATGCCATACTTGGCACACCCTTTGCTTTCAGCAGGCTTTCATGAAATGATCAACAGACATACCGCAACTCACAAAAATTGCCTAAGTATAAACTAATATCCCATCCAATCGTAAGTTTGCAAACTTACAAACTGCAGATTGCAGCTTGATGCATGTTTGGATGAGGGATGGTAGTTTGATATGTGATTAAGATGTGAACAATCACAAATCCAAGCTTGAACGCAGAAGAACTCGTGAGAACTAGTTATGTACCAGTTCTGTACGCAAGGGCACCCCTAACCACATTCCGAGTGCATACGTTGCAAAAGGCATTAATGCAATATTATGGCCGATTGTAAAAATTGAACGCTGCAATTGCAACAGTCGTTGCAAAAGGCATTAACGTAATACTTTGGCCGACTGAAAAAAAATTGAACCCTGCAATTGCAACAGTCCATTGGACACACCGGGTTGATTTGGCTGGCACATGCCTCTAAATGAGCAATCCTTTTGAGAACCTGCTTAAAGCATAGCACCTACTACAAGTCTTGAATATAATGAAGATGCTGTAAGCAGCTCTCCATGGATTTCCGTCTAACTACATGGATATCGGCAGTGTTCGTATCCGCACTTCCATATCAATGCCATCGATGAAAAGTCCAGTACGTTGTCATGGATATGCGCATGCGCATTCCCATCTGGAAGCGGAAAGGAACAATAATGATTCCTTCTAAGTTATTAGAAGAAATTAAAGACACTGCCAATCACGATTTCTCTGGCTTGCTGTAGAATGTTTGAATGCAAATTTGAATGAATGATACAATTGAAAAAACTTCAGCAAGCCAGCAAGATATCACTTCGCAAAAAGCACTTTCTTTGCCTGTGAAACAACGTGTAGACCCAAACCACTAGGGGGATAATTACAGATAATCTTGTCCAGTAAACAGACTATGCTAAATGGAGCACTGGTGCCGTTGCTAACAAGTTCAGACTATGTATAAGCTTTTGCTCTACTTGGATCACTGCCGCGCAAGCTATACCTCACTCGAGTGGGAGCTCCCCCCATGTCTCGATATGCTCTTCACAAACATTCAGGTATCTGCAATTCAACGTAACTACATGTTGCCTAGATACGTCTAAAAACAAACTTCAAACTCTCAAGAGGTTGAACGATGTCAACAGGCTCTTTGTCTTCAAAGTGTGACTCTGTCCGAAATGGACATCATAACTGTACTTCATACTATATGCTTTCCCAAGACTCATGGAGGATGGCACCCAGGAAGCCCTTAGTAACTTTGTAGCTCTTTGCCTTCCATCGTGAAGTGATGGCCCTGTACAACCATGGAGTGACTAGTGCTAAAACACCAGTCAGCTTGGACGCATAAAAGTAATGATAAAAATGAGTGATGACACATGTCCAATTGGACATGTGTACAATGCGTATACATACGCACTGGATGGAGCACAAATTTGACTGCGTGATGGCACCAGTGTCAACATATTATACACGTTTATAAAGCACTCACAATCATAAGAGTGTATGCATTATAACTTTGAGTACATGGTGCCTCTAGTGCTCATACTGCAGTCACGTTTATGAGTACTTCATTTATGTTTGAGAATAAAACACACACCCGGTAGACTTCCTGGTTAAATTGTGCAGCACTTCTATGACAACAAATTACGTTCATTAACGGTGTCATCGTCAAGAATATATTATGAACGTAAAACATGTACATGAACATTACATGTAACACACATTTGTATGTACATACATGTGTACAGGCACGTACTATGTGTATGTACATACATATGTACGGCACATGCCCATCCAGCAACAGTATACACTTCGTGTTCAGTGGAACACATGTGTACTTACGATTATATATAACGCATCCCAGCTGCCCCACACACTACTGCCAATACAATGGCCAATGCAATTGCATTGCCAATGCACACACCTCTGGCAGAGTCAGGCGGAACTCTTTGGCAAAGGGACGGCGCCACGAATGGGCTTTGCCCACCATAGCTCCAAAACAGGTCTGCAACATACAAGTCCAGACTTGAAAATCTACGCAAGAAAATTCAATGCATATTAATTAACATGCATTGACTTGGAGATTAAGCTTCAGCCCCGTTTCAGACGAGGACCGCCACGTCTTGACATGTGTCAATGCAATTCACACTGACCTGCAGCTGCACTTGATGCTCTGGGTAAGCTAGAGGATTCATCCTGCTCTGACTCTTATGCCTTTATTCACTGCGTGACAGAATCCACTGGCACCGAGGTGAACATCCAAACCGCTCTCCAATGGGGTATTTTAAGAGGGCTTTTGAACATCTCAGGTTTGCTCAAAACATTTTTTCCCGGTGCTCAGGAAGAGAGCAGAAACTTGTGGTTTGACCTGGCATCATCGTCAGGCATGACTTTTGGTCACGCCTCAGTCACACAAGCCAATGGTCAACGGCGTTGCGCGAGCCGGAATTCTTGAAGGAAGTCACGCTGTCACTGTGCTTGAGCTTCGGGGCACCTGAGGGTGAGGAAGCCTCGGATCCCTTTTCGCATTGGGTAGCACCACTGTCTGCTGAGTCACCGCTTTCAGAGCCGCTCATCGACCTGAAATAGGATTTTGCACAGATAAGTAAGGATATGTATGGCCAGCCCAGTAGTTTGTTCTGCTCACAGGCGTGCCCATGTCCTGAAAATTTGTTTTACTGAGAACACAAACAGGTCATGCGCACGCACACGCACAACCCCCCTCCCCACCCACCCACCCGCCCACCCACGCCCACCCACACCCACCCACCCACCCACCCACGCCCCCCCCCCCCACACACACACACACACACACACACACACACACACACAACGCACACACACGCACGCCAGCCCAACAACAACAACCACTAACACAGTTGTTAGGGTTGTGGACACAACCAGCAGATGGCGAACAGCAGAAAGGAAGGGGTGCAAAAGCACCCTCAAAAGGGGAGGCAGGTGTGGGGGGGACGCCAAGAGGGCGGGTCCTTGGGAAAGTGGGGAGGAAAAAGGGACATGAGTAAGGTAGAAAAGAACAGTGATTTAAGTCAAATTTCAAACCAAGCCATGTCCTGAGGGCAAGAATCACAGATCTTGAAGCACGAAGGACTGCCCCGCGGAGAAGTGCTCCTCAGCACAATGATTGCACTTTGTTAACAGGCGGATTCAACCGTCATGCATGGCAGACTGAGTGTAAAGTCACTGATCGCTTGCAATGCCTACCCTAGCAATCTGTGCTTCCAGAGTGTGCGACCGTAGGGTGAAATAACATGCGCGGGCTGGGGTCTTACTCCTCTGAAATGGGGATGGGCCAAATTTGGAGTTGGTTGGGGGGCCATGCAGGGCTCTTGGGGGACAGGTCACCGCTGCGGTTGAGCTCGCGCGTCAGAAACCCGTGAGCCCACGCCTGCTTTTGCGAAATCTCGAGTACGTTTTTCTTGGCCGTCTCACAGATGGCGTCTGCAGCACCCAAGAGCGTCCAAGTGATCTCAAGCAGATTATGACGAGCCAGATTTTGTTTCAGCAAGTCGCTGTGGTTGAGGTGCAAGTCGCTGTGGTTGAAGGTTTGAACCGAGTACATGCTTGGCTGAACCGAGTACATCTTTCAAACCTTCATGCATCGTTTATCCTTCCATTCATTCATTCATTCACCATCCACCATTCATCCATCAATAATTTGATCGATCGATTGGCCACCCACCCACTCACGCAAGCAAGCAAGCAGTCAGTCAGTCAATCGACAAACCAAGCAACCGACCAAGCAACCATCCATCCATCAATCCATCGACCAACCAACCAATCCAACCATCCATCCACCCACCCATTTTCATCTATTTTTGCATTCTTTCCTCCCTTCATAGAAGCAAGAGAAGCTTCCCTGCCTTCCTCTATCCTTCGCTCCTGTTCTTCCTTCCGTACTCCACTCGATCATGTATCCCATCATTTTTGCAAGTACTTCTTATCATTATGCATCTATGCACCTCCATCCATCCATTCAGCCACCGCAATCCCTCCCTCCCGTCATTCGCTACCCTTAAGCATATCCCTCCCTCCATTCACTGCCCATCCATCCACCCACCATCCTGTTCTCTCATCCTTCCATCCTTTCATTCATTCAATCATCAATGCATCCGTTTATCCACCCACCCCGTCTGTTTTCTTCATCGCATTCTGCAGGTTAGCACAAACAGCAAAAGATGAAGGGTGAGTGCCCAAACCTAAGGCCAAAATCGAGAAAGGCTCCTCAATCATAACTCCAATTTCATCAATGCCCAAGAGGAAGAAGGAAATCAGCAAGGTCGCAGGCACAGCTCCCCAATGGAGGCTGTACCACAGCTGAAAAGGTAACAGGAAGAGGAAAACAATCAAGAATCTTGACGTGTGCCTGTCACCCCAACCCGCGCCATTTACCCTGATCAGTCATCACTCATGCGTGCAACACACATGTATTGTGGATACGCACCCGCGCACACGCGCACGCACACACAGAGAGAGAGTGTGTGTGTGTGTGTGTGTGTGTGTGTGTGTGTGTGTGTGTGTGAGAGAGAGAGAGAGAGAGAGAGAGGAGAGAGAGAGAGGAGAGAGAGAGAGAGAGAGAGAGAGGAGAGAGAGAGAGAGAGAGAGAGAGAGAGAGAGAGAGGAGAGAGAGAGAGAGAGAGAGAGAGAGAGAGAGAGAGAGAGAGCGGACAGCATGCAGGCAAAGCCCAACGCTGCACAGCTCGCAACCACAAACCGTGAAATGACAGAACATGTGAAGCTGATGGGTAAAAGTTCGGAAGGTTCGTTGTGCAAGGTATGAGCAATGCAAGGCAAGGGCCCAAACTAGGCCACAAGGAAGAGATGAGCTTGCCCACAGCACGCTAAGCAGCATTTAGCCTGCATGTGCATGTTTAGAATTTTTTCCTCAAGGCCCTTTTGCAGGATTTCACACAAGAAGGGCAAGTCGAAATCCGAAGTCCATTTCTTTGACTTTCAAAACTTCTTGGGGAACTCTTGAAATGGGAAGAGAAAAGGTGTGTGGAATTTGTCTGGCTGCTCCTACTTCGACAGGTACCAGTAAGAGCATGAGCCTCAAGGCAGAATGCACCCTGGAATGCGAGTTCCCAGATGCTGAGCAAGCTGAGCAAGAGATAGCAGAGCTTGCTGAGCAAGTGGATAGCAGAGGTTGAACTCATAACAGTAGCAGTATGCAACTCAGACGGACTTCGGGATTTGTAGCAGATGCAATTGCATCGCATGCACATTGCAATTCCATTTTGAACAGCTTTCAGAAGACTGAGAGGGTCAGGACCTGGTGTAGCTGAGTGGGATGGGGGTCTTGAGAATGCGCTCACAGGCTCCGATAGAGTCCGCCATGAAAGTCAGGTTCTTGTCAAACATCGACAACTGCAAAAGGACCACACCCCGACCAGCTGCGCTTGTCAGTTCCCAGACAGGAGGCCGGCTAACCATGGCGTCGACTACCCATCCACCTTGCAGTGGAAGGATTGAAAATTGATTAAAAGCTATTAAAAAGTGAATAAAATTAAAAGTTATTAAAAATTAGATAAGAGTTTCCAGGACTGAATGTTGTCCGCATCAATGAACCTGGGTAAGTGGGTTGCTGCCATTGCAGGGTCTCCTTATCGGGGAGTTTACTATTGATTAGCTTAGTCATTGGGGTTGATGCCATTGCAAAAGCCCAGTAAGGGGGTTGCTGGCATGGCAAGGTGTAATAATCAGGATTGTAGCCATAGATTGGCTTGCCATTGGGATTGATGCCATTGCAGAATTTGATAAGGGGGTTGCTGCCATTGCAAGGTTTTTTAACCAGGACTGTTCCATTAATGGGCACGGTCATTGGGATCGTGCCCAGAGTAGCACATGGTTTCTGACTCTGGCCCGCTGCCATTGTTATGTATTAGAAAAAGTGTGAAGTATGGATGACCCGGCACACCCAGCATTGTGATGTACAAGAGGTTGTACCTGCACGGGGTCCAGTCCAGCTAGGCTCACAATCTCCGACATCATGCTGATCGTGAAATTGGGGCGATGATCGGCTGCCAGCAAGGCCTCAAGCTCCTCATCCGTCAGCACGCTCTGCTTCCCCCCCCCCCCCCATCCCCATGAGCCCATCTCTATGTAGCGTCTTTCCCCGTCACTGCTTTGTCCACCGCAATTCCATGAGTCCATATCTATGTAGCCTCTTTCGCCTCACTGCTTCACTCATCCCAACCCAAAGATCCCATCTCTATTGTAGCCTCCCTCACTGCTTTGACCACCCCAACACATCACCATGAGCCCACCCTTGTGTACCCTCCCTCACTGCTTTGCACACCCCAACACCATGAGCCCACCCTTGTGTATCCTCTCTCACTGCTTTGCACACCCCAACACCATGAGCCCACCCTTGTGTATCCCCTCTCTCACTGCTTTGCACACTCCAACACCATGAGCCCACCCTTGTGTGTCCACTCTCACTGTTTTGCACACCCCAACCCCATGAGCCCATCTCTATGTGGCCTCTTTCGCCTCACTGCTTCCCCTACCCCAATCCCATTAGCCCATCTCTATGTAGCTTCTCTCACTGCTTCCCACTCACCCAGCCCAACTCATGAGCCCATCTACATGTAGCCTCTCCTCAAGGCAGTGAGGGACTGTCCTGGTGATGTACCTGTGCCTTCGGGGCTACGCACATTACAACAACAACAACAAAACAGACAGAGGGAGCCCCACCTGCAGATCCTGTGAAATGTCATTCGTGCTGCTTAGATGTGCCTTCATTGAGAAAGGGCAGGCGATAATCCACCTCAGCAGAGGGGCTCTCAGCTCCTCTTGTTTCGTAGATATTATTGAGTTCGCCTGCAAAGCAAACCCATTGTTTAGGCCTGCAAAAGGACTCCCTCCCTACCGCCCCCTGGTTTCTGGTCCCCCTGATTGGACAGCTAAGGGGAAGTTTCCCCCGGGGTTGGGGGGGGGGGGGGGCTCCGTCAAGACGCGTCTTAATGAATTCAAGGTGGGGTGAATCTGCAGGAGGCATGCTGAAGTCAGCTGTTGCTTACCCCTTCCCCCCCCCCCCCAACTCCCCACAACCCCCCCCCCCCCAAAAAAAGGGAAAAAAAAGAAAAAGAAAGAAGAAGCAGAAGAAGAAGAGGGGCATGAGCCCGCCCCATCCCGAACGATGTGCGTTTCCTTTGTGAAAGAGCCTTCCATTCAGTCAATGTTGTGGACCCGCCCGCTTGACAACACACGAGCGGTGAATGCTGGTTCCTGCAAGCTTGTGCCCAAACCAAACCAAACCAAACTAAACCAAACCAAACCACTATTTGAAAAATGTATGAGGACATGCGGCGCCCAGAACCCCATCATATGTGTACCCCCTTTCCAACCCAAGCACCAGTTGCCCTTGTCACAAAACCAAACCGCAGTTTTTCTTACCGAAAACCCGGCAGAGACCAAAGACCGAGCCCCCCCCCCCCCCCCCCCCGGGGCAGGGGATGTCTGGGGGTAAAGGGCTCAAGAGGGGTTGGGGCGAGGGCTGGAATACATTATATGAGTGATGAGTAAGAGCAATGATAGAGTAATGTAATGAGAAGTAGCAATAGAATAACGAGTAATTAGTATTAGGGTAACAATGATTTAAGAGTAATAGAGTACATACCTGGCGGGCGAGATCGCGGGAGCGGTTGAGAATGCCGCCCCAGATTTGGCGAGCCTCGGCCCAGCGGTTGTAGGAATTGGTGGTGCGGAAGACCAGTAGCAGTGATATGGCAAAGGCCATCATCTGAAAGGGCACGCTTTCCTTCAGCATGAGAGCAGGCCAGGCTGTTGATAGGTAACCCCCCTCCTGCATCGGCCCCCAACACTCCATGAAACTAAATATTTTGGCAGTGCACCAAACTACAGTGCACCCACACCACCCCCCCACCCCCCCTACCCCACACCACACTGTACCACACCACACCGCCCCCATTACGCCGACACATGCTCGTGCCCCCCCCCTCTCTCTGTCTCTCTCTCTCTCTCTCTCTCTCTCTCTCTCTCTCTCTCTCTCTCTCTCTCTCTCTCTCTCTCTCTCTCTCTCTCTCCTCTCTCTCTCTCTCTCTCTCTCTCTCCCTCCCCCCCCATCTGTCTGTCTGTCTGTCGCTCGCTCTCTCTCTCTCTCTCTCTCTCTCTCTCTCTCTCTCTCTCTCTCTCTCTCTCTCTCTCTCTCTCACACACACACACACACACATACACACACACACACACACACACACACATTCGCACGCACCGCCCCCCCTCCCACACCCACACCCCCCCACACACACACACACCCACACAGAGAGAGAGAGGGGGTGGGGAGGGAGGGAGGGAGAGAGAGAGAGAGAGAGAGAGAGAGAGAGAGAGAGAGAGAGAGAGAGAGAGAGAGAGAGAGAGAGAGAGAGAGAGAGAGAGAGAGAGAGAGAGAGAGACAGGCCCCAACCCATCCTCCACGCCCATGATCTCATGAATGAGTTTATCCTGTAGGACAGCATTTAATTTTTGGGGATGCTTGGATCTCGTGACTTCAGATATCATGTGGCATGAGATTAGAATTCTTGTGGCTACAATAGAGGCCGTGTGGATTACCATGTATTCGTTCAGAATGGCTGATCTCATGGAGAAGGACTTTCAGTGTGAATCAGGGCATCCTCTATGTGAGGATGCACGGCACAAGATGAAGTCATGTGAGGAGTACTGTGAGGGGGAGCGACCGGTGAACAGCACTTGATGGTGTTATTGAAACCCAATCATATGACAAGTGGCAGGTTGCCAGGCAGAAGGTGGCTGTAAATTTGTGCGGCACCATGGGACACTGATGATGTTAATGAAACCCAATCATATATGGAAGGTTGCCAGGCATAAGATGGCTGTAAATTTGTACCGCACTGTGGGACACTGCAGATACTAACCGAGGATTAGGAACGCGCGATACTTTGCCCCTTTGCCCATCATAAGTAGATAGGTGGGCCCCCGCCTTGGAAAAGGAAATGATGCGGGACAGAAACAACAACTGCTATGGGGCACTTGCATGGTGGGAGTGACAGATTGGGACAGACACAGAACTGCATGATGCAATTGCCGGTGGGCACAGAGTGGGGACAAGGATATTGTTACATGGTGCACGTACATGATCTGCACAGCGGAGGGAAGAGGGGCGGGTGATTACCATGCGGAGCGTTTCATAAAAGCATATGAGCGCACAGAAGAGGCCAATCAGAAGCAGCGGGACCAGCAAAGCTATCGCTGTGCGGCTCCTGCCTCCCCCATGACGAGCAACTTTGAATCGTTCCCCATTGTTTCAATTAAGTGTTTCAATTAAGGTCCTAAGATCTTCAGATCCTCCTCATGCTTGTTTTGTTTCCATCAGTCCAAACCTGACCTGCTCCGGCCTTTTCTCGGCCATGGCGCTGAAAAGGCCTTACATCTACTAGAGGTGAGGAGAGGTGCGCGTACACACACACACACACACACACACACACACACACACACACACACACACACACACACACACACACACACACACACACACACACACACACACACACACACACACTCAACACACAGAGGGGAATGTAAAAGAGAGGGGGAGAAGGGAAAGGGACAGGGAGGGGATAGAGGGACGGAGAGACAGAAACAGAGAGGGGGGGGGGCGGACGGATGGACAGAGGGATAGAGGAGGAAAAGGTAAGAAGTGGGGAGAACGGGGGGTGCCGGGGGAGGGGGATAAATCTCCCAACCCCTTCTTGATGCATTACCCTCTCCCACTTCCCCCCTTCTCCCCCCTCTCTCCCTCCCCCCTTCTCTCTCTCTCTCTCTCTCTCTCTCTCTCTCTCTCTCTCTCTCTCTCTCTCTCTCTCTCTCTCTCTCTCTCTCTCTCTCTCTCTCTCTCTCCCTCCCTCTCTCTCTCTCCCCTTTTTTCTAGTGGGGAACTCACGCAGGCAAGCCTTTCATGTGCCGGAAGTATCTCCAGGTGCTCCGGTGCACGACCCAGTCTTCATGTGTAAAGACCTGCATTTTTGCAAGAACAACAAATCAGTGCAGCGTCCCTGTTTTTGCTTTTGCTGCTCAAGCTGAAACTTTACGTTCTACTACACGCCGTCGGGGGATGCGGGATGGCCAAAGCAACAGAGACGCGCGCTCCCCGACCTATGTAAATCTCAATTCATTGAAGGGGCCTGTTTTTGGCATTATGAAAAAAAAAGAAATTCCATCTTGGTGAAGGGTTACATGGAACGCATGGAACGGATGGCGTACGCTATGGTTTGCAAGGAAAAGGACTTCAATCGGAATTCAGCCTGATCGAGATCACCACGCCTGTTCTGATTTCAAACCATCGAAACTTTTACCTATTGGACTCACCGTTCTACGGTTTTCACGAGCGTGTTCCTTTGCAGGCCCTGGGAACTTTAGGAACAGCCGCACGCCCATAACGAGACGACGCCAATTTCCCTTTTGCTTCAGTACTCCAACTTTGGTGCAGATGCGATTTATTCTTGTTAGCAGTGCAGTGCAATGGAAGCGAAGCGTTGCACCCCGATGCGGAGGCCGTCAAACGACGAATTTTTTAAACCTACCGCGCTCGAAGAGGCACCTCACCACCAGGGAAAACCTATTAAAAAATCCACAGGTGTGTTTTCAACGCGAAGTTCAATTCTTTCGAGCTGTTGAGCCTTGACTGTCATCGCGGTTTCTTCAAAAACGCACAAGTAACTCCATCACGCATATCTCTACGCGCTCATGACACACGCGGCGTGGCACTCCTGTTCCTCTTCCTTCTCCTCCTCCTCGCAGCCACCAATGGCCTGCGAGCGCGTATGTCGACAGCATCTGGAATTCCCGGAGCTTCAGTAACTATTCAGTGCGCTTCACACTACCGCTTCTGCCCGATCTTGAGCCTTGAGCGCCCATCGGAAATCTGCCGGCATATCTTGCGAAGATAGTTTTGAGAAGCCACGAGGGCATGAGAAGAAGATATTTTTGAGAAAAAATCCTACACCCAAAACACCCCCTCACCTAACTTCACCTTCAAAATTCCCCCATTGTTCTTTAAATCCATCCATAGAGAAGAACTACATCAACTGAGGATTGATAATAATCAGGTGTGAAGAAGAAGAATTACCTCAATCCAGCCCAGAGGGCATGAGGAGATGCAGACGGATAAACCAACGTTAGGTGAGAACCTAGTTGGAATAATACTATGCTGTAAAACGGATGACGATACGGATAACTGTAGAATGGAGAATGGCCAAGTCACCGCCGCTGAAACGCGTGACAGGCCTGGAATGCATCAAATATAACATGAGCAACCGCAACCTGATCCTCTTGCCAAATGAAGTTACGTAGTGACCACGAGGGGGACGAGAACAAATGTGGGTAGCTGTCACGAATCTGAGAAAGTGCAGGGCAATGAAGCACAAAAGGATGCTCATGAGGATGCTCATGATCATCCCCCATCTGTTGTTACATCATGAGGATGCTCATGATCATCCCCCATCTGTGTGTTACACATGATCATCCCCCTTGATCTTCTGATCAAGGGGGACACCCATTGTCACAAATTAGCTGGTGCCAATTTGCAAGGGATCAATATGTCCAAGCATTACAGAGTGATGAGTTAAACCTCATGAGCCAATGTGAAAAAGCGGTTGAAGATGGGGACATTAAGTCTAGCATTCATTGCCTATACGCACTCATAAAAGATGCTGCAAAGAAAGCAGGAATGCATGACCAATACAAAAGATATCCCCACAATGGACACCGGCGTCAACATCAACCCTTTTTTGACCAGGAATGCCGGGCCCTTAAACGGGAAGTCTGGAGGTATGGAATGTTAACCAAATGGCGGGGTGATGAGTTCCGGAGGTTAGAGCGTAAGTACCATGCTATTGTGAGGAAAAAGAAAAGGGCATACCAGGCCCAAAAGCTAAAAACATTGGTACACCAAAAGCATTTCAACCCCCATAGGTTTTGGAAAACCCTTCGGCGTGAAAGAGATAGACTGCCTGAACCCCTTAGAGATGTGTCAGCTTGGGATTCTTATATAAATTCCCTTGCAAGTGGTCTTGGAACTGAAGAGCCCGCGCATGGTCTGCCTATTGGGGCATATCCTCCCCATCAAGTCCCAGAAGATCATGGTCACGACCAGTGCGACGAGCTGAATGCTCCCTTCACAGTCGAGGAAATTGAACTGGGTCTCCGAGCACTTGCCAATGGGAAATCCCCGGGGAAAGATGGTTACCCTACAGAGTTGTTTAGGTATGCTCAGCCACTTACACACCCGGGGGATCCTTACTCACGAAACCTGTTAAGTCATGTCATTGCGGACATTTTTACTATGGCGCTTAGACAACGTACCTTACCGGCGGAGTCAAATGTATGTTTGGTGACACCGGTATATAAGAAAGGGGACGCGTATAACAGAGAAAATTATCGTCCCATTGCCGTGGGCGAATCTCTTATGAGGTTGTATGCCAACGTGTTGAACTCGCGTCTGGTATCTTACTTGGAGAAGTACCGTTTGCGTGTTGATTGCCAAACAGGCTTCCGTCCTGAAATGTCCACCACCCATCAACTGTTTGTTATACAACACCTCATAGATTGGGCAATGGGCATCACTCCACTGCATTTTGCATTCCTGGACCTCTCTAAAGCTTACGACAGGGTATCGCGTCTTAAGTTAGGGCATATTTTGGAGCAGTTGGGAATCCAAGGGGATTTTCTTTATGCTACTCAAGCTGTAATAGACAGTACAGTTTTGGCGATCAAGATTGAGGGCAAACATGGGGGGTTGTTTAAATCAAGTGCGGGTGTTCCTCAAGGGTGCCCCATTAGCCCTACACTATTTGGAATTATGTCGGATGGACTCCCCCGATATCTTGCACACCATTGTCCCACGGCTGGCCTTCAGCTACCTGATGGCACACGTTTAAATATAATACGTATCCAAGTGCTAGGTTTTGCGGACGATTTTGTTCTCGTCGCGCCTACAGTTGAGGACCTACAGGTGTTGGTGAATGCTACTCAAGAATGGTGTAAGAGTATGGACATGCGCCTAAATGGGGCCAAGACGCAATACCTTTCAGTAAATCCAGACCCTCGGACACCCTCTACCTCTCTAGAGGTTGCAGGGGTTAGAATTGGTCCGGTACAGGAGGTTAAATACCTTGGATTACAGATTCATGCCAAGAATGGCCTTCAAGCCGGCATTAAGAACCTCGAGCAGAGGTTCTGGATAGCATGGGAAGACCTTACTAGAGCTTATAGCAATCTCGGTTGCAACATGTCAATGATGCTCATGACAGAACTGTACTTAGCTTGCCTACCACCCCTCATCTCCTATGGATGTGAAGTCTGGGCATTCAGATGCTTTCAAGGCAGACAATTGTCTTCGGGAAAACCTATTAGTATACCCCTATTGGATGCGCACAAGCGGGTCCTGGCTCAGATTTTGGGGGTGCGTCGGACAATCCCTGAGGAAATAATCAATTGTGAATTAAACATATTTTCTTTGTGGTCAACTTGGATCTTACGTATGGCCAGGTTTTGGAACAATATAGCGGCCATGAGACCTGATTCATTACACTACAAGGTCCTCATGCATGACATTAGGTTGGCAATAGTAGAAGGCCGAGAAACGTTTTCGGGTACCCTTATGCAACAACTTAAGAAACTAGGATACTATATAGCTGACCATGTGCGGTTTGATAGAGCCTTGCAGATTGACATTTCACAGGTAAAGGATCTGTTAGACCGTAAAAGTGACATGATATGGGATGACCTGGACATCTCCCCTCGCACTTGTGCATCCCCAAGAGCCTTATTCTGCAGATACCAAAGGTGGTTCGCACGTCCGCCTCATGTGCCACGGCGTAAGAGTGCGCTCAAACTCCACCTTCCTAATTGTACATTGCGGACCTTTATGCGATTTAGATTAGGGTGTCATGACCTTCCTATTGATAAAGGTAGACAACAAGGCATCCCTCGAGACCAGAGGATTTGCACGAGGTGCTCCTCAGAGCTCGTTGGTGATGAACATCATCTGTTGTTCACCTGTCCGGCTGTACAACATGTACGGCAACAATTTATGCATCTCTTTCAACAAAGGAGTCGATCTGTACAGACGTTTATGTGGCAAGAAGACCTTGAAGGGGTTGCCAAATTTGTGACTAGAGCATTGGAGAGCTACCTCACTCTCCCAGGTGCTGTGCGACCTTAGTTGGCTAAGATATGGGTCATTCATTGTACTGCCGTCCTCTTCAGCCCTAGTGGCTGGTCTTTGGATGTAATCTTCCTTCCTTCCTTCCCCACCGCTTTGCCACACATGTCACATAAACGCTATGAACGGGGGATATGGGTGCGTCTTCCTTTCTTAAATTGGCACCGCTAGCGTCGATCAAACACATGTTAGTACATCCTGCATGTCAATGCACTCTCAGCAAAGCAAGCAAAGAGCAGTTGGACAGCCCTATCGGCACGACGGGCATCACACACTGGAGTTTCAGGATCTGAACTGACCAGTGCCCTCTCCCCTTACCCCTTGAATACCACAGGAGGTCTGACATCATCTGCCTCCCGTAGCTAGTCGCTGCCACTCTAATGCAACGGAGCACTGATCTGCGGCTCCGTACAGTGCGTGAATTCGTAGAACCGTACATCGCATCGTTCAGTCCTACCGGTCTCTCACGGATCCGACTTGGACATACCTCGATCCGTCTAAACGACACGATCTATCCACAAGCACTTCGATCTGAGAACTCGGAGCCAACCGCACCCCCGTAAACTGACTAGGAGCTAGGCACGAACTCCGTAAAAGCGCTCGGATCATAAGTCGATCACCGGGTTAGTTCCTGCTACCTCTAAATCACTCGGAGACAGGGTACGACAGGGCCCTAAAATTTTAGGGAATTCAAATTCCCTTCGGGTGGTCCGAATAGCTCAGCTAGAATCGTGTGGGTGTGTAGCATTTCCTAGGGTATAATGCTCTAGTAGGGTCCTTGGCATAGTGCATGACTTGCCTTGTGATCTAGTTCGCAGTACAACCTCGCTCAGGTACTTCGCTCGGTTGCCCGATCACGCGTCTGTGGCAGTACGATATAATTCAATCCACCCTGGGTTTAAGAGTACGCTTGCGAATCAATCATGTAACACTCTTTTGTTGCACACCACGAACGTCTCACTGTCTCCTTCTAAACCTCTTCCGCTAAGCTATAGTCTACAGGGTGGCACCCGTATGTCGGCAGTGAAAATGACGGTTTTTGCGCGGGGTGCCCGCATACCCAGGCAAAAAATGTGCGGGTGGGCCAATTTGCGTCCGCACGCTTAAATTTGGGGCTCCTGCCAAAGTGTAGATGCTAGCAACCACTCTCAATGAGTCCTCATGCACTTAAAACGAAAATCAGGGAGTTTTGGCATATGATACCCCACAAACCAAAGTGAAAACGTTCTTGTGTGGCCAACGTTCCGTTCTTCATCATCCCCCTCGACTATGCACAGCATAGATCAAATCAGATTTTGTCACCCAATATTCAATATTTTGTATAAATAGTGAAGCTGATCCTAGCCGCACACCATAAATCGTGCATGCGGGAACGCGGAACCCAGGGGCCGAAAACAAAAGGTGGTGTAGTCATAAACACAAGGGGGAGGGGAGGAAGGGAGGGAGGGAGGGAGGGAGGGAAGGGGGGGAAGAGAGAGAGAGAGAGAGAGAGAGAGAGAGAGAGAGAGAGAGAGAGAGAGAGAGAGAGAGAGAGAGAGAGAGAGAGAGAGAGAGAGAGAGAGAGAGAGAGAGAGAGAGAGAGAGAGAGAGAGAGAGAGAGAGAGAGAGAGAGAGAGAGAGAGAGAGAGAGCCACTCAAATACACACACGCGCACACACACACACCTATACACACACACACACACACACACACACACAAAACACAACACACGCACGCACGCACACACACACACACACACAACACACACACCCACAACACACAAACACGCACATACACACACACACACACACAAACACACACACACACACACACACACACACACACACACACACACACACACACACACACACACACACACACATCAATATTAAAGTGAAAATTTCCTGGATGCTAGGCTTCATATGCATATCGTACCTGGCACGCCTGAGTCGTCGGAGGGATAATACTCGTCCTCTACAAAAAAGCCAAAATTTAACTGAGGATCATCGTCTTTAAAGCTGTCCTCCATCCCCATAAGTTTCCCTGACCAACCCCTATCTTCTGTCGGGGAACCCGTATTGCCTTGCAGATAAGGCGCGGGTGCCGCCCCGTAGAAGTACCTTGCAAACGTTGCAAAGGTGCGGCGTTCCTGAATGCCTTCCCAGATATTCTACCGGCCCCACATGCCCAAGCCCAATCCCCGTACGGGCCCCGCACGGGTTGTCGTACCGTACGAGTCGGAGATGGGGCAT
The DNA here is from genome assembly GCA_002005505.1 of Botryococcus braunii. Taxonomy (NCBI): domain Eukaryota; kingdom Viridiplantae; phylum Chlorophyta; class Trebouxiophyceae; genus Botryococcus; species Botryococcus braunii. The sequence continues at coordinate 515,273 of KV908406.1, forward strand.
ATACGTCTAACTGACTCGAATCTCCCAATAAGTGCCGTAACTGCACCCCGGAACATTTCTGTAAGTCCGTAACACCCTGGACACTCCAGGATCAAGTCTGCAGGCCCTTAAACCTTATTAACTGTCCCAACATAAGTCAAATATGTTATTATGAGTTAAAATACCTGCACATTTATTCTGTACACCAAGCATATCATTAACATAACATCTAGTACACCTGTACCTTATGCGGTTGTACCTTAGATGGCCTCTTCAAACATGTCAATTATATGTAGGGGAATCCCATCAGATGTGTATTGAAAATTTCCCAAGTACACCTGATGATCCCCATTTTATAACACTTCCTACATCTATAGGTAAGTCATGGACTCCAAGACGAAACTTGAAAAATTGCCTAACACGCCTGACACTAACTGGAAGAGACAACAGTAATTCACGTTGAATCGGCCTTGTTTGGGCAAACCATCTAAGATAAGTGCATAACTGGGGGTCCGTAGGTGCTAATCTAGGACATATGTGCAATCCCTTATCCGAGAGCCGCTGGGCGCTAGTGAGTATTGCCCTGAAAGTATCCGTGTCCACCTCATATGAGGGCGACGACAGTCCACTGGATAAGGGTACCCAAGTTTTCTCAAAGCACGCATGGACGAGCCTGCCCAAGTTGGACTATGTGTCGTGACCTCGTAGTAGCATGAGTCCCTAAGAATACTCGCATACATGTGATCCTCTGGGAGGTCACAAAGAAAATTCCAAAACGTTACCATGCGCTTCAACGATTGATGTCGAAGTGGCCGGATGCTTAGCTCACAAAGAAGGACATCTGTTGTAGCCGTCCGCCGGACCCCAATAATCATGCTTAGCTTACTGAGAAAGTCATTTTCCAAGTTGTTCACCGAAGCCCCACACAGGGGCTTGGGGAAAGTGTGCACACCCCAAATTTCGAATGCGTATGACGCGGTGGGGACAACACATGTGAAAACGAGCCTAACAAGGATCCCAATTGAGACCGCACAATCAAGGTTACCATATCGCTGTTGTATTGAGGACCACGGCCCCCACACCTTCCCTCGTAAATGACCAAATGGTTCAACCACACCTGCCACTGAAGAAATGACGATCCCTAGGTGGCGACACGGTGTAACCACTTTTGGGGGCGCCCACTTATATGTGCATGGTTGACTGGCAAAGTCTATTGCCCCCTCAGGAAACACCATTGCGAGGCACTTACTATCTTGTATTTCTATAAGGGTCAATGCACACCATTCTGCCGCAGCCTAGGCCTGTAGTAGACACTGCATTTCCATCCAAGTGGTGGCCAGTAACTTGAAATCATCTGCATACCGTAGAATGGGTACGTGACGTCCATCTCGAGTTTTGGGACCCATGTTTGGACACCTTGCCTCAATAAATCGTATTAGACCATCTGAAAATACCCCGAATAAAGTGGGACTTAGAGGTGATCCCTGTGTGATCATGATGCCTGCATGCACGAGGTTTATTCAATTCCCCATAAGTACCCCTTACCGATAGTGTAACGTCCGCATCCTCGTAGATTGATTTGATGGCCTCTAAGAACATACCATTAACCCCCACACGACGCAACGCCTCCCATAGAAGCTCTCGAGGGACCCTATCATATGCTTTTGAGAGGTCTAACTTACATAATACTAGTGGACTCTCCGGAGTTGCCCTATCAATAAAATGTTGGAGTGCAAAGAGCTGGTGCAGTGTAGCGTTAACTAAGCGGAAGAGGTTTTTATGAGACAGTGAGACGTTCGTGGTGTGCAACGAAAGAGTGTTACATGATTGATTCGCAAGCCCACTCTTAAACCCAGGGTGGGTTGAATTATACTGTACTGCCACAGACGCGTAGTCGGGCAACCGAGCGAACTACCTGAGCGAGGTTGTACTGCGAACCCAGATCACATGGCAAGTCAATGAGCAATGCCAAGGACCATACTAGAGCATTATACCCTAGGAAATGCTACATGTATTTCCCTCCCCCTTGGCATAAGCTATGAGAAGTTGTTTATGGCAATGGGGCCACAAACAAGACAGGGGCATCACGAACCCTGCTTACTGTAACTATAGATAATCACACCTCCTATAGTTACCAAACCAGCAAGTCAGAGGATGAAGTCCACAAAGCAATTTAGCACGACACAGACGAGGGACTCATCTGCTCAATGCTCGAATACCTTAACATTCTAAGGACTATCGTCTGCAAGGCGGATCCTCTAACTTAGGGGACGAACTCTCTAGACAGCACTCACACCAGTGATGAAACAATTAGGTTGAGTCATTAGACTAGCACTTGTCCAAACCTTAGGTCCAGTTACCCTGCATTGCAGTGTAACCTTCGCTTGAGGTGGCTTTCCAACTAAAGGCATAAGGCATATCGTCTAGAGCAGCAAGCTATACACAACTAACTACCACATAGTGTATCTCATGGGTAAGATACCAAAGCAAGTTACTCATGCACGGAACTACAATTTGCAGCTACACTGCCACAGCAAGTGCATCACAAAATGGAGCCGTGGGTCAAGGAAACATAACCCATGCAAAGCATATAAATAAGAGACATGCATGCAAGTCCCAATTCACGAATCCCCCTCCCAGACCCTTCCAACCTCCCTCCCTCCCAGATCCAAGCTGGCTGGCGAAG
>KV908406.1:520497-527997 GCA_002005505.1 Botryococcus braunii
ATGTAGAGATTCAGACATCCCCTCTGCCAGTGACTAGCTAGTCCTGAAGATGGAAGAGAGATGCAGCTCCTCACCTTATTGATAGTGATGCTCATGTTGTTTTGTTTGTTGATAGTAGTGATAGAGAGGATTCTGTCAGCCAGCTTGTGTCACAGTTGTTACCAGGGACCAGATTGACTGTGCTTTCTTGTTCAAGTCACTGTGGGCAGGTGCTGGAAGGGACTACTTCACAGCAATCACATGAATTGCTACTTTCGGCTACTGTTTTGGCTGCATTGGGTTTATCTTCCACCACTATGTGCACACCCCATTGCAATTCCCATACAGGCTTGCCCTTGTTTAGTTGTTTGGTACAGTCTGCTGTCTCGGTGTGAAGAAGAAGCCACTGCCTGCAACCTGTTTTGACTCTTTTGTCCAGCTAACAGTAGACACATTGTGGATGGTCCTGATCTTTCAGCTACTTGTATTGAGTTTGAGGAACTCTTGCTGGTAGGACTGTCAGGATTTTGTTAGACAGTGGAGCATCTGCAATTTTTTGATGATAACTTTGCAGGAGCTTGCCCTTCCACTGAATCTTTGTTCACATGTTACTGTAGATGGCTGATGGAGACATCTATGGTAGGACATAGTGTGTCAACTGACCTGACTGTTGGGACATTGGTTTTAGAGTCACCTGCTCCCTACTGAGTTGATGTATTATGATCTTGTCTTGGCAAACCTTGGCTCACTGCTTTTAACCCAGTTGTTAATTGGAAATTGAATGCTGTGTCCTTGACTCATGACAACAAAACACATGTATTGTTGGGGTGTCAGAGGTCAGGCATGCCAGAATATGTGATCTCATCTATGGAAGTAGAAGAGATGGTGAAGTTGGGTGAATCAATCTATGTTGTTCAATTAAATGCAGTGACTGACAGTCCAGATACTGATGCACACATGTGCCAGAGTTGGAGGAGCTTTTGCAGGAGTTTAAGGATGTACTGTCTGGACTTCCTGAAGGCCTCCCTCCTTCTCGTGCTGGAGACCACCATATCAGATTGGAGCCGGACGCAACTCCTCCAGCCTCTCGTATATATCCACTGTCTGGAGCTCAGCTTGCTGAACTTCGTGCGCAGTTACAGGAGCTCCTGGAGCGAGGCTTCATCCGCCCATCAACCTCACCCTTTGGTGCACCCATTTTATTTGTTCCAAAAAAGATGGTGGCTGGCGTTTGTGTATTGACTATAGAGCTTTGAATAGGATTACTGTTAGGAACCAGCATCCTTTGCCTAGAATTGATGAGATGTTTGAACAACTTCATGGTAGTTGTATCTTTTCTAAACTTGATCTGGCTTCTGGTTATCATCAGATACGTATGCATGAAGACAGTATAGAAAAGACTGCATTTAAGACCCGTTATGGCCATTATGAATTTACTGTGATGCCTTTTGGATTGACTAATGCACCTGCCACCTTTCAGGCTGTAATGAACTCTGTCTTGGCTCCCTTTCTTGACAGATTTGTACTGGTATACCTAGATGATATCCTTATCTATTCTAAATCCGTTGCAGAACATATGGAGCATTTGAGAACTGTCTTGTCAGTGCTGAGGGAACATAAATTTTACTGTAAAAGGTCTAAGTGTGAATTTGCTGCCAAGCAGGTGGAATACCTTGGGCACCTGTTGACACCGGATGGGATTAAGGTGGATCCTAGGAAGGTTGCTGCCATTCAGGATTGGCCCACTCCTTGTAATGTGTCACAGTTGAGAGGGTTCCTTGGGTTGACACAGTACTATGACACTTTTATTGACCATTTTGCAGATGTTGCTTATCCTATGACTGAGTTGCTTAAGAAGGATGTGTCTTGGACCTGGGAGGGACCCCAGAGGGAAGCCTTCATTGCATTGAAAGATCTTGTTTCTTCTCCTCCTTGTTTGTTGATGCCTGATTTAGACAAACCTTTTGTTGTACATGTAGATGCCTCAGGCTTTGCTGTGGGTGCTGTTTTGCAGCAGGATCAAGGCCAGGGACTGCAGCCCGTCGCCTTCGAGTCCAGGAAACTCCAGCCCCCTGAGAGGAAGTTGGCCCCGTATGACCGAGAATTATTGGCTCTTGTTCATGCTTTGCTTAAATGGAAACATTTATTGCTGGGTGCTAAGTTTACTGTACACACTGATCAGCAGGCTTTAAAGTACTTACTGACTGCTCCTGTTAGGACTAGTAGGCAGGAACGTTGGCTCACTGAGATTATGAGGTTTATGCCTGATATAAAGTATGTTAAAGGCACTGATAATGTGGTTGCAGATGCCTTGTCTAGGCGTGTTGACCTTGCAGTGATGCATGTCTCCTCTGTTGCTGTCTCTTCTCTCTTACAAGAGATTGCCTTGCTTTGTGTTTCTGATCCCACAGTTGCTAAACTTGTGGATGAAGGTGTTTTGGTATTGAGGGACTCTGTACCTTATTCTGTGCAATCAGGGAAGGTCTATGTACCTGATGCATTGAGAGAGAAGGTGCTGAGAGAGTGCCATACCACGCCCTTTTCTGGCCATCTTGGTATTAACAAGATGTATGAGCTAGTGTGCAGGGAGTTTTGGTGGCCACGTCTCAGCTCATCAGTCAGGGACTTTTGCAGGTCTTGTGACACCTGCCAGCGCACTAAAGGAACTGGAGCCGTACCTTATGGTTTGCTTCAGCCACTGCCCATTCCAGATGGACCTTGGCAGAGCGTTTCCCTTGATTTAGTGACTGATTTACCTGTCTGTTGTGGGTTTGATTCTATTGTGGTATTTGTGGATAGGTTTTCTAAGTTGTGTGTCTTGGCTGCATGCACTAAAACCATCAATGCACCTCAACTTGCACAACTGTTTATAGACAGGGTCTTTGTGAGATTTGGAATGCCTACCTCCATTGTGAGTGATAGAGATCCGAGGTTCACTAGCCATTTTTGGAAGGCCTTTGTTAAATTATTGGGTACTGAGATTGCTATGTCTACTGCTTACCACCCTCAGACAGACGGGCAGACAGAGAGAATGAATCGGACCATGGAAGACATGTTAAGAGGGTTTGTGGGGCCGAGACAGGATGACTGGTGCAAGTATTTAAGCATGGTGGAGTTTGCTTACAATAACTCTCTCCAGGCTTCCACACTGCAGACACCCTTCTTCCTGAATCACGGGCGCCATCCCCTTACTCCCTTGTCTTCTGCTGTTCCTTCACGTTCTGCAAATCCTGCTGTGTCTGAGTGGGTTGAGGGGCTGCAGACTGCCTTGAAAAGTGCCAAGTCTAATCTTGCCTCTGCACAGCAACGGCAGAAGTCTTATGCAGATAGAAAGAGACGAGACCACCCTTTTAAGGTGGGGGACCAGGTGTTGTTGGCTGCAAGGAAGAACCAGCTTTCACCTGGGCTCTCGTCAAAGTTATCAGCTAAGTATTTTGGGCCCTTTACTATTGCTGCAGCAGTTGGTACTCGTGCTTTTAGACTTATTTTGCCTGAGACTGTGAACATTCATCCTGTGTTTCATGTTTCCCAGCTGAAGCCTTATGTGTCTTCATCTGTACCAGTTACTGTTACTTCACCACCTCCTTTGTATGCAGACAAGCGTGGCGGCGTTTATGAAGTTGAGGCCATCATTGCTAAAAAGAGAGTTGGAAAATCTTGGCGGTACTTGGTCAAATGGATGGGCTATGATGAGACTGAGAACACTTGGGAGCCCCTTGCCCATGTTCGCCACTTGGCAGACGACGTGGCAGCTGCCCCAGTCCTTTCTTAAGTCCCACTTGCGGGCATCCCTTGTTGAGCCACTTGCGGCCGTGAGACTTTTCCAGCCATTTGCGGCTGATGACCCTTGGACTTCGCCAGCCAGCTTGGATCTGGGAGGGAGGGAGGTTGGAAGGGTCTGGGAGGGGGATTCGTGAATCGGGACTTGCATGCATGTCTCTTATTTATATGCTTTGCATGGGTTATGTTTCCTTGACCCACGGCTCCATTTTGTGATGCACTTGCTGTGGCAGTGTAGCTGCAAATTGTAGTTCCGTGCATGAGTAACTTGCTTTGGTACCTTACCCATGAGATACACTATGTGGTAGTTAGTTGTGTATAGCTTGCTGCTCTAGACGATATGCCTTATGCCTTTAGTTGGAAAGCCACCTCAAGCGAAGGTTACACTGCAGTGCAGGGTAACTGGACCTAAGGTTTGGACAAGTGCTAGTCTAATGACTCAACCTAATTGTTTCATCACTGGTGTGAGTGCTGTCTAGAGAGTTCGTCCCCTAAGTTAGAGGATCCGCCTTGCAGACGATAGTCCTTAGAATGTTAAGGTATTCGAGCATTGAGCAGATGAGCCCCTCGTCTGTGTCGTGCTAAATTGCTTTGTGGACTTCATCCTCTGACTTGCGTTGTTTCGTAACTATAGGAGGTGTGATTGTCTATAGTTACAGTAAGCAGGGTTCGTGATACCCCTGTCTTACGTTTGTGGCCCCATTGCCATAAACAACATCTCATAGCTTATGCCAAGGGGGAGGGCATGTAGCATTTCCTAGGGTATAATGCTCTAGTATGGTCCTTGGCATTGCTCATTGACTTGCCATGTGATCTGGGTTCGCAGTACAACCTCGCTCAGGTAGTTCGCTCGGTTGCCCGACTACGCGTCTGAGGCAGTACAGTATAATTCAACCCACCCTGGGTTTAAGAGTGGGCTTGCGAATCAATCATGTAACACTCTTTCGTTGCACACCACGAACGTCTCACTGTCTCATAAAAACCTCTTCCGCTTAGTTAACGCTACACCTCAGCACTGACAAGACAGTTCTCAAATGCTCCATATGTTCTGCAACGGATTTAGAATAGATAAGGATATCATCTAGGTATACCAGTACAAATCTGTCAAGAAAGGGAGCCAAGACAGAGTTCATTACAGCCTGAAAGGTGGCAGGTGCATTAGTCAATCCAAAAGGCATCACAGTAAATTCATAATGGCCATAACGGGTCTTAAATGCAGTCTTTTCTATACTGTCTTCATGCATACGTATCTGATGATAACCAGAAGCCAGATCAAGTTTAGAAAAGATACAACTACCATGAAGTTGTTCAAACATCTCATCAATTCTAGGCAAAGGATGCTGGTTCCTAACAGTAATCCTATTCAAAGCTCTATAGTCAATACACAAACGCCAGCCACCATCTTTTTTTGGAACAAATAAAATGGGTGCACCAAAGGGTGAGGTTGATGGGCGGATGAAGCCTCGCTCCAGGAGCTCCTGTAACTGCGCACGAAGTTCAGCAAGCTGAGCTCCAGACAGTGGATATATACGAGAGGCTGGAGGAGTTGCGTCCGGCTCCAATCTGATATGGTGGTCTCCAGCACGAGAAGGAGGGAGGCCTTCAGGAAGTCCAGACAGTACATCCTTAAACTCCTGCAAAAGCTCCTCCAACTCTGGCACATTGTGTGCATCAGTATCTGGACTATCAGTCACTGCATTTAATTGAACAACATAGATTGATTCACCCAACTTCACCATCTCTTCTACTTCCATAGATGAGATCACATATTCTGGCATGCCTGACCTCTGACACCCCAACAATACATGTGTTTTGTTGTCATGAGTCAAGGACACAGCATTCAATTTCCAATTAACAACTGGGTTAAAAGCAGTGAGCCAAGGCTTGCCCAAGACAAGATCATAATACATCAACTCAGTAGGGAGGCAGGTGACTCTGAAACCCAATGTCCCAACAGTCAGGTCAGTTGACACACTATGTCCTACCATAGATGTTCTACCATCAGCCACTCTTACAGTAACATGTGAACTCAAAGATTCAGTGGGAAGGGCAAGCTCCTGCACAAGTTTATCATCAATAAAATTTGCAGATGCTCCACTGTCTAACAAAATCCTGACAGTCCTACCAGCAAGAGTTCCCTCAAACTCAATACAAGTAGCTGAAAGATCAGGACCATCCACAATGTGTCTACTGTCTAGCTGGACAAAAGAGTCAAAACAGGTTGCAGGCAGTGGCTTCTTCTTCACACCGAGACAGCCAGACTGTACCAAACAACTAAACAAGGGCAAGCCTGTATGGGAATTGCAATGGGGTGTGCACATAGTGGTGGAAGATAAACCCAATGCAGCCAAAACAGTAGCCGAAAGTAGCAATTCATGTGATTGCTGTGAAGTAGTCCCTTCCAGCACCTGTCCACAGTGACTTGAACAAGAAAGCACAGTCAATCTGGTCCCTGGTAACAACTGTGACACAAGCTGGCTGACAGAATCCTCTCTATCACTACTATCAACAAACAAAACAACATGAGCATCACTATCAATAAGGTGAGGAGCTGCATCTCTCTTACACATGCTCTCAGGACTAGCTAGGTCACTGGCAGAGGGGGATGTCTGAAACTCTCTACACAAACCATGCCCACCTACAATATGGGTCATGAAATTATGGTAACAACTGTGGAAATAATTCTGCAGATGACCAAGCTCATACAAAACAGGAATACCATACTGGGGCTCTGAACAGTTGGCTGGCATCATAAACAGGACTCACACTGCTGTTTTACCAAGGAAAACCCACAAATCAAGTAGTACTTGACTTGCGCTTGGGTTGTCTGAGCTCTGGATGCAATTTCCAGCAACGCTCTGCTGCGTGTCCTGCCTTGCCACAATGTGCGCAGGGCTGCGCAGAAGTTTTTGTCGGGCCTGGTGGCTTGGAGTCAGGGGAGAACTTTGGAGCAGGGTTCACAGGCTTAGACGGTCCTGGAAGGTCTGATATTGTCACAGCATGCTTGAAGTGGTCTTCCAAGGTCTGGGGATACTGTAGGGAGATGCTTTTCTGAAGATCAGCCCTGCAGCCAGCCAAAAATAAGTGACACAAAGTCTCTTCTGCAAATGCCTTTGGAACCTTTGACCTCAATGCATTAAATGTTGCAATATAGCTTCGCATGTCAGTCTTTCCCTGTGAGAGACTCAGCAACTGCTCTAAATGCCTCTTATGCAGCTCTACAGGCCTAAAAGCAGCAGTAAGTGCAGTCACAAACGATTCCCACGTCCCATAAGCAGCAAGACTCCCTGAAGCAATTAACTTAAACTGCCCAGTCCACCAATCCAATGCTTTTCCTCGCAAAAACATCGCTGCCACCTCTACAGACCTCCTCGTCTGTAGATCTACATCGTACGCACGCAAATACATCTCGGTTTGCATGAGCCAGGGATCCAACTTCATTGGATCTCCCTCAAACACAGCCGGATCCGGGAATTTAAGAGAAGGCTTCCCTGAACTGGTGGACGACGCTGATGCCGGTGCCGGCATGGACGTTGGCACAGGCTGAGGCGCCACCACTGGTGCAGGCTGAGCCAGCGCAAGCTGAATCACTTTCTCTAACCCATCTATGATGTTTTGAGTCGACGTCGGAGTAGGGGCAAGCGAAGGAACACCAGATCCACTAGCAACGGCTAGTTGCGGCAGAGCACCGATGTCTTGTAAATGCCTTATCATAACAGCAGGATCTACAGCGGATAAGTC
>KV908406.1:537997-539750 GCA_002005505.1 Botryococcus braunii
GTCGAAACGGCTGATATCCCCCTGTGCTGTTGCTGCCGCTGCCGCTGCCGCCCCCGCCGCTGCTGTTGCTGTTGTTGCTGCTGCTGCTGCTGCTGCTACTACTACAGCAGCAACATCAGCAAGTAGATCAGCAGCTGCAACTAAAGCGACAGCAGCAAAGAGTGGAGTCTAACGTTAGGGTGTTGGGAACCGAGCAGGTTAAGAAGCGCACCGGGCAGCGAGGATCCAGAAGAGGATGAGTGCAAGCCCATGCAGAAAGACTCCGCACCCGCAAGAGGCCTGCAGCTTAATCCCAGTGACAGCGTGACATCTTTCTCCCACGCAAATCTGCATCCTCCTCAAGGATCAGTACATTGTAAGGCATCGAGTTGGCTGGTCTGATGAAATGATGTGGCTATGTTGCAACAGCAATTGATGTTGCCATCACCATATACTCTGGGGTAAAGCTCACATGTTTCTCGTGGCAAGTTGATTGGTACCTCATTGGACAATCAATTTGAATGAGAGTCTCGTTGCGCATGTAGCTCCGGGATGATTATCCGCATTCTAGTCCCAGCAGATCTACTGTGTACTGCAGCTGGATCTGTGTACCGCAGCTGGATCTGTGTACTGCAGCTGGATCTGTGTACCGCAGCTGGATCTGTGTACTGCAGCTGGATCTAGTGGATCAACGAGATGTTGTTGCTATTCTCGTTGTGTTCCGAAGTTTAAAGAAACATGTAGTGTCAGTGCTTGGAGAATTAATATCACAGTCCGGGAAAGCAATGGATTGCTCATGCCCATGAGCCGGTCATGGATTGGACTTTTGCTTTCTCTGGGGCTAAGGTGTACGACCCCCTCTTACGTACATGTAATCGCATTCGTGTACCTGAAGGGCTATGCCAAGTAGATTGAAGAACTCTGGACAGCATTTGCATGCACGTGGAACCCTGATGGAAAACACATCAAAGAGAAGTATATGTGGTCGCAGGATCACTAAGCCCAGCTATTTCAGCGAACTTGCACCTATGGAGGCCCAGGCCTGGAAACGTTTAAGTATCAATGCCTCCAAATTAAAGCGTGAGTATATACACACCTTATATATCCTATAGTGAGGGACAAAAATCATTGTACTTCGTTCCCTCGGATTTGCATATGTGTGTTAAGGAATATTAGGTACCTCGCCTTTGCAAATGCGCAAACACGGGAAGGCAAAATTTTGCCTACCAAGTCTTCAATGCTCTGATGCGTCAATCATGGAAAGCGGCAGATATATGGCACATATATAACGCTTACCCTTATATAAGATGCAAACTGTCCATCGTGCCACGAGGGCCAAAGCGTGACAGCTTTTTGGGGAGAAACGAAATGGTAGTGGGTGTGGTAGTGGGTGATCAGTGCATTGAGCATGGCTTGAGTGTAAGGCTGATAGTGCTGTGTCAGCTAGTTGAGGTCCTCAAATGATTGAGACTGAAGGCTAGCAGTGTTAAGCAAGTTGTGAGGCTTGTTTCATTCCTCCATCTGGTTACATAATCGTATGGGTTTCTGGAACAAGGCACTACATTGAGTCTGGGGCATATATATGTGGACTTCGCAAATTTGGGAGAGCGACATCATCTCTCAGGCCTCAGGCATGAGGCCTAGGCTTATAAGCTTACGCCTTATATAGTATATTAGTTCATCCATGACTTAATGCTTTCATATGAGAAGATTTCGAAGTTGTGCGGGAGAGGTGGTATTCTTGCCAGCCAAGGCACTCATCCAGCCACTCAAA
>KV908407.1:0-5000 GCA_002005505.1 Botryococcus braunii
TACACATGATCACCAACAACCTGTGGATGTGTAGTGCATGAAATGGTGTACGAGTGAGCTTGCTGTTCCACCACATGCCAATGATCACAAAGACTAGCACAGCACAGCATGGAACATGACAGTATACAAATGCGCATACAATTGAGCCCTTTTGGCTTGTTGGCGAACCCAATATCAACAACATTTCCAACAGCATGTGGGTGTGCAGGGCAATACAATATTATGGATGGGAAGGGGCAAAGGAGTAAGGTTGCGGCTCCCCAACATATGAATGATGGTACCTTCCCCTCAGGGTACCGGTCCGGTACTTCCGGGACGTACAACGCATCGAAGGCGCCGCACCGCCGCCTGGACAACACGGGTTTGGTCGACAGCGCCCCTGATCAGGGAAAGAAATTGAAAAACTGTTCAATCGATCACCTCAGGTTTGCTTTCTAATTGGAATCTTGATGTTTGACACTAGTTGGTTTGTCTTGGGAAGAAGAGCGTAACCCCAGTGACAACAGCCGTGCCATGGTGGGGAAGCGCCGCCGCAGGCACAAGTCTACGAGCCCCCACCGCAGGCACAAGTCTAATACTCATTTGGATGATGATGCTTTTTCGACTAAATTGATTCAGGTGGGCCGAAGCGCGCGAACTCCCACAACTTTAAGCAGGTTGAGAAGATGCTGTCTTGTTGAAATGTTTCTTTCGGTGCAAAAAATCTGTAATAGTTATTAGAGCTGGTCGTCTGAGAGTGGCGAAGACATTCCAGTTTTGCATTACTGTCGTGAAGCTGTGAAATACTGCAATAAGCATCCTTGATTGCTGATCCTTCACTTATTTAATAGCCATGTGTCCTCAGCCATGCATACTTGATGCTGGTGCATCAGTAATACTCCATTCCTGATTGGAATTGAGGATCCTTACTGGATACTCCCGTTCAGCATGTCACACTGCTGACAACTTCAAACTCAGCTTTCTCTGATGTCCATGTGACTTCGACCCCTCTCTCTCTCTCTCTCTCTCTCTCTCTCTCTCTCTCTCTCTCTCTCTCTCTCTCTCTCTCTCTCTCTCTCTCTCTCTCTCTCTCTCTCTCTCTCTCTCTCCCCCCCTTCTCTCTCTCTCTCTCTCTCTCTCTCTCTCTCTCTCTCTCTCTCTCTCTCTCTCTCTCTCTCTCTCTCTCTCTCTCTCTCTCTCTCTCTCTCTCTCTCTCTCTTTCTCTCCCTCTCTCCCCTCCCCCTCCCTCTCCCCCTCCCTCTCCCTCTCCCTCTCCCTCTTCCTCTCCCCCCCCCCCTCTCTCTCTCTCTCCTCTCTCTCTCTCTCTCTCTCTCTCTCTCTCTCTCTCTCTCTCTCTCTCTCTCTCTCTCTCTCTCTCTCTCTCTCTCTTCTCTCTCTGTTGTGTGTGTGTGTGTGTGTGGGGTGGGGGGGGGGCGTGTGCCCGCATGCACATGCATTTCATTTACGTGTATGCATGTGCATATGCGTGCTGGTGCATGCACGCGTCCTGCGTGGTGTGTGTGTGTGTGTGTGTGTGTGTGTGTGTGTGTGTGTGTGTGTGTGTGTGTGTGTATGTGGTGTGTGTGTGTGTGTGTGTGTGTGTGTGTGTGTGCGTGCGTGTGCGTGTGTGTGCATACGTGCGCGTATGTGAGGAGGGGGAGGTGCTTTGAGTTGAGCACGGAGAGGAGGGGGCTTGTGGCACGGGTTTGGAAACAACTGCTGTGGGTCCTGTTCAAGCCGCATGTAAAGTGATGTGTGCCGGGGCAGTGCTGCGGAGGCTACATGGATGCAGCGGAGGCGGGCCACCTCCAGTGCCTGCAGCGCCTCTCGGAGGCGGGGCGCTTCCTACCCCTGGCCAGCCCCCACAGGGCCTCGGCGGGCGAATCCCGAAAACTTGAAGTTTGGGACGCAGCATTCGCATCCTGCAGGGCAGACCACGCGCACATGCTGTCGTGGCTCTTTGAGAGTGGGTGGCCTGCAGACTTTGATGCAGTGCTCTCCTGGCACATGGGCGATGTTGTAAAGAGCCGGGACCTGATCGGGGAGGGCTGGCCTGTCAAGGCTAGGGGGTCCTGTACTGTCGAAGACATGGATCGGGAGTTGCGCACCCAGTTTGTACCCGAGCTGGATCTGTACCGCCAGGCCATGCGCAACCCCACGCCAGCCTGTTTGGAGGCCCTTCTGAAGGCAGGCTGCCGCTCCGTCTGGGTCTGCTGTCTCGCAGCCCAAGAGCAGAAGCCAGCTTTTCTGACCCTTGCTGCCAAATGGGGATGCCCGTGCGACCTGACGGCCTTGTGCCTTGCTGCCAACCTCCCTCTGCTAAAGGCTGTCCACTCTGAGGTGTCGCTCTCGAACGGATTTCTCAGCCCCGGCACAGCTGATCTTAGCGACTACGCAGCTATGTGCATTGTTAGAGCAGCTAGAGCTGCAACTCGGAGAGGCGATGCCCCATGCCTGGCGGCCCTCCTCAAGTGGTTCGGGACAGCCGCGGCAACCTCCGGAATCACCCGGGTCGGCGGCTTGGATTGCCTACACGTTCTTAAGAGGTGAGGTGTGATGAGGGATTTCTTTTGGAAGAAACATCCAGATCCTGGGACTTGGATCGTGCCTGTTGTTTACCCCAAGTTTTTATGCCTGTTCACACAGGTGTCGGTGCTGAATCCCTGGTACTTGCCATGCTCATATGGACCCTGGATTTGCGAGTCGCTGCAGCCTTTTCGACACAAAATGGTCAGGTCCAATCCTGCAGTGGATATGAGGGGGCTTGGGGCGAAGTCTCAGAGAGCTCATGCCACATTTGCACACATTTGCACACGTGCCCCCCTGCTTCTTCTGAACCGCCCAGTCTAGTTTCAAACCATGGAAGGGTCGAGTCAAGGGCATTATGATGACATAGGAAAAAGAAAGAGGATTGTCCAGCCGGTACTGAATTGGCGGGGTCGGGGGCGCAGAGCCGGGTGCCTCAACTTGAAGAGGGCAGTCAAAGGTGCAGCTAAGAGAGCCCAAGTGGAGAGCCTCAAGTATCTCCTGGACTTGGACCCCAATCTGATGCGGAAGCCTCTGCTTCTGTGGACGTCTGAATGCCGCACAGGGCCCCCGGAGGCCATCATGGACTGCATGGACTTCCTGCAGGGGGCTGGCTGCCAGTGGAGCGGGGACGGCGAGGAGTTACTGTGCGCTGTGTCTTCGGGGGTGGAGGTACTTCAGTACTGTCTTGAACGGGTGCGGGTCTGCCCGTTGGGCCGGGCCATGCAGAGAGCGAGCTTCCAGGGCAGACTGGATTGCATGCAGGTGTTGTATGACAAAGGGTACGAGCAATGCGAAGACTCATGGTTTCATCCAGCGGCAAGGGTTATCGCCGGGTCCTTCTTGGGAAACTGTCAAACCCGCTTGGAGTGCCTAAGGCTTGCAGTCAGGCGAAGCGGCAAGCCCAATCCGCAGGTTTACGGCACGTGTGTGCAAATCCCGCCAGCTTTTGCAGATTCCTGGAGAGCGGTGAATGGCGGAGAAGAGTTTCTGCGGCACGTGTGTGAGCTGGGCGCCGTCTCAGAGCGCACCACCAACTACATCGCTTCAATGGGGCGGGTGGGGGTGCTGCAGTATGTGCTCGCGAAAGGCGCTCCTTGGAGTACCGAGACCTTTGAGGCTGCAATCATGGGGTGCATGTGTAGCCCATTTTGGAAGCCGCCCCCAGGTGACTCGCTGGGCTGCTTGCAGTGTCTTCACGAGCACGCGCGCGCGACTGCGCGTACGGAAGAGTGGGAGCGGCCCTCAGAGGAAGCCTTTTCTGGATGCCCCTACTGGATGGAAACGTACAGCCCCTCCTTGGAGGTGCTGCAATATGTGTGCGACCACATGGGCCCCACGTGGTCCGACCGTCTGTTGAAGGCCACGGCTCAGAAGCTGGCGGTGCAGGCCACGGAAGTGAAAGACGGCGAGGACACAGCCCGCCATGTGGACTGGGAGATGGTACAGGTGGTACTGTACTTGGCGCGCAAGCTGAAGGATGGCTTGCCGCACCCGCTGGGGGAGCTGGTTGCCGCAAGACGGGAGAGGGCTGCCGCACTGGCGGGAGTCTTCTTCAAGGCAGGAAGGATGGCCCGGAAGCGCGGCCGCTCCCCGTCGCGGGCCCTGTGGGATGCCCTTGGCCGCCTTCCCTCAGAGCTGCGGGAGCGCATCGCCTCCCAGGCCCACCTCATCCTCCTGTGAGTCCGCTTTGAGCACTGCACTCTTCATAGAAACCGATCCCACAGCTGGTGGACATGCCGCTGGATGGCGGTGCTCGCCTGGGAGAGGGCCGTGTTGTGGTGAGAAGGCTGCTGGTTGTTCTGGTTAGTGTGGCAAGTCCGATGTGAACACATTCTAGCCCAAAAGTTGCCAGGATCAGGACGATCAGGACTCAAAAGGAAGAAATTTGTGCTAAAAAGTCAGAGGCTACACACCTCCTTGGAATTCCCATGGACCAATAAGTGCATGGGGTTAATCAAAGATTTTGGTCGTGAAGGGGGGCTGATGCCCTGACGGTCACACACTTGGATGTTCTCACACACTGGCTGTGGCTTATCACAGTTTAGGATGCCGTCGCTCGAATTCCGTGGTGGGCCATCCCCGTGGATTCACCACCAGTAAGAGGGCATACAATTGGGATTATGAATGATTCACCACCAGTAAGAGGGCATACAAATGGGGTTATGAATGATTCACCACCAGTAAGGCGACATACAATTGGGATTATGCATTATTCACCACCAGTAAGAGGACATACAATTGGCATTATGAATGACTCACCACAAGTAAGAGGGCATACAATTGGGATTATGAATGATTTGCTGCTGGATGAGTTGTATGGTGATGAGTTGGTACTTCTTGCCACAACAGCAGAGGGATTGCAACAACTCATTGACGCCACTATGGGTTGGTGTCGCTCTTGCTCTATGCCTATTAATTCCGCTGTGACAAATATTATGCCTATTAATCCCGCAGTGACAAATATTAAGCCTATTATTCCCGCTGTGACAAAT
>KV908407.1:15000-35000 GCA_002005505.1 Botryococcus braunii
CAAATGCTCTACTCAAAATTATGATTAGGGCTCTCGAGGAAAATGTCAGCCCCCACAAGTTTAAGGCCACGCGCGACGTCACCACAAACCGTTATTAAAACTCTTCCCAGGTTCGCCATGAAAGGTGTGCCTTTTTCTTGTACATAATACATGTATAATTATGCATGTATCAGCGACAATCTATATATACATAGCCAACACAGCCCATCTGGGTCACACATGGACACGTGCATATGTGTGACAGGTCCTGGTAAGAAGAAATATGAATTGCTGTAAACGTTACAAACCCTGCGACTGGATACATGTAAACCTAGTTAGCGACACCCGGCACACTACATAGGCCCTTTGTTACAGTGAGGCCGTGCGAGTTAATGTTAAGCAGGGTATAGAGCCAATATGTTGGCAATATGTATGGCATTACATAAGCATGTACGAATGAATTGCTATATAGCGATTCATGACAACAACTATATATAGATGTTGTCATAACCCACAAGTAAGACAATATAATAAATTGCAAGCGTTTCGCGACATGTTTGAAGGCTAGGGTGACCGCTATGTGTGCGGCTGCGGCGGAGGCGGGTAGGTAATGTAATGATACCAATACTTACGAATTTCCCTCCTTGACGGGACCCCAATTGAGTCAATAATAATAAATTCCTTACAGACGATGCAATCAAGTTCGGTTGCAAGCGCAAAAGCATGCACTGTCCGGTCAAGGCAATGTTCGTCACACCACCTGCTGGTGGCTTTTATTCCGTAAGGTGCACCTTCGTATTTTTTCTTTAATTTACTTTTTTCGTCATTAGAAAGTTCTACTCCCAGGGGGGTTTGTAACAACGTCTCAATATTGAAGAGTTTTATAACCACCTTGCCGGATCCAATCCACCGTTGCCGTCGTTTTACATCTCCATCATTAGCCCCGTAGCGCATATCAATGCCTACGTCGTCGTTTACTTCGCTGGGATCAAGAATTCTGATGTTGAAAATGGAGAGCAGGAGCCCTATGGCTTTTTTGAAGGACTGCCCGCCTGAATCTTTCGGCACCTCTATTAAGTATTTGCATTCTTTAATATCCGGTGGATAGTATACAACCCTATTGCGGCAATAATTTGGGTTGAGACCTGACTGTTCGATCTCGAAGGTTATTATAATTTTGTCGCATTGAAGCTTAAACTTATAATAAAGAGTTTCGAAGCCAGGGGTTGGGGTTGACCCATCGTCCATGTTGTAAAGGACGTCCACACAATAGGGTCTGTAGCGCCCACCAAGTTGTTGTAGTTGGCTTACCAGAAAGGATCCATTTCCACCACGTGGCCCGCTGAGGAATTCCGTCAAGTCTCGAAAGGCAACACGGTGGGCATCCGGGGCATCCGGGGCATCTGGGGCAGCGACCCCCCAGATGCTCCAGATATCTGAGGCATCCGCGGCTTTTGGGGCATCCTGGGCACTTGGGGTATCTGGGGTATCCGGGGCATCCGGGGCTTTTGGGGCATCCTGGGCATTTGGGGTATCTGGGGCATCTGGGGCAGGTTGGGCGTCTTGGGCAGCTTGGGCATCTCGGGCAGCTTTGGCATCGTCGGCATCTTGGGCGTTTTTGGCATGTTGCGTGAGAATCTCTATGCACCGGTTATAAGATATGGGGCTTTTGGGAACAACTAAGGGACCCAGCGTCGGGTCTGTTGAAGCATCGTATAGGAATTTCTCTACACAATCACGGTATCCCTCTACAACAGCAACGGGCACTTCACCCTTAAGATGCTCATCGCATTCACGGAGTGTCATCCATATTTTTCCTGACAAAATTCGGTATACAAAGCTTTTTCTTCCTGGAGGTAGCATGGGTGATTTGAGCACATCCTTGAGCCTATCCACGGGAGCACCTTTAACGATTTCCAACGCCCATTGTGAAACGGAAAATTGGGGACGGGTTAACAAATTCAATAAATTGTCCATGGTCAATGTGACCTGCACGTTTACTCGAAAGTAAGTAGGCGGTATTTATGTGTGCATAACTTTTTCAACTCCCTTTGGGTAACGTGGAGGATTTCGGTGCATTGCAATGCACAATTGTCCCCCCCTCAAAAAACAAAAAAAAAAAAAAAAAAAAAAAAAAAATCCTCTAGTAGGGACATAGCCACCCAAGAAGACGAATATATGCATTTGCCGTACGATAAATCAACTTAAGAGCACAGATGTTCAATATTTATGGACACTTTAGAACTCCACGATCGTTCGGTTTCGGGAGTCCAATTAATTACGGTCATCATTTCTCCGACTAAAAACATGCGTTCCCATACGGCTCCTTCGCAGGTAAGTGTGTAGAAGGACTTTTGGCGTCCCAAATAATATTTGAAGGCATTTGCAAGTCATACAGGCATTTCAAAATCAATTGAGGGCAATATACATCGAGGATGTGGGGGTGGGGGGTAGGGAATTCCCATTCACGGAGAGCATTCCATTCGAATGCTCCCCATGGCAGCGTTCTAGATAGGAGTAGAACCGTTGAGCAAGGTCTGAAACACGTATTTGTGTGTGTCTAGACGTCTAAAAAGAGGTTCGCAACTTGTCTGGATCATTTTGACTGAATAACGACATTTTGAGATATTTAGGAATCCGAAAATCGGGAGTTCAATTAACTACGGTCCCTATATATATCTGTGTATGTGTGTGAGTGAGGGTGTGTGTAGTTTACTTAACTCTCTCCCTCTCTCTCTCTCTCTCTCTCTCTCTCTCTCTCTCTCTCTCTCTCTCTCTCTCTCTCTCTCTCCTCTCTCTCTCTCTCTCTCTCTCTCTCTCTCTCTCTCTCTCTCTCTCTCTTTCTCTCTCTCTCTCTCTCTCTCTCTCTCTCTCTCTCTCTCTCTCTCTCTCTCTCTCTCTCTCTCTCTCTCTCCTCTCTCTCTCTCCTCTCTCTCTCCCCCTCTCCCTCTCCCTCCCTCCCTCCCTCCCTCCCTCCCTCTCTCTCCCTTCCCCCCCACCGGGAATATTTCCTTTTTACTCCTTTTCTTCATGGTGGGCCTAGGCACTATGTATAAAGGAGCTTCCGCCTGCGAGTACTAGTTGGCTAGACTAGTTTGTTAGACTAGTTGGCTACCAGTTGCACTTGAATAATCTTTGGAACTCTACGTGGTGTGAAGGGTTTCTTGATAATTTTCTATTAAGGTTATAACATTTATTAGTACTGAAGCGGGTCTTACAAGCAGTTGCTTTGTTTAACATTACCCACCAAATGCGTAAGAAGGAGTCGTCGTACCTTCAGAATTGAGCTGCAAAAAATATTTGATCTATTCAAGGTAACGTACTTTAATTTGTAGCCAACCTGCAATTGCACAGTACACATTTATTTCGGTTTCTGAAAAAGAAACTTTCGGGATGAACCCCTCAGTTTGTGAAAACATAGAAATTAATTGTTGGAAAAAATGAAATAATCTGGTCCATGTTAAAGCAGGGCTCAGCAACGCTAACGTCGCGAACATTTACAAGATCTCTAGAGCCGGCAAAACCAGCTGTCTCCACTCACTCTTTAGGCTTCACTGTCGTATTCTATCTCAAAATTTCAATAGTTATTTAGGAGTTCTTCCAGAGCTCATAAAAATTGTAAGTTGTGCTCTTTGTTAAGTCCAAAAAGGACTTTAATTTTTTTGTGGTCGCGGGGTCGTAGCCCGGGGGGAGACGTTTTACAATCTGTTTTGAACTCGATCCAACAGAACTCCAGTGAGGCGATGAGTACAATGAAAGACAATTCTGAAGAAAGCTTGCAAGCCTTGTGCACAAAACCAAACAATATTAGTTGTTAAATCGGACGTAAGCTCGTATCCCTTCTGACTGTAACGGCCTCCTTGTGTACTTCGTCGCGATAAACACATATCGCGGGTTGGCTACGTGTCGACCGTTCCAACACGGATTCTGTCGATCTACCATGGAGGGTTGTTACGTTACTCCATCGGGCAGAGAAACCGAACCAAATCTGGAGGCCAAGTTTGTCTGGGAACATGGGTGGAGTCGACATTCATACAAGTTATTCGGGTCTACCCTTAAGGGCAAAGGGCAAGCTTGTAATCAGCTTCGGAGGTCTCACATCCGTTGATTGTCTTTCACTGATTCAGTAGTACTGAGCGGCCTTGGCCTAGAATCGGGGTCAGACATGGAAACCCTGAGCGGTTACGTAATATCATGCACTTGTAACATATGCTTTGTCATAGCAACTCTTTGTTTGGATCCGCTATAGCTAGCTAGCGGACAACTCTTTAAATTTAATGCTGAGGTTCACGGGCAGTTCCCATCCAGCATCGACCCTCGAGTAGAAGGAGCTCCTTTGAATCTGCCACACTGCATAAAATATAATCATGTAACGTTCGCGTAACATAGAATATACTACACATATTTACTGAAACAATTCAGCCTCAGCAGTAAAATGGAGAGAGCACATATACGTGCAATAATGAACAACGCGCAATTCGCATCAAACCTGAAGTTTATTGCCATTTATACGATCCAGGAAATTAAACATTATAAATACTTATTGTTGGACGCAAGTTCAAGTAAACCTAAAATAAGGTGTCCCATCATCGAACACATTGCCTTTCTGTAAGCTTTTCCCCATCCGACCACTCATTACTGGTCATGCGGTGCATATGTGATGGCCCACATGGTTGACCCAGGATGATCAATCTGGGACGACCATGGGGGCCATTACATTTGCATATGCACCGCATGACCATTAATGGTCGTGCACTCACACACTGTGTTGTGTAAATTTAGTAGTCGTCAAGAATGTATTCGGTTGTTGACCTGAAGACATACGTATAGGAGGCTTGTCAAGTTACTCATTTGCTTAAGCACTTCACCTGACAAGCACTACATCACTTGAAGATACAATATGTGAAACGTCTGCAGCTGTAATACATTAGTTCAGAGAAAGAAGGCAAACGCACCTTACGAGTCGGTAAGGTAGGGACCATCGATCGAGCAAGTACAAGTCTACATCATTTGGTGGTAATAAATAAATTTATAATTTTAAACTAGGATCCAAAATGGGGACCCCCAGCGAGAGTGTACACGGGTTGCATTAGAAGTCACATTTGTGATTCAGAAAGGACAGTGGCACAATGTTATAACAATCTGTAAAGACATTCATTACCTTGTACTTCATATACGTGCATAGGGAGATCCCGTACAGTTCTCTCTGGTTTTCATATATAAACAGATGAACGCGTACATTCTATAATTGGCGGCTCTACGTCGCATTTAAGACGAAAACTTCACGCAGTGTAATCAGTCGCTATCTTCTTCTTCATGAACGGATCTCTTTGCCTCAGTCACATACTCTTCCGCTGATTGCTATAACACTGGTATCGGCGACATAGTTGTCGCTCGATCTTGTTGTTCTTAAGGGCTTGGGCTTAGGTGCGTTTGTGATGATACGAACCAGGACAGGGGCTCCGCGCAAGCGGGTCAGTTTTACGACGCCTAGGATGCAGATGGTTCCTGCTGGAATCCCTACTGCAGGGTCGACTTGTTGATCCTGAGCGTGTAGATGTTTCTACATTTGTGTCGAAACCTTTATGCCAGTCGGTGCTGGCTCGGGGCTTTGACCCGGGAGCCACTTTCGAAACCACTGATGAGGAGGCGGAGAGCCGCCCAGGCAGTGCTGTGGTGCAAGATGCAAGCCGTCTAAATGATGCATCACTTCTAGCAGAAATGCGCTCGCGTGGAATGGTCTTCCCAGCACCGTCTCTTATGGTTCCGGACCCTACCTTGAGGGAAGTTCCCATCTCGGCTACAGCTGTCAAGACGAAATTTCCTGAACCCATGCTATTATGGAGATCCTGACATGTTTGATGCCCATTTTCTGCAAGTGCGTACGTACTTACGTGCTAATCATGTAGCTATGTCAGCGGACGTAGCCGATGATATGGCCAGTATGTTTCCTACGGGACAAGGCTCTTGATTGGCTCGCGGACTCAATTGGCATCAAAAGGTCCAAGCCGTGCCATTGGCAACACTCCAAGCATACATGCAGGCTTTACATGAGGCCGTCCGACCAGTAGAGCTGACGGATACTTACTTTGAGCCTTTTCCTGTCATGCGACAAGGAAAGCAGTCCATGATGGAGTATGTTGCGCATTTCAATGCATGTAGGGCCAAAGCACCTGACTGCTTGTCACATGCGATGCTAATGTTTGTGTTTAAGCGTGGGTGTCGGGATGACCTGCGCAGGGCGGTTACGGTGCAGCGTCCGCAGACGCAGGAAGGGGTGTTCACACTTGCATTGGTAGTATCTGATCTGCATACAAGTGTCCCTCCTCAGACTGAAGGGCAGAAGGGGTTTCCCTCCGGAGGATCCCAGACCAAACCCCCACCTTCTCCCCTGCTAAGGAGGCTGATAAGCCTATTTGCCCCCTTTGCGGCAAACAGGACATGATGTCGATGCATGCTGGGTCTTACACCCTGAAATGAGGAAAGTAAAAACCAAAAAGGCTGCCTAATAGGTGTGGCTGTGGGGTGTGACAGCTGTTGGTACCATGGAGATTCAAACAGTGATCCCGGTGGTTCCCGCGTTTGACGAGTTTGTTACCTACCTAAGCACCTTTTCTGAGAGTGCTGTAACTCATGTGACGAGTTCGCAACGCTTGCCTGTGTCTGAAACCCCTTGTGGGACTGATCACCCATGCTTGTGAGCAGTGTGGGGGCATGTTTGTGGATCCCATGAGTTGGTTGTTTCCTTGAGTTCTGAAGCTGCTCCCATGGCTTGGGAAAGAGTGATTTACACGGGCCCTTCCTGGCGATAGGGTAACACTGCTGTGCCCCTGGTCTATAGGTGGGGAGGCTGTTGGGCCAGAACTGCAAGAGCAACGCCATGCGACCATCGTTATCCCTTGGACATCTCTGCTGCAGTTATGGGCAGAATCTACTGCGATTCAGGCACTACTCCGAAGAAGCGGGGAGAAGGTGATCCTGCAATTCCTCCAGGGACTTGGACCGGAGTTTATAGTCATGAGCATAACCTTGAATAGGGACAGAACGACCATCCGGGTGGCGGGCCCCACACCCGGACACCGAGCTTCAATATAGCGAATTAGACCATCCGACCCCATAGAGCTCATCGTAACGAGCAGGAAGAGGGACAGGCTGAAGTAACGGAGACCCAGGGGGGGGGAATATAGACATAGCCTAAGTATAGGGGGGATGGGTGGCATGTATAAACCGTGAAGATACCCAGAGTGACGATGACGTGTGTGCCCACAGTTGAGCACTATATAATGAACTAACCTTAACTGCAATAAGCAACCCATAGCCTTTCTTTTCATGAGAAACCTCAGGTGGAGAACAGAAAAGCTGATCAGCTTTTCTGTTCTCCAAGGGCTATCATGATTCTCCCAGGGCTATCATGAGGGCTATCATGACCTGTAGCGTTAACTAAGCGGAAGAGGTTTTTATGAGACAGTGAGACGTTCGTGGTGTGCAACCAAAGAGTGTTACATGATTGATTCGCAAGCCCACTCTTAAACCCAGGGTGGGTTGAATTATACTGTACTGCCTCAGACGCATAGTCGGGCAACCGAGCGAACTACCTGAGCGAGGTTGTACTGCGAACCCAGATCACATGGCAAGTCAATGAGCAATGCCAAGGACCATACTAGAGCATTATACCCTAGGAAATGCTACATGCCCTCCCCCTTGGCATAAGCTATGAGATGTTGTTTATGGCAATGGGGCCACAAACGTAAGACAGGGGTATCACGAACCCTGCTTACTGTAACTATAGATAATCACACCTCCTATAGTTACCAAACCAGCAAGTCAGAGGATGAAGTCCACAAAGCAATTTAGCACGACACAGACGAGGGACTCATCTGCTCAATGCTCGAATACCTTAACATTCTAAGGACTATCGTCTGCAAGGCGGATCCTCTAACTTAGGGGACGAACTCTCTAGACAGCACTCACACCAGTGATGAAACAATTAGGTTGAGTCATTAGACTAGCACTTGTCCAAACCTTAGGTCCAGTTACCCTGCATTGCAGTGTAACCTTCGCTTGAGGTGGCTTTCCAACTAAAGGCATAAGGCATATCGTCTAGAGCAGCAAGCTATACACAACTAACTACCACATAGTGTATCTCATGGGTAAGATACCAAAGCAAGTTACTCATGCACGGAACTACAATTTGCAGCTACACTGCCACAGCAAGTGCATCACAAAATGGAGCCGTGGGTCAAGGAAACATAACCCATGCAAAGCATATAAATAAGAGACATGCATGCAAGTCCCAATTCACGAATCCCCCTCCCAGACCCTTCCACCCTCCCTCCCTCCCAGATCCAAGCTGGCTGGCGAAGTCCAAGGGTCATCAGCCGCAAATGGCTGGAAAAGTCTCACGGCCGCAAGTGGCTCAACAAGGGATGCCCGCAAGTGGGACTTAAGAAAGGACTGGGGCAGCTGCCACGTCGTCTGCCAAGTGGCGAACATGGGCAAGGGGCTCCCAAGTGTTCTCAGTCTCATCATAGCCCATCCATTTGACCAAATACCGCCAAGATTTTCCAACTCTCTTTTTAGCAATGATGGCCTCAACTTCATAAACGCCGCCACGCTTGTCTGCATACAAAGGAGGTGGTGAAGTAACAGTAACTGGTACAGATGAAGACACATAAGGCTTCAGCTGGGAAACATGAAACACAGGATGAATGTTCACAGTCTCAGGCAAAATAAGTCTAAAAGCACGAGTACCAACTGCTGCAGCAATAGTAAAGGGCCCAAAATACTTAGCTGATAACTTTGACGAGAGCCCAGGTGAAAGCTGGTTCTTCCTTGCAGCCAACAACACCTGGTCCCCCACCTTAAAAGGGTGGTCTCGTCTCTTTCTATCTGCATAAGACTTCTGCCGTTGCTGTGCAGAGGCAAGATTAGACTTGGCACTTTTCAAGGCAGTCTGCAGCCCCTCAACCCACTCAGACACAGCAGGATTCGCGGAACGTGAAGGAACAGCAGAAGACAAGGGAGTAAGGGGATGGCGCCCGTGATTCAGGAAGAAGGGTGTCTGCAGTGTGGAAGCCTGGAGAGAGTTATTGTAAGCAAACTCCACCATGCTTAAATACTTGCACCAGTCATCCTGTCTCGACCCCACAAACCCTCTTAACATGTCTTCCATGGTCCGATTCATTCTCTCTGTCTGCCCGTCTGTCTGAGGGTGGTAAGCAGTAGACATAGCAATCTCATTACCCAATAATTTAACAAAGGCCTTCCAAAAATGGCTAGTGAACCTCGGATCTCTAACACTCACAATGGAGGTAGGCATTCCAAATCTCACAAAGACCCTGTCTATAAACAGTTGTGCAAGTTGAGGTGCATTGATGGTTTTAGTGCATGCAGCCAAGACACACAACTTAGAAAACCTATCCACAAATACCACAATAGAATCAAACCCACAACAGACAGGTAAATCAGTCACTAAATCAAGGGAAACGCTCTGCCAAGGTCCATCTGGAATGGGCAGTGGCTGAAGCAAACCATAAGGTACGGCTCCAGTTCCTTTAGTGCGCTGGCAGGTGTCACAAGACCTGCAAAAGTCCCTGACTGATGAGCTGAGACGTGGCCACCAAAACTCCCTGCACACTAGCTCATACATCTTGTTAATACCAAGATGGCCAGAAAAGGGCGTGGTATGGCACTCTCTCAGCACCTTCTCTCTCAATGCATCAGGTACATAGACCTTCCCTGATTGCACAGAATAAGGTACAGAGTCCCTCAATACCAAAACACCTTCATCCACAAGTTTAGCAACTGTGGGATCAGAAACACAAAGCAAGGCAATCTCTTGTAAGAGAGAAGAGACAGCAACAGAGGAGACATGCATCACTGCAAGGTCAACACGCCTAGACAAGGCATCTGCAACCACATTATCAGTGCCTTTAACATACTTTATATCAGGCATAAACCTCATAATCTCAGTGAGCCAACGTTCCTGCCTACTAGTCCTAACAGGAGCAGTCAGTAAGTACTTTAAAGCCTGCTGATCAGTGTGTACAGTAAACTTAGCACCCAGCAATAAATGTTTCCATTTAAGCAAAGCATGAACAAGAGCCAATAATTCTCGGTCATACGGGGCCAACTTCCTCTCAGGGGGCTGGAGTTTCCTGGACTCGAACGCGACGGGCTGCAGTCCCTGGCCTTGATCCTGCTGCAAAACAGCACCCACAGCAAAGCCTGAGGCATCTACATGTACAACAAAAGGTTGGTCTAAATCAGGCATCAACAAACAAGGAGGAGAAGAAACAAGATCTTTCAATGCAATGAAGGCTTCCCTCTGGGGTCCCTCCCAGGTCCAAGGCACATCCTTCTTAAGCAACTCAGTCATAGGATAAGCAACATCTGCAAAATGGTCAATAAAAGTGTCATAGTACTGTGTCAACCCAAGGAACCCTCTCAACTGTGACACATTACAAGGAGTGGGCCAATCCTGAATGGCAGCAACCTTCCTAGGATCCACCTTAATCCCATCCGGTGTCAACAGGTGCCCAAGGTATTCCACCTGCTTGGCAGCAAATTCACACTTAGACCTTTTACAGTAAAATTTATGTTCCCTCAGCACTGACAAGACAGTTCTCAAATGCTCCATATGTTCTGCAACGGATTTAGAATAGATAAGGATATCATCTAGGTATACCAGTACAAATCTGTCAAGAAAGGGAGCCAAGACAGAGTTCATTACAGCCTGAAAGGTGGCAGGTGCATTAGTCAATCCAAAAGGCATCACAGTAAATTCATAATGGCCATAACGGGTCTTAAATGCAGTCTTTTCTATACTGTCTTCATGCATACGTATCGGATGATAACCAGAAGCCAGATCAAGTTTAGAAAAGATACAACTACCATGAAGTTGTTCAAACATCTCATCAATTCTAGGCAAAGGATGCTGGTTCCTAACAGTAATCCTATTCAAAGCTCTATAGTCAATACACAAACGCCAGCCACCATCTTTTTTTGGAACAAATAAAATGGGTGCACCAAAGGGTGAGGTTGATGGGCGGATGAAGCCTCGCTCCAGGAGCTCCTGTAACTGCGCACGAAGTTCAGCAAGCTGAGCTCCAGACAGTGGATATATACGAGAGGCTGGAGGAGTTGCGTCCGGCTCCAATCTGATATGGTGGTCTCCAGCACGAGAAGGAGGGAGGCCTTCAGGAAGTCCAGACAGTACATCCTTAAACTCCTGCAAAAGCTCCTCCAACTCTGGCACATTGTGTGCATCAGTATCTGGACTATCAGTCACTGCATTTAATTGAACAACATAGATTGATTCACCCAACTTCACCATCTCTTCTACTTCCATAGATGAGATCACATATTCTGGCATGCCTGACCTCTGACACCCCAACAATACATGTGTTTTGTTGTCATGAGTCAAGGACACAGCATTCAATTTCCAATTAACAACTGGGTTAAAAGCAGTGAGCCAAGGTTTGCCCAAGACAAGATCATAATACATCAACTCAGTAGGGAGGCAGGTGACTCTAAAACCCAATGTCCCAACAGTCAGGTCAGTTGACACACTATGTCCTACCATAGATGTTCTACCATCAGCCACTCTTACAGTAACATGTGAACTCAAAGATTCAGTGGG
This sequence comes from Botryococcus braunii, assembly GCA_002005505.1. Lineage (NCBI taxonomy): Eukaryota > Viridiplantae > Chlorophyta > Trebouxiophyceae > Botryococcus > Botryococcus braunii. Next base: position 26,621 of record KV908407.1, read on the forward strand.
AAGGGCAAGCTCCTGCACAAGTTTATCATCAATAAAATTTGCAGATGCTCCACTGTCTAACAAAATCCTGACAGTCCTACCAGCAAGAGTTCCCTCAAACTCAATACAAGTAGCTGAAAGATCAGGACCATCCACAATGTGTCTACTGTTTAGCTGGACAAAAGAGTCAAAACAGGTTGCAGGCAGTGGCTTCTTCTTCACACCGAGACAGCCAGACTGTACCAAACAACTAAACAAGGGCAAGCCTGTATGGGAATTGCAATGGGGTGTGCACATAGTGGTGGAAGATAAACCCAATGCAGCCAAAACAGTAGCCGAAAGTAGCAATTCATGTGATTGCTGTGAAGTAGTCCCTTCCAGCACCTGTCCACAGTGACTTGAACAAGAAAGCACAGTCAATCTGGTCCCTGGTAACAACTGTGACACAAGCTGGCTGACAGAATCCTCTCTATCACTACTATCAACAAACAAAACAACATGAGCATCACTATCAATAAGGTGAGGAGCTGCATCTCTCTTACACATGCTCTCAGGACTAGCTAGGTCACTGGCAGAGGGGGATGTCTGAAACTCTCTACACAAACCATGCCCACCTACAATATGGGTCATGAAATTATGGTAACAACTGTGGAATTAATTCTGCAGATGACCAAGCTCATACAAAACAGGAATACCATACTGGGGCTCTGAACAGTTGGCTGGCATCATAAACAGGACTCACACTGCTGTTTTACCAAAGAAGACCCACAAATCAAGTAGTACTTGACTTGCGCTTGGGTTGTCTGAGCTGTGGATGCAATTTCCAGCAACGCTCTGCTGCGTGTCCTGCCTTGCCACAATGTGCGCAGGGCTGCGCAGAAGTTTTTGTCGGGCCTGGTGACTTGGAGTCAGGGGAGAACTTTGGAGCAGGGTTCACAGGCTTAGACGGTCCTGGAAGGTCTGATATTGTCACAGCATGCTTGAAGTAGTCTTCCAAGGTCTGGGGATACTGTAGGGAGATGCTTTTCTGAAGATCAGCCCTGCAGCCAGCCAAAAATAAGTGACACAAAGTCTCTTCTGCAAATGCCTTTGGAACCTTTGGCCTCAATGCATTAAATGTTGCAATATAGCTTCGCATGTCAGTCTTTCCCTGTGAGAGACTCAGCAACTGCTCTAAATGCCTCTTATGCAGCTCTACAGGCCTAAAAGCAGCAGTAAGTGCAGTCACAAACGATTCCCACGTCCCATAAGCAGCAAGACTCCCTGAAGCAATTAACTTAAACTGCCCAGTCCACCAATCCAATGCTTTTCCTCGCAAAAACATCGCTGCCACCTCTACAGACCTCCTCGTCTGTAGATCTACATCGTACGCACGCAAATACATCTCGGTTTGCATGAGCCAGGGATCCAACTTCATTGGATCTCCCTCAAACACAGCCGGATCCGGGAATTTAAGAGAAGGCTTCCCTGAACTGGTGGACGACGCTGATGCCGGTGCCGGAATGGACGTTGGCACAGGCTGAGGCGCCACCACTGGTGCAGGCTGAGCCAGCGCAAGCTGAATCACTTTCTCTAACCCATCTATGATGTTTTGAGTCGACGTCGGAGTAGGGGCAAGCGAAGGAACACCAGATCCACTAGCAACGGCTAGTTGCGGCAGAGCACCGATGTCTTGTAAATGCCTTATCATAACAGCAGGATCTACAGCGGATAAGTCTACATCTTCATCATCCTGAAGTTCTAAAGCTGGATCTTGCTCAATAGGGCTACGAGCACGGGCTCTCGAACCGGAACGCGGATGCCGCGACATAATGAACTGCGAGAGAAAAGGAAACGCACCACGAACAACGACAAGGAACTAATCCTTGTCGCCGATACCACTGTAGCGTTAACTAAGCGGAAGAGGTTTTTATGAGACAGTGAGACGTTCGTGGTGTGCAACCAAAGAGTGTTACATGATTGATTCGCAAGCCCACTCTTAAACCCAGGGTGGGTTGAATTATACTGTACTGCCTCAGACGCGTAGTCGGGCAACCGAGCGAACTACCTGAGCGAGGTTGTACTGCGAACCCAGATCACATGGCAAGTCAATGAGCAATGCCAAGGACCATACTAGAGCATTATACCCTAGGAAATGCTACATGACCTGTTCAAGGGCTATCATGATAGCCCTTGAAAAGGTTTGGGTCATTGTATTTCTGCAGTGTCCCTTGCAACATTACTACATCGAATGCGCGAAAGAAAGATCATAGTCATCGAGATCATATTTTGACTCTGATAATCCACGGACATTCCAAATAAGAAAAGAGAGACCCCTCGAGGGACTTGGCCAACAGATTCCTAAGCACACATATAGGAGAGGGACCCGTAGGCCGAGAGGAGGTAGAGGGAGTCGGGCCCGCAGCTGGTGAGGAGGGGGGAGCAGCAGCAGGAGCAGGCACGGGCACCGTGAGGAGCCCCCCCCCCCCCCCCCCCCCCTTCCTCTCTCCTCCACCTTAAACTGTTGGTTTCCTCGCAACTTGCGAGTCGCAAGGGAGCAGTCCGAGTCGTACCGGCGAACCATCCCGCCGTGCTGGAGCGAATCTTGTGACGGAATACGTTCCAAGTTCGTACAGCAGTCTTTTCACGCAAATCCTTCAACAAAAGCTCCCACGAAACCTGCAACATCTGAGAATGTGCACATAGCGCTTCCAGGACCGTGGTTGTGGATCTTGCGCGACCAGTGTGATTGTGTTATCCGGTGTTCAAAGGCCCCGCCGCCGGATCCTTGCGTACAAGGACTGAAAATGGCAGGGCCTGACGAACCAAAGAAGTCAAAAAAGACAGAAAAGTCTTCGAGCGAGGACAAATTGAAGAAGCCGAAAGACCCGGAGAAAAAGGAGAAGAAGAAGGACAAGGAAACGAAGGATGAGAAGGATAAGAAGGTACATTGTGCTTGCCATCCAATCATGATTGGACGAGTAGAACAATATACGAACAAATTTCGGTGCCTCTTTCTCGAGTGCATGTCGGTGGGTGGATTCCACGGTTTAAAGACCACGCAATAACTTCGAAAGCCTCTTCTGAGTTCCTGAGAAATTCCTCCATTAATCGCCTGTGGTTTTGCATGTCGCTGTTGCTAGCTCTGACTTCTGGCGGGTTGTTCCCATTGTCTGTGATCACAAGACACATCAAGCTCTTTGCACAGACCAGCTTATCGCAGAAACGTTCAGGACCTTAGCTCAGGAGACGAGCGCTTCACCTGGACTGATTTCATCGTAAGTGGCCATAGTATGCTAGGGAGCGGTATGCTAGTCAGCCTCTAAAAATGTGATTCCCATGCTAAGGCTACAACATATGTGGGCAACATATGTAAGCGCAGCATGGCCAGTGTGCAAATGGAGCTTATTTAAATCCAAGACAGGCAGAACTTGTATCTCTGCACGAGCAGTGTATGTGTCAAGCAGACAATCTTTTGCAAGCCGAGTTCGTGTTCAGTTCCACAAGGTTACTGAGTCCATCCCAATAGCCACTGGCCAAGGAGCACAGATTTTTAAAGATTTCACCCCATAGATTCATGCTCAGATCTGTCTGGTTTCAACTCATTCGAAGAACATGGTCAGTCAAGTGGTCATGCTGCCCATTCTCATGCTTGGCACATGCTAAGGAGCGTGTGTCTGGCAACCACGCTGAGCAAGCTGGTGACTTGGTCTTGGCAAGCAACAGAGTAAACAGGGTCTTGGTTGTCTTGGTTTGGTATATAGCACGAGGTGATGAGAGGCTTTGACTGAGCTGTAGGCAGTACGTAGCAGCTACTGCTGGGTACAGGGCAATGAAGCTGGGCAAGTCTCAAGGGTTGTTGCAGCTTTGAACACAGGGGAACTAGAGGGTCTGTTCGTCCTGGGCAATGTGCGTTGAAGCTGTGGGTATGTTTCAAGCGTTGCTGCAGCTAAAACACACACACACACACACACACACACACACACACACACACACACACACACACACACACACACACACACACACACACACACACACACACACACACACACAGAGAGAGAGAGAGAGAGAGAGAGAGAGAGAGAGAGAGAGAGAGAGAGAGAGAGAGAGAGAGAGAGAGAGAGAGAGAGAGAGAGAGAGAGAGAAGGGGGGGAGGGAGGGAGGGAGGGAGAGGGGTAGGTATGTGTGTCTGAGGCTGGGAAGGCCCTGGGCACAGGGCAATGTAACTGGGCAATCCTCAAATGTTGTTGCAGTGCTAAACGATACAGGGGATCTGAGGATTTGAACGTCCTAGGCCCAGGGCAATGTAACTGGGCAATCCTCAAAGATGTTGCAGAGCTAGAGATAGAGGGGATTAGAGAGTCTGAATGTCCTGTGTTTTGGGCAATAAGCAGGGCAAGGCTGAAACATTGCTGCAGCTAAAAGAGATAGGGATTTGAGCCTCGGGACTTTTATGGGCATAGGGCATTGAAATTAGGCAGCCACAAGAGTTGTTGCAGCCTGCAGAGATAGGGTTTTGAGGCTCCGGACCTCCAGTGGAGGGCCCTACGGGGGTCTAGGGCAAGGCTCAATCCCGAGGGGTGCCGCAGGACAGTATACCCGTCATTTTGAAGCAATTCCCGCTCCTCGAGGGTGTTTCAATTCAAGCTGCCTGAGAGTGTTTGACTTCAAGCTCCCTCAGGGTGTTTCAATTTAAGCTCCCCGAGGGTGTTGGAATTCAAGCTCCCGAGGGGGTTTCGATTCAGCTTCCCGAGGGTGTTTCAATCCAAGCACCCCCGGGGTGTTTCAGTTCAAGCTTCCCGAGGCTGTTTTAATCCAAGCTCCCCCGGGGTGTTTCAGTTCAAGCTTTCCAAGGCTGTTTCAATTCAAGCTCCGTGAGGCTCTTTCAATCCAAGCTTCCCGAGGCTGTTTCAATTCAAGCTCCGTGAGGCTCTTTCAATCCAAGCTCCCCGGGGCTGTTTCGATTCGTACCGCATGAGGGGCTTGTGGGCTGCTGGCAGGCGTCGAAGGAGAACGGGGCGCCCAAATTAGGCAAGTCGGAGGCGAAGGGGGACAAGCCGAAGAGCTCCTCGAAGGACAAGGCGGGCTCCAAGGAGAAGGAGAAGGCGCCGGTTGTGCCGCCGAAGCCCCAGCCCCGGCGGCCTCCCGAGCTGCCGGCCTCCAAGCAGAAGAGCGACAACTACCTGGGGGATGTCGATCTGCCCAGTAGCAGCAGCGAGGATGAGGAGGGCCCCTCGCCCGCAGTCAAGAAGGAGGAGGCCCAGCTCCGCACCAACCTGGTGCCCCCCATCCCCCTTCCCCTTTCGATCGGCGCCCTTCTTTATCATACTGGAATAAAGGGTCCCCCCCTCCCCCATGGCCCTCCTTCCTTTGCACTTCTCCATGAGAGCATGTTTTCCCATCTGTTCTCGCATCTTCTTGCCCTTCGTCTGTTCAGTGGAGGAGGAGGCGGGCGTTGATGATGATAAGGGTGGTGGTATTCATGGTGATAATGGCTGTGGTGACAATAGAATTAATGATGGTGGTATTGATGGGGTTAATGCTGGTGGTGGGGATGATGATGCGGGGGCCTGGTGGGAACAGTTGACAGCAATTTGAGAATGGTGTTGATGTTGGCAATGGTGGTGTTAATGCTGGTGGTGGGAGTTATGATACCGCAGGCTGGTGGGAACAGCTGACAACAGCGATGGACACAGCCGAGGCCCAAAGAAGGGGTGTTGGGATTGCTATCTGAAGGACTTGGAGCGTTTATGTTCTCAGGGAGGGTGGTGACGTCCCGACGCAGCCAAAGTTAGGAGAGGTGCTGTCTTTGGGGGCCCGGGGGGGGGGGGGGTGAGGGGTTTGAGGGGTCTTGAGGGTTTGTGAGACCTTTACAGCCTGCAAGGCAAAGCATCTAATTTGGGTTCCAAGGGGTGTTTTAGTCTGGGCTTTCAAGGGTTTTGAAGCGTTCATCAGTTGTAAAAGAGGGGTGAGAAGGGAGAGCCTGGTTGGGGGCAGGTGACGGCAAAGGATGCGGCCAAGCTGAAAACGAAGGAGCGGAAGCTTTTGGAGAAGGCGGTACGGGAGAAGGAGGCTGCCCTTCGTGATGATGACGATGTCTTTGATGTGGCGTACGAGCAACAAGGAGACGGCACTGACACGCTGAGCGCGACTGACATCAAGGTTAGCCGTCTTAGAAAGAAATATCATAAGGAGCGAGAGGACCTCGGGGAATTCAACCTCCGTCCATGACCAACTGCAATGGTCCTGAGAGAGGGAGGAAGAGTGAGCGCTTACACATTGGGCGCGGGTGCGTGCCTTTGTTCGTGCATGTGTGTGTGTGTGTGTGTGTGTGTGTGTGTGTGTGTGTGTGTGTGTGTGTGTGTGTGTGTGTGTGTGCGCGTGCGTGTGTGTGTGTGTGTGTGTGTGTGTTTTGGAAAATCATCATAAACACAACACGAGTAGTCAGAAAGAGAGCGGTTGGGAAGGAAGTGGGGAACTTGGGTTGCCGGGAAGGGAGCTCTGTACATGTCAGAAAGAAGGGCGTCAGCAATGTGGGCATGGACAGGAAGTGGGTTGAGGTGTGCAAGAGAAACTGGGGCTTGTTGTTCGAGCCAGGCTGGGGCGGAGGGGGGGTGCAGGTGCACAATCTCACGATCCGAGCCAAGGGAAAGATACTTCTGGAGAACACTCTGCTGACCATCACTGCGGGACGGCGGTACGGCCTGGTGGGCCCCAACGGCAAGGGCAAGTCCACCCTGTTGCGCATGATTGCTCGCCGCCAGGTCCCCGTCCCAGAGACCCTGGACATCCTTCTCGTGGAGCAGGTGCAAGACCCTTCAACACTCTCCCCCCCCCCCCCCCCCCCGGACGGGGGGTGCCTCCTCCCCCCCCCCCCCACCCTGGCGGGGGCTTTGACCCTTCAACACTCCCCCTTCCTTCCCTCCCCCCCCCCCAAGGCTCCCCCAACCCCCCCCCCCCTCTTCTTCCCCGCTCTGACCCGTCAACACTCTCAGCCTGGTGGCTCTTGAGGCGGGGCGGAAGTGGTGGGCTCTGAGGCGGGATGGGGCCATGCCGGGGGGGGGGGGGGTGGGGGCAGAAAGGGGTGGGCTCTGAGACGGGGCGGAAGTGAGGGGGTCTGAGGCGGGGCGGGGCCATGTTGGGGGGCCAGGAAGTGGTGGGGTCGGAGATGTCAGCGCTACAGTCGGTGGTGGCGGCGGACATGGAGCTGATGGCCCTGCGGGAGGAGGAGGCCGCCATCACCGCCCGCCTGGGCGACATCAGCCTGGCCGACGACGCTGCGCCCTCCGGGGAGGAGCCCGACGACGAGGCCGACAGCCAGCGCCTCAACGAGATCTACGAGCGCATGCAGGTGCCTTGCTGCTGCTTCACTCTCCCTCTGTTGTCATCTGCCCCTGCTGTATCTCCCGCATTTCTCACGTCGTGTGTCTTCCTTTTGCCGACGTAGCCGACAGCCAGCGCCTCAACGAGATCTGCAAGCCGATGGAGGTGCCTTGCTGCGCTTGTCTCTCCCTCTGTTCTTAGCTCCAATCTGTCAATGAGACTGACTTGGGCATGGCTGTGCCTTGCTGCTCTCGTGTCTCCCTCTGTCTTTGTCTCCCCACTAGTCAAGAGATCTACGAGTGCATGCAGGTGCCTTGCTGCCCCCCTCTCTCTCTCTCCCTCTGTTATTGATTCCAATCTTTCAACGAGCGCATGCCGTGGCTTGCTGGTTCTTATCGCCCCTCTGTTTCCGTCTTCCCTCTTTGAACGAGGACTTCGAGTGCATGCGCGTGCTGGTCCCTTGCTGTCCATCTCTCCGCCCTGTTCTTATCGCCCCTCTGTCCCTTTCTCCCATCTTGTCATTGAGATCTACAAGGACATGCTGGTGCCTTGAGGTTCTTACATCTGTTTGTGGGCTCCTTCGTACCCTCAGTCAGATGGAAAATCCAGCAAAGCTAGGCTGGGAGAAACATCCTTGTTGTTAGGGGGTTATTGCATTGAAAATGGTTAGAGCTCCACCACATTCCTTTGTTTAGGTGCGTTGCCACCGCCCCAAGCCCCCATTTCTGGGCTCCTTTGGGTGATGTCAGGGGTAGAAAGGGAGGGCGCTGTTGCAAGATGGGTATCGGTCCCCGAGACATTATCAGGGCGAGAGAGAGTGTGTGTGGGTGTGAGAAACAAGGGGGAGAGGGGAGGAGAGGGAGAGTGGGGGAGCGAGGGAGAGTGGGAGGTCAGTGGATGTATACCACCAGCCATATTCGCCTCTTGACTTTGGGGAGAGGGGCACTTGGTAGGAAATTGGAGCCAGCAGCGCAGAGGCGCGCGCAAGCAAGATCTTGCATGGCTTGGGCTTCACTGACACGATGCAGAAAAGAGCCACCCACCTCTTTAGCGGCGGTTGGCGAATGCGGATCAGCTTGGCGCGTGCGTTATATATACA